>CM023537.1:43238400-43838400 GCA_013350335.1 Chimonanthus salicifolius | reverse complement strand
GGTTAACTCATTTGTACTTAACCTAATTCCCATTATTCCACCCATGGTTGACCAAATCAACCATGGTGGCCGGCCCCACCAATCATTGGCCCACACACCACCTCACTTGATGAGGTGGAGGTGGGTCCCACTTGGCCACATCAACTTGGTTTAATTCCAAATAACTTAGGTGATTTAAACTTCATTCCATTCATTCTAAATGGATCACCATTAGGCCCATGGCCCAATTACATTTCCATCTTACCCATTTACCTTAAAGCTTAGCCATCTTGACCCATTGGTTCCCAAATGGGTATTTGACCCAATTTGACCAACCATGGCCCAATTGGCCATCATCGACCACTTAAATGACTTTAAAATCCACTCCATGGTCTATTGGGCCATAATTGGGCCTTTGTCCAAATTTTGGTCCATTTACCCTTGATTCCACCTATTTCCAATTTCCACCATAAAAAAATAAATAATAACACATATATATTACTTTACAAATTCCGGGCCATTACATAGATGGACCAGTAAGTGGTTATAGATGATCATTTTTTTGGGTGATTGGGGTAGAGTCAGATGTTTGTAAGTTTTTGTATCTGACTCCTACTATTAAAACTAAAGACTATTGTATATAATCTTCTGCAACTAGCTATCTGAAGCTTATGTATAGACCTCAGTAATACATGATATAAGTATGTTTGTGTATTGTTGTGTGGTGATAAAATTGCATCATATATACATGTTTATGATTATTATTGGTTTATTATTATTGTGCTATTATGGATTATGATAAATAGTTTTGTTTTAAGTAGAGTATTTTGATCTTGAACGTGTTTGTCAAGCGATGTTTGAAGCATCCAGACATTTTGTAAGTCTAAGTGCGAGTATAACTCCACTCCTAAAAGATCAAAATGGCCGTGTGGAACAGAACAAACTCGTTAATGCGACGAGTATTGTTATGAAAGCTTATCGAATGGTGGCAGATGATTTGCGACGACTCTAGAATCGATATCTGGAGGAAGGAAATGCAGCAGGTACTAAGGATCATAGGTGGAAAAAAAAAGAGGGAGTTCAGAGGATCGTTTTCCAGGAAAAGTCAGTCCCCGGCACGACAAGCAAGCAATGTGGGTTCTAAGCAAGTGATCTGTTATAGGTGTAATCATCTAGGTCACACAGCGACGCAATGTCCTCAGCCTAAGCCAAAAGGTGGAGCTTGTTTCCATTGCAAGCAGAAGGGTCATATCAACGAATGTCCATACGACGGTGGAAGTGTTGTGATGAGACCTAAGAAGTTGATTTGTTATTCATGTAAGCAGCTCAGTCACATTATTAAACAGTGCCCGTAATATAAGGCATTGCAGCTTGGTGATCAAGTGTGCTTTCAGTGCAAGCAAGCGGGACATTTCATCATAGATTGCCCCTACATTGGTAGTGGCAGTATTGCAGTGGGACTAGTTCAGAGCACGAGGCCAACTCAATTTGTATTGCAACCTTCTACGAACTTAGTGGTGCTGGGGAATGAACCACAAAGCACTGGACAAATGAGAGGACCAGGACGTCCTCAGATGGGGGCTCAATTGTACAAGCCTATGGATGACGCCGGGATAAAAGGTATTTTACCTCTCTTTAGTTTCCTGGCATGAGTATTGTTTGCTACGAGTGTCTCTGATTCTTTTATTTGTAGAACTTGTTATGACAAGTTAGAGTTGTAGGCTTTAATTGCTCGTAAACCTTTAACGGTAGTTTCACCGTTAGGAAGGAAGTTGATAGTGGCACGAAAGTGCAAGTCGTGTATTATGAGGGTAGGTGATTTAAATCTGCCACTTAGTTTTCTAGGTGTAGAAATAACGGATTAGATGTTATGAATATGCATAGATTGGTTATCCGTGCACCAGACCTTGATAGTTTGCTTCAAGTGGAAGATCTGTGGGACTTCTCCAACCGGGATACGGTGTGTGGAGCAGTTACTACTTTATGATGACTTGAGAGTCAGTTTTTCGGCCTGAGAATGTATCTGGGTAGTGTAGTGGCCAGTATGGGATGGGAGGATATAAAAGGTGTAGAGTCAGATGTTCCTCGGGTGGTTTGTGAAGTCATGGATGTTTTTCCAAACTAACTAAGTGAGCTACCTCCACACCGAGAGTTAGAATTTTTGTAGATGATCTACAGCCTAGAGTATCTCCTATATCCATGGCACTCAACATGATGTCACCAGCGGAACAAAGGGAGTTAGCTAAACAGATAGGTGAGCTGCTCTAGCTTGGTTTTATTCACCCAAGTAGTTTGCATTGGGGAAATGCCAACTCTTTTGTGAAATAGAGAGACGATTTTTCAAGGAAGTGTATAGATTACTGACCTTTGAGTTAGGTACCTATTACTTCGATGAGTTGTGAATTAAGCAGGGAGTCATTCTCAAGACGCAGTATGGACTCTATGAATTTTTTGTCGTTCCGTTTGATCACACGAACATGTCAGCTACTTCCATGGATCTAACGATTAGGATCTTTCGGCCGTATCTGTGGGAGTTGTGATAGTGTTCAATGAGGATATTTTAAAATACCCGTCGTTAGAGGAGGAGTTTGAGCAGCATTTGTGTGTAGCTCTACAAACTTTGAGGGATCATTAGTTGTTCACCAAGCTCAGTGAGTATGAGTTCAGTTGAATCAAACTCAATTTTTTGGACACAAGGTGTCAATAGAAGGAATTTCAACAAAATTACAAAAGTAGAGGCTGTGATAAATTGGGAAGACACAAAAGTGTCTCTAAAGTTTGAAGTTATTTTGAATTGGTAGGATGTTATTGTAAATTTATCCCCAAGTTTTCTTAAGTTTCTGTACTCGTGACTCGTTTGACGTAAAATGATGTCAAATTTGAGTAGGATGAAGCTTGTGAAGTAGTATTCAAGATCTAAGATAGAAGTTAACCACCTCTCTGGTGTTAACTATACTTGCGCAAGGACATAGTTTGAGGACATAGTTGAGGTATATTATGCTACACTTGACCTAGACGAAGGTGTGCCCTGGAGAAAAGAGGGAAAGTTGTTGCTCATGGGTCTAGACGATGGAAAGGACGCAAGCAAAACTACGCCACTTATAAGTTAGAAAGTAAAAAAGTCAGAACTAATGAAAGTTTGATATTCCAAGGCAGGTATTACTCACTAGAATCTGTAAATGTAGAGGAAAACTACTAATCGCTTTCCTTGTTCCAGATTTACAACATAAGGATGTAAAGTAGGTTCTCTCGAAGTGAAATCTCGCCGGTAAAAATCATAGGGTCTTTTGCTTCTCTCACTTCAAGAAGCAAGGGTGTCACGCTGTCTGTGCGATTTAGTGTTCGGATTATCCTTGGTCAGCTCTTCTCTAGCAACCATGACAAAAAAGGAGACAACTAAATCTCGGTCTTCAACCACCGGAAAAATCCCTGAGTCCAGCCTCCATTTCCTTAAGAGATCACCCAGATTCGTGCAGGATACTCTATAATCGAGTTCTGCACCTAAACGTACTCCTCACAGATGAATCCCTGTCCCTAGGACCTGTAACGCCCCGCCCTTTTTCACTCACCAAAAATCAGAGTATATTTTTTTTTTTAGAAAATGAAAGAGTGAGAGAGAGCTGGAACGTCACGACGTGAGCTAAGTCCGGGTATCCAAACCCGACCCTTAACTGGCCAACAATACGTATGCACAGACCAAGTCCACTAAAACAGTTCACACGCTTTAAAATTAAACTGCGGAATTATTATATGAATAGAATACTATCCATAAACTTGATATTCAAAGCAAGGAAGCCAATCACTATTAAATTAACTTAAGTTTAAATATGCAAAAATCATCAACCAACCATAGCAAAATAATCTAAGTTATTACAATCCCAAAATGCTAATTATCTCAAATACATTGTTCCAAAATCAATTAAATAAAGTAAACATAACTTGCCCAAGCTCCTAAGTTTGGCTTCCTTCACGTCCATTGTCCTTTCCATTTCCTGTTCCATCATCTAAAGGATAGAAGTAGGGCGTTAGTCAACTTGCGCAGTAGGAATTCCAAATAGGGTTATACACATAGGATCAATATAAAAATTAGAATATGCATATCATAGTAAAATCTGTGAACATATCATTATACCAAAAATAGTGCATGATAAACATAATCAAATCATGCAAATGTATGTGTCATGTCATGGGTGTCATATGCCAATGATTCCCCCACCAATCTCCACATCAAACACCATACAAATCATAACAACATTTTCCTTAATATAATGAAACCATAGGTATTCCCTTGGTCATTTACGTCCGCAGTGTTTTGTGACGGCATCACCAGGTCACTGTTATACCTCCCCACGTGTGTTAATCGGAATTACCGATGGAGCGTGGACTCCTCCCTCTGCGCAGGGTTTTTGGACTGGTTACTCGGAGCCCTTTGGCCCAATATACGCCGTACGCCTATCTAGCAATCCCGGACAAGGCTAATAAATCAATGGTTCACATAGCTTTACATAAGCTAGTCTCAAGCCCCATAAACTCCCTCCCACGCCATGCATGAGATCATAATGCAAAATGTTTTTCATATAAATTCAGTTCATAAAACTTATACATTTGATTTACCAAAATAAACATTGTACTGAAATAAAAACCAGTAACATATAAGATCCATATGCATCTCAACAAGGTAGGAATCCTACCAATGTTTGATTTACTGTCCTTTCCTTGTTCCATATGAATAATGCTAACCGTCGCATGAAAGTGAATCACACCTCTTTACCTTATCAATTTCATCATATACATATATCAATTTAATTATCCATTTGATTTAAATCATCCCTTACACCTTTCCAGATAGACTGAAGTTTCTAGAACATCATGGAAAAATTCAACTTTTCAATTCAGTCGACTGAATCAAGGGTTTAGTTGAATGAATCACACTCTGTTATAGTGTTCTGCCTTACCGCAGACTTTCAGTTTGCTGAAACCCAACTCAACACTGTTCTTTCCTTGACTCGTTACCTTTCAGTCGACTGAATCAGAGATTCAGTCGGTTGACTCTAAGTCAAACCCTTTGTATCCTCGGTCAAACCTCTTTCAGTCGACTGAATCAGAGATTCAGTCGGCTGACTTTGGATCAGATCAACTGCGTGCTTGACCAATACAGATTCAGTCGGCTGAATCATCAGCGTGTTTGCTACGTAATCATTTAGTCGACTGAATCAAAGATTCAGTTGGCTGAAACACGTCAGATCCCTTTATTTCTTTGATACATCTTCTTTCAGTCGACTGAATCCCATATTCAATCGGTTGAAACCTCATTATATCCTTATATTTTAATCCATACATGGTTCAGTCGACTGAATCCAAAGATTCAGGCGGCTGAAACTCCCAGAAACTGATTTTCGTTACAGCCAACTCCAGTTCAGTAGACTAAATCTAAGATTCAGTCGACTGACTGTTTGTCTGTCTCTTTTCCTTTGTATATTTTATAAAGCCATTTTCCATGAAATCCATCCCTTACCATATCTAAACATGGACTAATCATTCCTACATCTCTTAGTGAATTTATTCTATCCACTAACCAAGGGTTGGATTTTGCCCTTAATCCATTCAATTCATTGTACCATCAAAGTATGGTTTTAAATTCAACCCTTTGGTTGTTTGTTTCATTCCATCACCATCCTCTGGATGGTTTTCCAATTCCAGGGCCTTAACAAAGCTTGGCCATCCATTTTAACAAAATAGAGAACCCATAGGTTCGGCCATACCATGACTAAAACTATGGTTTCCCTTAGTCTTAAATCTAACACTATGAAACATAGAACATTACCTTCTTTCCCGTCTCCTTCGTTTCTTTTTGCTCTGAATTCCTTTCTTCCTTAGACCTTTCTCTTCCTTCTTTTGCTCTTCACAATTTCTCTAAGTGTCGATGGTGTGGGTAGGAAAAGAGATAGAAGAGAGAAAATCTCTTTGTTTAAGGGAGATGGAGTGTGAAGTGCCCCTTGGTAGGTGTCTTTTATGAAACAACTAAGTCCTTTCATCTCCTCCCTTTATGGTTTGTTTATCCCATGTGTCCCTTAGTTTAACCAAGGAGACACATGGCTTAAGCTAAGGGTCTTCCACCTTCCCAACGTGTGCATGGGTTTCCTCTCTTATGAGATGGAAACCCTCTATCTTCCATCCTAACTCATGTTTAAATGGGAGTCTCCTCAACTTCCCCTTCAACTCAACTCAACTCAGTTATTAACTCAATCCTTTGAACTCACCCATTTGGACTCAATTTCCACCCAACTCAAGTAATTTAATTTCCAACTCAACACAATTCAACTCAACACTTGAACTCACCCATGGCTGACCAAGTCAACCATGGCTTAGCCGACCATTCACCTTATTGTATTTAGGTCCCACCTTGTGTAATAGCCTGAATTTTTAAATCAATACGTATATGGCAATTATTTGTTTAATAATGGAAAAATGGGAACTTTGATGTCATGAATATTAAATGGATCATAATTTGGACAAAGGCCCAAGTGTGGTCCAATGGACCATGGATTTGATGAGATCCATCAAAAGGATCAATGATGGTCAAAGTGGGCCCGATAACCGTGTGGGACCCAACGGATCAAATTGATTCAACTCCAAGGAAAAAGATGGGGCCGACCATCATGGTTGACTTGGTCAACCGTGGATGAGTCAAAATGGAATTAAAGAGGACCCAAGTAAATAAAGTAAATTTAATTAATATAAAACACCTAAGTTTAGCCTTGAATAGACCAAGGGACATAATCAAGTGGGGTCCACCTCCACCTCATTAAGTGAGGTGGCGGTTGGCTAAGAAATTGGTGGGGCCAGCCACCATGGTTGACTTGGTCAACCATGGGTGGATTCATGAAGGAATTGAAGGAGAATAAATAGAAATTAAATTATGAAATTAAAGGGGCTAAGTTAAATAACAAACTATATGATTGGGTGAGTCAAGATGCATTCCCATCTTATTTGACTCACCAAACTCATTGGAATGAGTTGTGACTCAAACCCATTCCAACCACTCCCACTAAGGGGACAAAGGCCCTAAAATTGGGGGCATGCAAGGCCATACCTCCCTCCATGCTTGGTTGGTGGAGGGAGTCAAACCAATCATCACACCCATCTCCCTCTCACTCTCTTCCTCTCCTCTCCAAACCGTCCTCCCTCTTGCAAGACCAAGAATACACTAAGGAAAGAAAGAGAAAGAGACTTAGAAGGAAGGGAAGAAGAAGCTAAGAGTTGGCCGATCACTCCTAAGACCCAAGACTTGTGATATTTTCCCATTCCCTCCTCCGTTTTTCCCTCTCAAAGCTGTTACACCTTGGCCGAACCAAACCTTGATGACCTTACCTTAATCAAGCTCACCATTGGCTGAGTATCAAGGAGGAAGAAGAAGGAGAAAGGCTAAGGAGCAAGAGGAGCAAGAGACAACCGGGAAAACCAAGGATTCTAAGTATTTCCAAACATGCCGTTATGGCTCTTTTAAGAGAAATCGCGAAGGAAGGAAGTACAAAACATGCAATGGAAAGGACTGACGAAACAGTCAGTCGACTGAATCAGAGATTCAGTCTACTGAACAGATAATGAACGAACCAGAAACGAAGTTCTGGGAGTTTCAGCCGACTGAATCAGGGATTCAGTTGACTGAACTGACAATGGACGAATCAGAAGCGAGCTTCTGGGAGTTTCAGCCGACTGAACTAGAGTTTCAGTCGACTGAACTAATGGTGGCTGAAAACAGAAGGAGTTTCTGGGAGTTTCAGCCGACTGAATCTGAGGATTCAGTCGACTGAACACAAACGTCTCGGATAAGAAAAGGGTTCTGGAAGTTTCAGCCAACTGAATATATGATTCAGTCGACTGAAGGAATGCTTATTAAACACGTAAACGGATGGTTGATAGTTCAGCCGACTGAATGTGTATTTCAGTCGACTGAAAATAAACTGGTAAGACAAACAGACGATCTGATTCAAAATTAGCCGACTGAATCTGTGATTCAGTCGACTGAAAGGGTATGAACCATGTTTCAGCCGACTGAATGCATATTTCAGTCGACTGAAACTGAACTAGCGAGGCAAACAGACAATCTGATTCAAAATCAGCCGACTGAATCTGTGATTCAGTCGACTGAACTCATGATTCAGTCGACTGAACTCATAGTTCAGTCGACTGAATTGAAATGTACAGTTTTTGAATATTTTCTAAGACACTACTAATCCGATAAGATAAATGGAGATGATATTAAATTAAAGGGACTGATTTTAATGATCCTATGACATGATTGGTAAGTCATTAATGGATCCAGGTGTATAGATCAGTTATGGATTGAATTATATACGTGTTGAAATCAATGGAAAAAGAGGCCAAGATAAGGGCTGATTATAGTAATCTTATAATGTGGTTAAAGATCACTAATGAACATAGGCTTATGAATCAGTTAGAGACTTAATCGTGGATAAGATATAGACTAACTTGGGAAATGTATAATAAGGTATTGGCACATCGCAACGGTACGCGAACGGCGACCCGAATTATCGGACGAGAACGAAAAAGGACGTTATCAGTATTTGGTAGGATTCCTACATTTTTGTAAGTGATGGATATATGATGGTATTTTAAATTATTTTGGTTTGGCTTATAATGGATTTATGATTATGATTTATCTTATGACGAGTTTTAAGTTATGAATCATATGGATTATATTTTAACATTATGCATTATATGGCTATGTATGGTGTATCAAAAATTATGGTTTATCTATATATACTACATATCATAATGCACTACATCTCATGCATGGCATGGGCGGTAAAATATAAACAAACCGGAGTCCATGCTCCGTTGGGGCGACCGAGAACAGACATGGGGACATTGATATGGTATCACCGGAGTCCATGCTCCGTCGGGGCGACCGAGAACAGACATGGGGACATTAATATGGTATCACCTGGAGTCCATGCTCCAGTCTGGGCGACCGAGAACAGACATGGGGACATTGATATGGTATCACCGGAGTCCATGCTCCGTCGGGGCGACCGAGAACAGACATGGGGACATTGATATGGTATCACCGGAGTCCATGCTCCGTCGGGGCGACTGAGAAGCAAACATGGGGACACCTTGACGAGGATTTGCCGTCAAGGGGGATATGATATTTCATGATGATGTAGATGATGGGTGGGACACATGGCATAGACACCCATGGCATGGCATTCATCATATGGTTTTATTATATTGCTATCAGTATGCTTGTTATTACTAATCCATGTGCTAGCCCTACTCGGAGTCCTACTGGGCGCGTTGATTAACGCCCTACTTCCACCCTAGCTGGTGATACAGGAGATGGAGGAAACAGTGGACGTGACGGGAGTCAGGCTTAGGGGCGTGGGAAAGCGGCTACTTTGTTTATCAAAATTTTATTTTGGAAATGTTGTAACTCAAGTAGCTTAGCTTGGTGAATTGTAATAATTTTGGATTTCTTACTATGGTCTGGATTAAACTCTGTACGTTAATATTTGAGACATAATCATGAACATGGGGGTAGTTTGGTAATTTAATGTTGTATCTTCCCTTCTATCTAAAAGCGGTAGGATAGTATCTATTATAACGTTTTGCATATAACTATGTTCCGCGAACTTACTTCCTATGCGTGAACCGTACTCGTGGACTTCGTTCCGCGCACGCATGGGTTGGCCAGTTAAGGGCCGGGCCTTTGAAGCTCGGACTTAACTCGCGTCGTGACGTCCGCGCCGTTGTAACGCCCCGCCCTTTTTCACCCGTTTTCCGAAAATCAGAGTCTATTTTTTTTTTAGAAGAGTGAGAGAGGGCGCGGACGCCACGACGCGAGTTAAGTCCGAGCTTCTAAAGCCCGACCCTTAACTGGCCAACCCCACGCGTGCGCGGAACTAAGTCCACGAGAATGGTTCTACGCGTAGGAAGTAAGCTCGTGGATTATGATTATTGCGGAACATGATAATGGAGTCTATCCTACCGGTTTTTAGATAGAAGGGAAGATATAACATTGAATTTACCAAAATGCCCCTACGTTCATGATTGTATCACAAAATGCATCATCCATAAGTAACGTCCAAACCATCGCAGGAAATGTAAAATTATACAACCCGACAAGCTAAGCTACTTTAAAATTACATCACCAAAATGTAAAATATAATATAAACTAAGACTGCGCTTTCCAAGCTCCTAAGCTTGGCCTCCGGTATGTCCACCGCTTCCTGCCTCTCCTGCGTCATCAGCTAGGGTAGAAGTAGGGCGTTAGTCAACGCGCCCAGTAGGACTTCGAGTAGGGCTAGCACATGGATTAGTGATATACACATATCGATAACATAAAATACAACAAAATAAGTATGTGATGAATGCTATGTCATGGGTGCTTATGTCATGTGTCCCACCCATTATCCGTATGATCATACAATATCCTGTTCCCCATGTTTGCTTCTCGGTCGCCCCGACGGAGCATGGACTCCGGTTATCGAACTATCCCCATGTGTGATTCTCGGTCGCCCCGACGGAGCATGGACTCCGGTCATAGCCCTCAGGCTATCCCCATGTCTGATTCTCGGTCGCCCCGACGGAGCATGGACTCCGGTTTTATTATTTTCCTGCCCATGCCATGCATGAGATGTACGTGCATTATGCTATGTAGTATATAGATAAATCATAATTTTGATATACCATACATAGCCATATAATGCATAATATAAAAATATAATCCATAAGATTCATAGCTTGAAACTCATCATAAGAATAAAACATAATCATAAATAATTTAAAACACCATCACATATCCATCGCTTACAAAAAGGTAGGAATCCTACCGAATACCGTGTAGCGTTCCGTTACGTTTTCCGCTCGTTAATCCGGTCGCCGATCGCGTACCGTTTGCGATGTCCGATACCTTATTACATTTACCGAATTAGTCCATACGTTATCCATGGTTAAGTTCTTAACTAGTTATAACTCTAGATCCATTCAATGATCTTTAATTACATCATAAGTTTATCGAAAATCGGCCCTTAACCTAGCCCATTATCCATTGGTTTAATCACATACATAAAATCCGATTTTGACCAATTAAATGAATTAATTCTAATTCATGGTCTATTGGGTAATCATTGGGCCCATGGCCCAATTAGATTCCCTCTTTGCCCACTTACTTTAGGGTTGGAACTGATTATTTTGATCCATTGGGCCCCACATGGTTATTGGGCCCCCTTTGACCATCATTGACCCGCTTGGTCCTCATTGACTCATTAAATGGATTTCATCCAATCCATGGCCCAATTGGGTCATCCTTGGGCCATTGTCCCAAAATTTGGTCCATTTGGCATTTTATTACATCAAACTTCAATTTAAAATGAATAAATGCCAATATATATATTTATCAAAAATTCGGGTTATTACAATAGAATCCTCTTTTGAAATTTTCGTCCCGAAAATTCGAGTGAAGTAGGGGTTCAAAACAACTCATGCGAAGAGCTCCGGATAAGCAGTCTTCATCTCCGACTCAAGTTCCCAGGTGGTTTCTTCACTGCCATGTCGTTCCCATACCACCTTGACGAACTGAATGGCGCGGTTCCGTAGCACCCTTTGTTCGCTTTCAATAACTCTGACCGGCTTCTCCACATATGTCACATCGCTTTGTACATCGATGTCTTGAACATTTATCACATGAGAAGGATCAGGATTGTACTTTCTCAGCATGGACACATGAAACACATCATGTAGAGATGACAGCTGTGGAGGGAGCGCTAACTGATAAGCTACCCCTCCCACCCTCTTCAGTATTGGAAACGGCCCCACAAATCTAGGCGACAGTTTCCCTTTCTTTTCGAACCTCATGTGCCCTTTCCGTGGCGAGACTTTTAAGAACACTAAGTCTCCCACCTCAAACTCGAGGAACCTTCTCCTCTTGTCGGCATAGCTCTTCTGACGGCTCTGTGCAGTGAGTAGATGTTGCCGTATCAGCTTAATCTGCGTTGTAGTCTCTGCAACCAAATCTGGTCCGATCAACGCAGGCTCACCGGCCTCCGTCCAACATACTGGCGATCTACACGGTCTACCATACAAGGCCTCAAACGGAGCCATCTGGAGACTTGCCTAGTAACTGTTATTGTAAGAGAACTCCACCGGTGGCAGATGATCCTCCCATCCGCCCTTGAAGTCTAGCATGCATGCTCTCAGCATATCTTCCAGTGTCTGTATCGTCCTCTCTGACTGTCCATCAGTCTATGGATGAAATGTGTGCTAGTTAATACGTCGGTTCCCATAGCTGACTGCAAACCTTGCCATACTCTGCCGGTGAATCGGCCATCCCTGTCGGATACAATAGACCGGGGAATACCATGTAACCTGATGATCTCCCGGATGTACCGTCGACCCAAAGTCTCTGATGAATCTGTCATCTTGATGGGAAGGAAATGTGTAGACTTGGTCAACCGGTCCACTATGACCCATATCGCATCGTTGCCCTTTGATGACCTGGGTAGCCCTGTTACAAAATCCATGGATATGTGTTCCCATTTCCATTCTGGTACTGGTAAGGGTGCGAGTAAGCCTGGCGGTTTCCGATGTTCTGCCTTAACCTGTTGACATGTTAAGCAACGAGCAACAAACTCTGCCACGTCTTTCTTAAGTCCATGCCACCAATAGTGCCTCTTAAGATCATGGTACATCTTCGTGCTGCCCGGGTGGATAGAGAGTTTGGTTTGGTGTGCTTCAATCAGCAACTCTCTTCTACAATTCTTAGGTACGTATGTCCTACCTCGGAACATAAGACCCTGTCCTGGTCATAATTCCCACTCCGGTACAACCTCACCGGTAGACATTTTAGCCCAGATCTCCTCCACCTCTGGATCTGTCCGTTGCTCCCGTTCAATCTCGGAGACCATGTTGGATTGTATGATCAGATTATATATGGTCCCATGATTATTGAGGTAGAGTTTAAATTCTCTGATGGTATTCAGTACCTCCCATTCCGTCCTGATCATGCTGGCTACTGTCGCATGTGACAAGCGGCTGAGGGCATCCGCCACTTTGTTCGCTTTGCCCGGATGATACCGAAGTGCGAACTCATAATCCACCAGATATTCCATCCATCTACGCTGTCTCATATTGAGTTCTTTCTGATCAAATAAGTACTTCAAACTTTTGTGATCCGAGAACACCTCAAACTTTTCACCATAGAGGTAGTGTCTCCAGCTTTTGAGAGCGAAGACTACCGCTGCTAGTTCTAGATCATGTGTGGGATAATGGCGTTCATGAATTTTCAACTGTCTTGATCCATACGCCACCGCACGATTACTTTGACTAAGTGTGCACCCCAGTCCTTCACCGAAGGCATCGCAGTACACCTCATAATTTTTGCCTCTTTCCGGTAAGATTAGAATAGGAGCGGTCGTAAGCCTCTCCTTAAGCTCCTCAAATCTTTGATTGCACAGATTGGACCACTCAAACTTGACTCCTTTCTGAGTGAGTCGGGTAAGTGGAGCCACAATCTTGGAGAAGTCCATGATGAATTTCCGATAGTAACCGGCCAATCTCAGAAAACTGCGGATCTCGGTCACATTTGTCGGCACTTTCCATTCCTTGACTGCTGCCACCTTAGCCGGGTCCACGGCTATACCTTCCTCTGATATGATGTGCCCCAAGAAGTTGACTTCAGATAACCAAAATTCACACTTGCTGGCTTTGGCATACAATTGGTTCTTCCGCAAGGTGTCTAGGACTATCCGCAGGTGTTCGGCATGTTCGTTCTGACCTTTGGAGTAGATCAGAATATCATCGATGAATACGATCACAAACTGATCTAAGTATGGACGGAATATTCTATTCATCAGATCCATGAACACCGCCGGTGCATTGGTAAGTCCAAACGGCATGACTACATATTCATATAGACCATACCGTGTCCTGAAAGCTGTCTTCTCTATGTCCTCTTCTCTAACCCGGATTTGATGGTATCCGGACATCAGGTCAATCTTAGAGAAATGAGAGGAACCCCTAAGTTGATCAAACAGATCATCAATCCAGGGTAGGGGATACTTGTTCCTGACAGTCAACTGATTTAATTTCCTATAGTCCACACACATTCGTAGGGTACCGTCTTTCTTTTTAACAAATAACACTAGGGCTCCCCATGCGGATGTACTGTTCCGAATGAAGCCTAGTCTGAGCAGTTCATCAATTTGCTTCTTCAATTCGGTCATCTCAGCTGGCGCCATCCTATAATGGGGTAATGATACTGGAGCGGCGCCGGGGTATAATTTTATTTCAAAGTCTATCTCCCTCTTGGGTGGCAAACCAGGGAGTTCTATTGGGAATACCTCGGCAAAATCTGCTACTACCGTCGGAAGTTCACCCGTTGGTGCCTTATCTAATCTGAGGCTGTTCAAGGCAAGATGGTTCAATTCCTCTTGCAGTCTTCTAGGGATTCCCTGTCTGTCAGCGTGTACCATGTACCGCTTTCCCTCGGGTGACCAAAATGTTACCCTACGAAGATGGCAGTCAATATGGGCCTGATACGTGGTCAACCAATCCATGCCAAATATGACATCATATTCCGCCATATCGATTACTAAATAATCAAACTCAAATCTGAATCCCGCGAGTTCCGTGTTCAATGCCGTACATATTAGTCCTAATGATGTATCTTCGACGGGGGATACAATGGTGAGTGATGTGGACAGGTTTTGTACTAGTGTACCCGTGGCAGATATGAATGCAGCAGATATGAATGAATGTGATGCTCCAGAGTCAAATAAAGTAACAGCATAGGAACTACCAATTACAGCCATACCTTGCATCACTGAACGGTCCACTGCTAATGGAGATGGTATGGTGAAGAGTCGTCCAGATCCCGCAGGTTTTGGTGCCCGCCCCACCTGATTATGTGTTCTGCCTCCCCGCGACTGCGTTGGTCTAGTTGGAGGGCGGAAAGGGCCCCTGAAGTTGGAGGGTCGGCTAGTCTGTGGACACTCTCTCTTGTAGTGGCCCTGTTGGCCACACTGATAACAGGTGTTCCCACCCCGGGGAACCTGTGTGACTGATGCTGATGTAGAAGGCTGACTAGGGCGAAAGCCCCCGATAGATCCAGTGGAGGGTGAGGGCCTGCTATGATTCGGGCGGAACTTCTTGTTGGGTTGGAATGTTCCCCGCCCACCTTGCCCTCGGCGGTTGTCGAACCGCACTATCTCATTTAGTTCCTTTTCTGCGATGGTGGCCCTGCTAACCACCCCTGCCAGTGTGGGCTCTTTGAAAATGGTTACTCTATTCTTGATACTTGGCCGAAGGCCCCGTTCAAACTTACGGGCCCTTCGGTGTTCAGTATCCACCATATAGAACCCATAGATAGACAGTTTAAGAAATTCTCTGTGATACTCCGCCACTGTCATGTTGCCCTGTACCAGTGAGATGAAAGCTTCAGTCTGGCTCTCTCTTTCTTCCTCCGGAAAGAATTGTTCTAGGAAGGTGGCCGAGAACCACTCCCATGTCATGGGTATCCTTTCTCCTTCCGGTATCAATGCTTGTTGCTTTTCTACCACTTCCCACCAACTACCGGCATCCTCGATCAGTTGGGATGTGGCTAATAAGATCTTATCAACAGTACTGGAAATCTGGAGCAAATTCAAGATTTGGTTGATCCTCTTTAACCAGTGTTCCGCTCCCACAGCCCCTTCCTTTCCCTTGAAGTAGGGAGGGCGCTGTTGTTGGAAGTCCTTGACCATCTTTCGTTTATTGGAGTCGCTGGCGGTCGCATTGCCGCTTGAATGTTGTTGTAGAGCAGAAGCGATTGCCGCTTGAACTATGTCCTTCAACTCGGGAGGTACACCTTCTACGTTGATACTATTTTGTCCCTCGGCTATATGAGATGGTGATACCTCTTCTTCCTGTCGAGGGGGTGTTACCTCTCTTTCCACTCGGGGGTTGCGACGGGTTCTTCTCTTTGGCGGCATCTTTTCCTAAGTCATCGAAACATATTGACTTAGTTCTTTCACAATCATTGTCATGTTCATAATTTGGAATAATTTTCCTAAGTATCAAATGTTCCTTCAATTTGGGGAAGAATTATTGATTAAGTATACTTCATTTTTGGGGGAAATTCCTAAGTATTGAATATTGTTTTTTTTTTTTTTCATTTGGGGAAAGTTGCCAAATAAGCATACTTGGTTTGGGGAAAACTTCCCATCTAGCTATGTTTGTCCATTTTTGTGAAATTGGGGGAAATCTCCTAATTTTGGTAATTCCCTCAATGTTATAATGATTGTACTTCCCTTCCTATTTCTTACGTCAAATGTGGCGCTCAGATTGAATGTTTCAGTCTGAGTCAATCGAAGTAGATTAATCCGGCTCCCGTGCAACGGACTCCGAAAAGTCGGTCAGTTCGGATTCTTAGCTGTCAGTGAGACATGCAACCGTCTTAATCCTACTTCGAGAGATTCATTCTTTCGATTTCGCTCTGATACCAACTGTAACGCCTCGCCCTTTTTCACCCGTTTTCCGAAAATCAGAGTCTATTTTTTTTTTAGAAGAGTGAGAGAGGGCGCGGACGCCACGACGCGAGTTAAGTCCGAGCTTCTAAAGCCCGACCCTTAACTGGCCAACCCCACGCGTGCGCGGAACTAAGTCCACGAGAATGGTTCACGCGTAGGAAGTAAGCTCGTGGATTATGATTATTGCGGAACATGATAATGGAGTCTATCCTACCGATTTTTAGATAGAAGGGAAGATATAACATTGAATTTACCAAAATGCCCCTACGTTCATGATTGTATCACAAAATACATCATCCATAAGTAACGTCCAAACCATCGTAGGAAATGTAAAATTATACAACCCGACAAGCTAAGCTACTTTAAAATTACATCACCAAAATGTAAAATATAATATAAACTAAGACTGCGCTTTCCAAGCTCCTAAGCTTGGCCTCCGGTATGTCCACCGCTTCCTGCCTCTCCTGCGTCATCAGCTAGGGTAGAAGTAGGGTGTTAGTCAACGCGCCCAGTAGGACTCTGAGTAGGGCTAGCACATGGATTAGTGATATACACATATCGATAACATAAAATACAACAAAATAAGTATGTGATGAATGCTATGTCATGGGTGCTTATGTCATGTGTCCCACCCATTATCCGTATGATCATACAATATCCTGTTCCCCATGTCTGCTTCTCAGTCGCCCCGACGGAGCATGGACTCCGGTTATCGAACTATCCCCATGTGTGATTCTCGGTCGCCCTGACGGAGCATGGACTCCGGTCATAGCCCTCAGGCTATCCCCATGTCTGATTCTCGGTCGCCCCGACGGAGCATGGACTTCCGGTTTTATTATTTTCCTGCCCATGCCATGCATGAGATGTACGTGCATTATGCTATGTAGTATATAGATAAATCATAATTTTGATATACCATACATAGCCATATAATGCATAATATAAAAATATAATCCATAAGATTCATAGCTTGAAACTCATCATAAGAATAAAACATAATCATAAATAATTTAAAACACCATCACATATCCTATCGCTTACAAAAAGGTAGGAATCCTACCGAATACCGTGTAGCGTTCCGTTACGTTTTCCGCTCGTTAATCTGGTCGCCGATCGCGTACCGTTTGCGACGTCCGATACCTTATTACATTTACCGAATTAGTCCATACGTTATCCATGGTTAAGTTCTTAACTAGTTATAACTCTAGATCCATTCAATGATCTTTAATTACATCATAAGTTTATCGAAAATCGGCCCTTAACCTAGCCCATTATCCATTGGTTTAATCACATACATAAAATTCGATTTTGACCAATTAAATGAATTAATTCTAATTCATGGTCTATTGGGTAATCATTGGGCCCATGGCCCAATTAGATTCCCTCTTTGCCCACTTACTTTAAGGTTGGAACTGACTATTTTGATCCATTGGGCCCCACATGGTTATTGGGCCCCCTTTGACCATCATTGACCCGCTTGGTCCTCATTGACTCATTAAATGGATTTCATCCAATCCATGGCCCAATTGGGTCATCCTTGGGCCATTGTCCCAAAATTTGGTCCATTTGGCATTTTATTACATCAAACTTCAATTTAAAATGAATAAATGCCAATATATATATTTATCAAAAATTCGGGTTATTACAGCCGTTGTCACTTTGATTTAATTCAAAAAAAAAAAAAAATAGACTCTGAAATATAGTGAAAATGGGCGGGCGTTACACCTTGGCCATGCCACTTACATGCCACCTCACTTGATGAAGTGGATTTATACATTGGGTCACAATTGGGTAGCTGACCCAATTAAATTAAACCTACCCATTTACCTTCAAATCAGTTCATCTATGACCCGTTGGGTCCCAATTGGGCAATTGACCCATTTAATTTCATTTACCCAAGTACTTCCAAATGCAAACCCTATCCATGATCCATTGGATCTTAATTGGGTTATTGACCCAACTCCTTTGCCCATCTAAGGTCCATAAATCTTAAATTCAACCAATTTAACAATTTAAATAGACAAAATTCAATATATTTATGCATTGAAAAATCCGGGTGTTACAGATTTGGGGATAGCTCAAGGTTGAGCGAGTCCTAACAGTGGATGTAGGTTGGCTAACCGAACCACTTTAAATTGGTCTTATGGTGTTTGATCTTTGTGTGTTTGTATTTAGTATTTAAGTACTCTTCTCAACACACATCACTTTGCATGTTGATTATCTTATTTTACACATTGAGCACAAACATCAATAATCAAGCAATATGTAAAGGGTTATAATCTTAGTGTGATTGTTTAAAGAAACTATAAACAACCTATCACACTAAACAAGTCTCTTGATTACTGTTCCACTGCACTTAAAACAATCAAGAAATTTGTAAACACCATGGAAACTGAGATTTACACCCCCCCCCCCCCCCCCCCCCCCCCCCCTCTCCTCTTCCCGTCTCCTCTTGGGTCAATCAAGTTGTCTAGCTCCAAAGGGAACTTTCACAGAGGTTCGGACGGACAGGAAAGGTATCACCGCGGTTTATTAGCCCCTTTGAGGTGTTGGAAACTCTCCTCTTCCCCTCCCCTCTCGGGTCAATCAAGTTGTCTAGCTCCAAAGGGAACTTTCACAGAGGTTCGGGCGGACAGGAAAGGTATCACCTGCGGTTTATTAGCCCCTTTGAGGTGTTGGAAAGAATCGGGGAAGTGGCTTATAGGATTGCCCTTCCGCTGCAACTCGCTAGAGTGCTCAACGCTTTCCACGTTTCCATGCTTCGGAAGTATCAGCCGGACTCGTTGCATGTGCTTAACTGGGATGACGTGGACCTTAGCGAGGATATTGGATTCGACGAAGGCACCGTGCATATGAAGGACAGGATAGAGCAGGTGCTCTGTGGTAAGACTATTCCTAGGGTTCTAGTGATATGGAACCGTGGAGGAAGAGAAACAACTATTTGGGTGCTAGAGTCGTCGATGCAGAAGAGATATCCTAGTTTCTTTGAGGGTCAAGGTATGACTTTCAGTGTAATTTCGAGGACAAAATTGCTTAAAGGGGGTAGATTGTAACGACCCGATCTGATTTTTCGAGATTTTAGGATCTTGGTAGTAGTGGGGAGAGTGTGGGCTCCGCGGTGGGCCCCGGTTTGTCCGATTTCGAGTTTGAAGACTCGAAGGGCATTTTGGTAATTTGGATTATTTAATATATTGTCATGCCTAAACATTTTAAAAACCACACATTTTCTCTCTCGACGTTCAATATTCGAGTTTTATCGGGTTTTAAATCATTTTAAAAACTTGAAATTTGATTTACTTCTTTAAAAAAAAAAAAAAGTGAATTACTCTAAGCCTCCAAACCCTAGAATCTCAACCCCTTATAACCCCTCTTTCGGCAACACTGTAGTGCATAACTATAGTGCTACCGCACCTACAATAGCTATTGTTGCTTCTTTCTCTCGATCCCTCTCTTCTCTCCCTTAGCTCTCATCGCCGCATCTCACTTCTCTCTCTCAGCGCTCTTACTCTCTCATTCTCCTCCCCATCTTATTCTTCTTCCTTTGCCTGCTTCAGCTGCTGCTTGCTCTGGAAATCAGCGATTCGACCGATACCAGGTATTCACCTTCGTTTCTCCCATCTCCTCTCTAGTTCTCCTGTAATACCCCACCCAAATGTCCCTACATCGGTTGTGGACTTGGGTGGTAGGGCTTTATATAAGGGACAAACCCCTCCCCATCACAAGGCATTTTGGGCTTGGCCAAGTGGGCCAGGGTCCAAAGCAAACCTGTGAGGACCTGTGGGGTCCAAAGCGGATAATATTGTGATGGTGTAGGGTCGGGTTGTCACAAGTGGTATCAGAGTACGGTTCAACACTCGAATTGTGTGTGCTCTACTTGCGTGACGTTGCCTGCCCTAGCTATATGGATCCCCTGTCAGTGTGACATGATAGAGCCGGGGACGACTTTGGTCTTAAGGGGGTGGATTGTATTACCCCACCCAAAAGTCCTACATTGGTTGTGGACTTGGGTGGTGGGTGCTTTATATGAGGGGACAAGCCCCTCCCCATCACAAGGGCTTTTGGGCTTGGCCAAGTGGGCCAGGGCCCAAAGCACAGTTGTGAGGGCCCGTGTGGTCCAAAGCAAACAATATTGTGATGGTGTAGGGTCGGGTTGTCACATATCCCCTCTCTTTCTGCCGATCTTTCCCCATTTCCTTCTCTCCTTCTCCGATTTTCTCTGTTTTCTTCCATTTCTATTCTTTCCCTTTTTTCCTTTGTTTTCTTTCTTCTTCCTTGTTTTGTTTTCCCCCTTTTCTCTGATTTTCCTCAATTTTTTACGATTTCTTGATTTTTGGTTTACCTTTTCCTTCCCCATTTCCGTTTTCTACTCCTTTTCCCTTTTTTCTTCTATTTCCTCATTTTCCCTCTTTTCTCCCCCTTTCTTCGTTTTTCCTTGAATTTCCTTTTCCTCAGTTGAGTTGCTGAGTCAACTCAGTTGAGCAATTGAGTTGGTTCAGCTAGGTCCGATTCTACTTTGGACTTAGGCTTAGCTCAGTTTGCTTTGGGATTTTTTTCTAAGGCCCAATATGCTAGGCCTGGTTTTACTAGGTCTGGCAACTAGGCCCAACTTGGCCAGTTTGGCCTAGTTTGGTCCGGCTCACCAGCCCAGATCTGGCCTGGCCCAGTTTTGACTGGCCCGGTTCGACCCAGTCCATTTTCGGGCCAGTCTAGCCCAAGTTTTAGGCACAGCACGTTTTCGGGCCCGTTTACTGACCGGACTTGTTTTGGCCCGTTTTAATCTATTTGCTCATCTTTGTGTTCTTGTTTCAACAAATTGAGCCCCCTTAAACCCAAATGACCCGTTTTCCCGCAGATGATTTCAAAATGCACAAAAGTGAGGGAACTATCACACTTTTAGCATACGCATTTCTACATATATCTATATTTATCTATATGAACAACACAGGGTACACGGAATGGGACCCCTTATACTTATTTAGCCACTCGGCAAGGGAACTATTATGATGATTATGTGGCAAGGAAACCACTTCGTGTACCCGTGTTCGGTAATGGTATAATTATGATGATTAGATGTGACAATGTTTAGTATATACATGTTTAACTGCTTGGATGTGATTGATTGAAAACATGCTAATATGTGATAGATAGTCATGTACATGTCTGATTATGATCTGTTGTTATACTATCGATAATATGTCAAAGATTAATTGTACATGCATGTAACTGGTGTATGTGGGGCATAGAGATTAAGACTACACCATGATCTAGAGATTCTCCCTAGCTTGTCGGGTAACTGGGGCTGGGATTGCGAGACCACGCAGTGGACGTGTGGTTGAGCTGTGGACCACTCGGTGGTTGGACATGGGTGATTGTACCCTCTAGCGTGGATACACAGCTAGGTTTATCTTGTGTTCCTCGGACATGCCTATGAGAGGGGCGTGGTGTCCGGGAGTCCTAGGAGGGACAGGTTCAAAGGTAGTTATGATGGCCTCCATGGAGTTATTGGGTTGACTGTTGGTTCACCCAAGGTAGTCTCAGAGGTCACTATGCACGGTAGAGGACAACTCCCATGGTTATTAGCACGGTGGAAGATAGCTCTCATGGTTACTTACACGGTGGAGGACAACTCTCAAGGTTACTAACACAGTGGAGGATAGCTCTCGTGGTTACTTGCACAGTGGATGACAGCTCCCGTGGTTATTAACACGGTGGAGGATAGCTCCCTTGCTTACTTACACGGTGGACGACAACTCCTGTGGTTACTAGCATGGTGGAGGATAGCTCCATGGTTACTTGCATGGTGGACGACAGCTCCCGTGGTTATTAGCACGGTGGAGGATAGCTCCTTTGTTTACTTACACGGTGGAGGACAACTCTCATGGTTACTAGCACGGTGGAGGATAGCTCCCGTGGTTACTTGCACGGTGGAGAACAACGCCAGTGGTTATTAACACGGTGGAGGATAACTCCCGTGGTTGTTTGCACGGTGGAGGACAACTCCCATGGTTATTAGCATGGTGGAGGACAGCTCATGTGGATACTTGCATGGTGGAGGACAACTCCTGTGGTTATAAGCACGGTGGAGGATAGCTCCCATGGTTACTTGTACTTTGGAGGACAGCTCTCGTGGTTACTTGCATGGTGGAGGATAGCTCCCGTGGTTACTTGCACGGTGGAGGAAAACTCCCGTGGTTATTCACGACTCGTGGTACTGGTATGTAGGGTGGGTGTGTGGACCTCTGAGGAGGTGGTGGCCCTAAGGATAGGGCAGTTGTGGGTTATGTAGAGTATGTATTGGATGGTTCGCATGGTGGGTCGTGTGCGTGTCATGTGGGACCATGCATGTAGACTTTCTTGATACCTCATTATGGCAGATATGTATAGTATGATATATGTTGTGTGATTATATATATGTGTTCTCTCACCCTTTGCCTTTCAGGTGGCTCGATGGAGGTGGGACCCAGTGGGTCCCAAGACCAGGCCTAGGTGGTGACAATCGAGGATTGCTTAGTTTTTTTTTTTTGGTTATCTAGGGAAAATACTGTGGGTTTATTTCGGATGTTGTTTAATGTTATGGTAATTGTAATAATTGCTTATTACACTGCTATGCTGGTGATGGTGAGGTATTTCTTGAGTGGCTAGAGACTGTACAAAATATGTTTGAATGTAGAGATGTGCTAAAAAATCAACATGTTAAGTTTATTGTAATGAAGTTATGAGGTAGTGCTCTATCTTAGTACAAGTCTATTAACGTTGAGAGAAAGAACCTAGAAAGGGACCAATCCAAATCTGGGGTAAATTGAAGAAGCTTATGTGTTATACTTATTTAGCTTTTAATCATGTTCAGACTTTATTTTCTAAATTGGAGAAACTCAGACAAGGAAACAAGATTGTTACAGAATACACGAAAGAGTTTAATCTCCTAATCTCCCACAATAACTTAAATGAATGTAAGCAGGTTGTCGTCCAGAGGTACATTGAAGGTCTTCGTCCTTCCATTAGTGATTTTATGATAGGTCTTGAGATTACACATATGTTTATTGCTTATCAAAAATCTCTCCAGTTTGAATAGATTGAAGGTCGTAGAAACCGGACCGCTTCAGCACAGAGCAGGCTCATGAACCCTAACCCATCAGTAGGGGGTTCTTCATCTAAGCCCGCTCAAGTGTCAACTCCTCAAGTTCCACCTACGGAACTAACCAAAGAAATCACAGGTCAAGTGCTTCAAATGCAACGGGTTAAGTCATATAGCAGTTGAATGTCCTACTCACCTTATGGCCTTGATCCAAGAAGAAGATGAAGAAGAAGTTGTGCTGGTTGAAGATGTAGATGAAGAAAAGGACTTCGAGTGACAATGACGTCATATATGGTGACATTGTTGGTAAGATCTTCATGATCTAGGAGGTCCAAATGCCTCCAAATGAAGATAAACAAACTAGAGGCACGAAACCCTTTGTCATTGCTAAGTTTGTTGTGGACGATGTTCACCTCATGGGAATGTCAAGTGAGCAACAACCGTATGTGGATCCAATGTGGGACGAGTACTCGCACCAGTTGACCACACATAATGCCTCGTTACTCCTAGCAGTTCGTGTCACGACCTGACCCAACGGACACGTAACAAACAATAATAATTTTTTTTTAAGCATTCATAACTCATAGTCCAAACAGGTGACACCTACACGTGTTGCGAGATTCTTACAGATCACAAGACTTGTTGGACCCTTGATTTGATCGAACTGAATTATCAGCTGCCTACATACTCTAATGGAGATCAGATCCTGCGTAGTTCTCAATTCATTTATTTCATGTTACTAACTCCGTGTTATTCATGATGTCACATCAAGACATTCTAATTACCCTATCGTGGGCTTCATCAATAGAATAGATCTCATCTATCGCGGGTCTAGCCAATCAAGGGTTTATACCAACCATGGGAACACAGGTCAACCATGGGGTTAATGTCAAACATGGGATAAACCTTAACCATGGGACCTATACCCGAACATAAATACATCCCTCCTCGGGGACAATACTCTAAATATGGGTCAAATCCTCTATGGAATCAATGTCCCTCCATGGGAATATCTATCCACGGTATACAATACTCATCCATGGTCACAAAACCCTCCATGGGAATAACCATCCATGGGAAAATAATATCTATCCATAGAACCATTACGTCCACCATGAGACCAATATGTCTACCATGGGACCACTATATCTATCATGGGGTCAATATGCCCACCATATAATCAATAACTAGGCATGAATCCAATATTTCTATCATGGGAACAACATCCATGAGATTCATCATCCATCCATGGTAACTCTCCATCAGTGAGTATCATCTACCTATGGGTAATAACCATCCATGAATATAATCACTCCATGGGCATAATCCATCAATCGGCATAAGTCATACATTCGTAGAACCAATATGTCTATCATAGGACCAACAGGTCTAACATAAGACCAATACGTCTACTATGGGACCAACATGTCCACCATAATACCAATACATCTACCATGGGACCAACATGTCTGACATAAGACCTAATACGTTTACCATGGGACCAACAGGTCTACCCTAAGACCAACATCCAAGCACCACCATGGAAGCCATCATCCATGAGTATACACATCCATCCCTGGTAACACTCTATCAGTGAGTATCATCTATCCATGGGTAATAACCATCCATGAATATAATCCCTCCATGGGTATAATCTATCCATGGGCATAACTAATCCAGGGGCACATCATCTACCATGAGATCTTCAATCCCTAGGAACAACACTCGAATGAATCACTACGTGACTGTGGCAACAATATCAAATCATCATATCATATCATAAATATACCACGACCCCTAGCAAGACTTAGGGCCCATGATTAACTAAGCGGGAGACCCACGACTAGCGTGATCAAGTCTACCTTGCCCTGCATCCCTTCACCTCAAGTGTGATTCAGTCAAGCTCTAAGGCGGTTGGACCACTTCTAACGAAGCTAGCACCACCCCCATGGGGTAAAATAGTATCTAGCTCTGCGTATCAACGCACATCAAGTGTACTAAATAGCCGTGAGAGCGCCCTCCAACACTTAGCATGTGAGGGACCTACTCGTCGACGGCAATCTTACGTTACTAAGTCTCCGTAGCCGATCCCACCGTCCCGAATACCTCTCTGGAACGGTCAGTCAACCATCATAATCACGTGAGGGATGTACCCATACCACGTCTCAATATCAAGTGACCAAGTCACATATACATCTCAATACCACTATCTCCATATGTTCATATCGAGGCTCCCACGGTCTCATGGCTAATCTAAGCCCTTACTCATGGAATCTATATACTTATCTCATCATTTTACCTGTACACATGTGAGACACAATGATCTACTGATCGGACAATTTCTTCTTTCAACGGACTGAGGTATAACGTTATCAATATCACGTGAGGGACGCACCCATACCACGCCTCAATATAATCAATATCATGTGAGGGACGCACCCATACCATGTCTCAATCATCAATATCACGTGAGGGACACACCTATACCACGTCTTAGTATAATCATCACGTGAGGGACATACCCATACCACGTCTCAATATAATCATCACGTGAGGGACATACACATCTCACGTCTTAAAATAATCAAGTGACCTAGTCACGTATATCTCAGTGCCAAAGTCCTTATTTGTCCATCTTAAGAATTTTCACAGTTCTCTAGCCACTCTAGGATTTACTCGAGAACAAACATATATGTCTTATCATATCGAGACTCCCAAGGCACCATAAGCTCTTCGGGCTGCTTTCGAGGGATCCAACATCTAGCATTAGGGTCTATATTAGGGAAAATATATACCACCAATCCCTTTATACCCTTCACATTTGTTCAACATCTTACATCATCCTAAATATAAATGGATGACACAATGCATCTTTTGATCGAGGTGAGGGACAATGCTCTGAGTTTCCTACGTAGCACATAATGGATCAGATCAACCGTAGTTCATCATTTTCACATTCGGGTTGACATTGGGGAGTGGTCCTACTTTTACTTTGGGAAAATCAAACAAGCCTTTCTTAGCATTTACATTACATTCCATGCATTCTCAATCATGCTAGCGCATCCCCATTATCAACATAGGTACTTACTAGTGATGTACACATCATCACATAATCCAATCATGGCATTAAAACACATTCATCATGTTTATTATATGAGTTACCCATCTAAGAATTCCGATCACAATCATGCGAATTCATTTGATACATACATTACTCATAACTATACACAAGTGTGGGAAGTTATCAAGACCCTACATTACACATCTTGGGAAATCTTGATTTATCATAATTCTATCATACTTTAACACATCATAAATTTATGAATTCTCAATTATAGTAAACATCTAATCATAGGGAACTTGGAAAACTCATACATATGTATCTGATACAATATATTCACATCAATCACACATAGGCACATAACGAGGTCAAACCATAACCTTACACAACTATGCATTGGAATGTGCACAAAGCAACATTCACTCAAACATATTATCACACACCTTGTGAGCATGGAATTTTACAAATATTCCCTATGATCCAAGTGTATGGCATTCTCCAATTTTACCTAATGTTATCGAACTCGAATCGTATCGAAATCGGTCTATGGGTGTGAATCATGAATCGAATATCGTAAAATCGTATGATTCATATATCTTCTTATTCCCATAACCATTTTGTTGACCTGGGCTATTACATTCCCCCTCCCCCCCTCCCCCTTCCTTTCTTCCCTTTAAAAGAATTTCGTCCCCGAAATTCAATCATTCTAAGGCTCCGGGCAAGGTCTCAACACTCACAAGTCTCGTAAAGCTTCACCCAAAGGATCCTCAGAGGTAGCTACTGATCAAATGTCACTATGGACTCGACTACTAAGCCATCAATAGGCTCACATCGCATGTGGACAATGCAATAGTACCTACATAATGGCTCTCATATTGCAGCTCAACACGTGGCAAAAAAATATTCATAAATCATTTGGCGATGCTAACTACAATACACATCAAACGTGAACAATACGGGGCGGCTTATCACTCAAATAAATGGCCCTCTCACGTGGCTCACACGTGAAGTAGTGTCACATCACACTAAGATCGACATCTCGTGTAATAGCCCGGAATTTTTAAATCAATAAAAATATGGCTATTATTTATTTTAATGATGGAAATTGGGAAATTTGATGGAGTAGATGATAAATGGATCAAAAATTGGACAAAAGCCCAAGTATGGCCCAATGGACTATGGATTGGATTTAAATTCATTTAAAGGGTCAATGATGGTCAATTGGGCCAAGGATGTTCAAATTGGGCCCAATGCACATCCGGGACCCAATGGGTCAAAGTGATTTAAGCTCTAAGATAAATGGGTAGGAGGTGAATGTAATTGGGCCATGGGCCCAATGGTGATCAAAGTAGTTGAAAATGGATTAAATTAAATCACCTAAGTTAGTGATGAGTTGACCAAGGTGACATGGCCGATTGGGACCCACCTCCACCTCACCAAGTGAGGTGGCGTGGGGACCAAGGATTGGTGGGGCCGGCCACCATGGTTGACTTGATCAACCGTGGGTGGAATAATGGAATTAGTTTAAGTGGGAATTGATTAACCTAAGGTAATTAATTAATTAATTAAATGATTAAATTATTCAAAAGGTGGTCAAATGGTCAAATGGGAAGACCAAACCACCTTATTTTAGCACCAAAAAT
This sequence comes from Chimonanthus salicifolius, assembly GCA_013350335.1. Classification (NCBI taxonomy): domain Eukaryota; kingdom Viridiplantae; phylum Streptophyta; class Magnoliopsida; order Laurales; family Calycanthaceae; genus Chimonanthus; species Chimonanthus salicifolius. The sequence goes on along the minus strand of CM023537.1, from coordinate 43,810,113 downwards.
GTTGGCTAGGGTGGTGGTTTGTTACAACCACCACCATAAAGGATGAAAAATATCTCATATGGGTTGGTGGAGGAATTAAATGGTGGAGTAAAGTTTAAGAAACCAAAAGGTGTTGGTTTTTTTCTTATCTCTCAATATCTCATTTTTTTTCCTCTCTTGCACTCCACCACCGTCCCACACCAAGGAAAGAAAGAAGAAGAAAAACTAAGGAGAAAAGAAGAAGAAGACTTAGAGAAGAGGAGTGCAAGCAAAAGCTACCACTTCAAGACCAAGATCTAGGGCTTTCTTTCTCACCATCCTCTCTCACTCTCTCAAACACACCCCATCTTAGCCGACCCAAGCCTTGATGTTTTTCATTGGGTCAAGCACATCTTGACTGACCAATCAAGGAGAAGAAGAGAAGATAAGGCCAAGGAACCCGAGAGGAGAAAGAAAAGCCGGAGGAGTCGTCGGATTGTAAGTATTTCTAAAACAAGAAGTTATTTTTTTTAGGGTTAAGGAGAGAGCATGGAATCCATTTTTGGATCGGTTAGTGGCCAAAACATTATGAGCCTTGGATCTCAAATCCATCCCATGGAAGGATGAAAAATGGACAAAACCCTAATGGGTAAATTAGGGTTAAGAAAAATAAATGGATTAAGGACATTGTGTAATTAAATTATTTAAGCAATGGATGTATGAAATTTTTGGAAGGAATCATGGTGAGTAATTAAGTTGTAACGCCCACCCCTTTTCACTGAAATATCAGGGTCTATTTTTTTTTTTTTTTTAAAGGAAAAGTGACAAAGGGCGCGGACATCACGACGCGAGTTAAGTCCGAGCTTCTAAAGCCTGGCCCTTAACTGGCCAACCCTACGCGTGCGTGGAGTCAAGTTCACGAGTACGGTTCACGCGTAGACGTAAGCTCAAGGAATATTACTTCTCAGTGCAGAATTAACAACAAAGACTATCCTACAGATTTGAGATAGCAGGGAAGATAACATTCATTTAAATTTCTATAGTACCTCAAAACCATAATGTCCATAATAAAATCCCAAAACATAGCCAGTAATCTAATTTATTACATCCCGACAAGCTAAGCTACTCAAATTACATTTTTCCAACATAAACTTAAACAACATAATTAACCTGCCTTGCCAAGCTCCTAAGCTTGACTCCCGTCCCGTCCTTCCGTTTCGCCACCTCCTGCGTCATCAGCTAGGGTAGAAGTAGGGCGTTAGACCACGCGCCCAGTAGGACTCCGAGTAGGGCTAGTACATGGATTAGTAATAACAGCATGCAGATAATATTATAGCAAAACCATGCACTTTGGGCAATGTTATGCAATGGGTGTTCTATGTCATGAACCCCACCCATCCATCTCATCCTCATCGTATAATGTCCCTTTTTCAACCATACACAGTGTTCCAAATAAAATCCATACCATCATCGTGCCATGATCCTCTTGATGGAAAAGCCTCATCAAGACGCGATCCACACTAGGCATCCCCCTTGATGGAAGAACCATCATCAAGGTATAACAATAAATACAACATCCCCCTTGATGGAAAACCATCATCAAGGTATAATAATACATAATGAAACATCCCCATGCGTTTATCGGTCGCCCCGACTGAGCATGGACTCCGGTTTCATTTCATCCTTCCCCTGTCATATCCCTCCCATGCCATGCATGAGATGTAGATGCCATGTGCCATGTAATATATGTAGTTCAATAGTAACACAAAAACCCATCTTAAAACAATTACTTGATTATCAAATAAATCAAAGGGAAAAACATCCCATAATATTTAATCCAAAACCCATCTTAAGACATTCACATGATTTCCAAAATAATTTAAAGGAAAACATCACAAGATACATAATCCAAAACTCATCTTAAAGGCAACCACATGCTTTCCAAAATAAATTAAAGAAAACATCACCCAATCCATGGCTTACAAAAATGTAGGAATCCTACCGAATACCGACTCGCGTCCTTTTACGTTTTCCGTTCGATAAACCCGGTTGCCGATCGCGCACCGCCTGCGATGTCCAGTACCTTATTAGACAATCATCATTGGTCCATGTTTTAACCATTTCTAAGCCCATATGAAAAACCGGTCACTATTTAGGTTTTGTGGGTCCGGTCCCATGTCATCTATTAAACTTTTTACTCCCATAAGTCTTAAAATTTGGACACCCCAGGCTTGATCAACCACTTATAAGGTTATTACATTAGAGCCCCTCATTCCATGATCAATCTCCATGGAATTCTTGAATTTGGCATTTAATTACGGTTTTGCCACTACCTCATTTTCCATATTTAATCACCCATTTATCCATGCATGATTAAGTCCAAAAATTGATCCACAACCTAGGTCCATTAATGATCCCTAACCACGTTACAAGATCATTAAAAATCAGCCCTTAACTTAGCCTCATTTCCATTGATTTAAACACATGATAATTCCAAATTTTAGCCCTTTAAGTATTCTAATTTATGAAACTAAAATGCATCAACCCCAAGCTTAATTTAATCATTCATAAGGTCATCTTAATGTACCCAAGTTCATGTCCAACATACATGGGGTTCGGCCATGGTTCTTCATTGTGGCCCATAATTACGGTTATGCCACTAAACTTCCATGGTTTAATATCTCCTCTATTCATGTATATTTTAAGTCTAAAATTCATCCATAACTTAGATCCATTAAGGATTCACTAACCATGACTCAACATGAAACACAATCAGCCATCTCATTTAATAAGATTCTCCATCATCTAAACACAAACATGGATCCAACCTTAGCTCATACAATGACCTACAAAATGGGTCATGGGTTCGGCCACACACCATGGCCGAAACCATGATGTCTTGTTCCCCATTTTTTTCTTGGGTCCATTGTTACATTTTAGATCCACCAATAATCCCTCCTTGAGGGGTTTACATCATGCAACTAAACCATATTCTTAGCCCCATTTGGATCATTACTTTTGTTCATTTGAAACCCAAAGTTCATCAACACATTATTCTTTAAACCCCACCATTTAATCATCATTTCATCACCATAGGGTTCGGCCATATACCATGGCCGAACCCATGGTTCATGATTCATCATTCATTGCTCCATAATACCTATATTCACCCAAAATATTAAATCCACCCATCTTCCCATTTTCCATGGCTTTTTAAACCCTAAAACCCTAGCTAATTTCACACATAACAACCTAGGGTTCGGCCATGCACCATGGCCGAACCCATGGTTCACAATTCCTTCTCTTTTATGCCTTCTTAATGCCATAAAATCCCATTGCATTTTTCATCATAAACCCATTTTAATACTCATCCACATTCATTCATTTACAACCCAAAAATCCATTAGCCACCTTCATTATCTTCCATTCATTAACCCTAACCATTTTACATCAAATGGCTAATCACCCACCATGGGGTTCGGCCATGCTACATGGCCGAACCCTATGGCCAATAATTTTTCTTCCAATCATCCCATTCTATGCTTAATCTCATAATTTACATAATGCACATAACCCATTTATTCATTTTCTTTCCCTAACCCTAATTTACCCATTTAGGGTTTCCTCCATCTTCCACCCTCTCATTTGATGGGTTTAACATCCATGACACACATTTATGTAACCACCATTAAATTCTACAAAAATAAATTCCAATTCTTAAACCCTAAACATCCAAAATTTCATGTTTAAGAAATACTCACAATCCGACGTCTCCTCCGATTTCCGCCGCTCCCGTCGGTCTCCTTAGCCTCCTCTCTCCTTCTTCTTGATCTTTGATAGGTCAAGACTCTTGATTAATGGTGGCAATACCCAACCCTAGAATCGGCCATGGTAGGGTTCGTGTGAGAGAGAGAGAGGGAAAAATCATGAGAGGAGAGATATTAAACCCTAACCTTAGAGTGATTTCCCTCCAATTTCCACTTCTTTCTTCTCTCCTTCTCTTCTCTTCTCCTTAACTCTCTTCCTCTCCTTCCTTAGAGCATGGGACGGCAATGGAGAATGGGAGGGATGGAGTTTGTGAAGAAAAAAATGAGAATGAGATAACCAATAAGACTTATCTCCATTTTTCACTTTAATTTAATGATCCCACCAACCTTAAGATATATTTTTTTTTAGATATTTTATTTGCTTTGTGGTGGTGGTTATCCAAACCACCACCTAAGCCCAACGTTTTTTTCTCATTTGAAGTGGGGTAGCTTGGTCTCCCATTTGACCACTTCATTTTTATAATTTTAATCATTTAATATTTAGATATTTTAGTTACTTTAATTCCCATTTATTTATTTAATCACCTTAGGTTAACTCATTATACTTAACCTAATTCCATTATTCCACCCATGGTTGACCAAATCAACCATGGTAGTCGGCCCCACCAAACATTGACCCACACGCCACCTCACTTGATGAGGTGGAGGTGGGTCCCACTTGGCCACACCATCTTGGTTTAATTTTTTTTTTTAAACCACTTAGGGGATTTAATTTCATTGAATTCACTCTAAATGGATCCCCATTGGGCCCATGGCCCAATTACATTTCCATCTAGCCCATTTACCTTAGAGCACAACCATCTTGACCCATTGGGTCCCAAATGGGTATTTGACCCAATTTGACCATTCTTGACCCATTTAACCCTCATTAACCATTTAAATAAATTTAAATCCAAACATTAGTCTATTGGGCCATACTTGGGCCTTTGTCCAAATTTTGGCCCATTACCTTTTATCCCACCAATTTTCCAATTTTCATCATTAAATTAACTTATATCCACATTTTTATTAATTTAAAAATTCCGGGCCCTTACAATACAATCCTCTTTTAAAATTTTCGTCCCGAAAATTCGAGCGAAAGTAGAGGTTCAAAACATCTCACACAAAGAGTTCCGGATGAGAGGCTCTCATCTCCGACTCAAGTTCCCAGGAGGTCTCTTCATTGCCATGTCGTTCCCATACCACCTTGACGAACTGAACAGCGCGGTTCCGCAGTACCCTTTGTTCGCTCCCGATCACTCTGATCTTCACCTCCACACACATCACGTCGCTTTGTATATCGACGTCTTGTACACTCAAGACATGTGAAGGGTCAGGATTGTACTTCCTCAACACGGACACATGGAATACGTCATGTAAAGATGATAACTGTGGAGGAAGTGCTAACTAATAGGCCACCTCCCCCACCCTCTTTAGGATTGGAAACGGCCCCACAATCTAGGTGACAGTTTCCCCTTCTTTCCGAATCTCATGTGTCCCTTCCGTGGTAAGACTTTCAAAAGCACCAAGTCTCCCACCTCAAACTCGGGGAAACTTCTCCTCTTGTCGGCGTAATTCTTATAACTGCTCTACGCAGTGAGTAAATGTTGCCATATAAATTTAATCTGCGCCGTAGTCTCCGCAACCCACTTCGGTCCAATCAGCACAGGCTCACCGACCTCTGTCCAACGCACTGGAGATCTACACGGCCTACCATATAAGGCCTCAAATGGAGCCATCTGGAGGCTTGTCTGGTAACTATTATTGTAGGAGAACTCCACCAATGGCAAGTGATCCTCCCATCCACCCTTAAAATCCAGCATACATGCTCTCAGCATATCCTCCAATACCCGTATTGTTCTCTCCGACTGTCCATCAGTCTGTGGGTGGAATGCTGTGCTGGTTAACACGTCGGTCCCCATAGCCGACTTGCATGCTCTTAGGCATACTCTGTTAGTGAATTGGCCATCTCTGTCGGACACAACAGTCCGGGGTACACAATGTAGTCTGACAATATTTCGGATGTACCGTCAACCCATATTGCGTCGTTGCCCCTTGATGACCTTAGTAGCCCTGTCACAAAATCCATGGCTACATGTTCCCGTCTCCACTCCGGCACTCGTAAGGGTTGAGTAAACCCAGTGGTTTCCGATGTTCCGCCTTAACCTGCGACAAGTTAGTGCAACGAGCACAAACTCAGCCACATCTCTCTTGAGTCCATGCCACCCATAGTGCCTCTTAAAATCATGGTATATCTTGGCGCTGTCCGGATGGGTAGAGAGCTTGGCTTGGTGTACCTCAACCAATAACTCCCTTCTGCAGCTCTCAGGTACATATGTCCTACCTCGGAATAAAAGACCCTGTTCCGATCGTAATTCTTATTCCGGTACTACCTCGCCTGCAAATATCTTGATTCATATCTCCTCCATTTCTGGGTTTATTCGCCGTTCCCGTTTAATTGTGTCAAGTACCTCTTAATTACATCAACACCACTCATATCAACCTATGAGTTTCATTCTTGCAAAATTCACTTTGCCTCGTATTATCTCTTTTCCTCATGAATCCATTTGCAGTTTTATGTAGATTACATATTCTATTTCACTTTATCTGTTATCAAAACATTTCCCATACGTACTCCTTCAATACGTTCTTTTGTCTACTCTCCGTGTGAGTTAGTCTGCCAATACGAGACTATGCTCAAGTCCATTGTTGATTCCATTTTAACTAGGTTTCTAGCTTCACCCTCATGGAACTCCATCGGCCAACTACAGAGTCAGGTGATCAGTCTCACTCTGCAGTCGCCCATAGCTTCCCATTCAAGTTTCACTAGACTCTTAACCTTTCCCTTAAGTCCATCTCTCAACAGCAATCATACCTTTTATTTGCATATAAGTCACTATGGGACTAACCCTTTTTGTTCACAACTCCTCCAACACCAATACCCGACATCAATCCAATCACATAGATACTAATTTCCTACCCTTCTGGATTATTCCACATATTTTCATAGATTCCATAAAACAATGATATATTTACACTTACTTAGCCTATGTCAAATAGTGCCCATTCATCACTAAAAAAAATATTCACAAGTATTACCAATTCCACCAACCACCAAATTCCACCCTACATGCCTACGTTATCAATGGTTACCACATCATACGGTTCATATTCCTTCATTAGTAGGCCACGTAGAATTGAAATCACACACCATCTTCGAATAACACAACTCATGTGTAACCAGATCTTTCACCTCCATTCACATCAAACAACAACTTGAGGTAACATAAGAAATAACACTTTAAGAAGATCTAGTGATTAAACATAATTATGATTAGGTTACCCTACCCCATTTACAACACACACCGAGAGATTTTAAAATAATAATCCTACTCATCCCAAGCAAACCATCCCAATACATTCGAAGACCATCCATGACCATCCATAAATCCCTAAACTTTGGAATTATTCATCAGCCCCACCTGGATTCCCAACCAAACGCATTGGCATATCACGGCCCCTTCATGCATACTACATATTCACAACTCCCGGCACTTTATCAACTCATCACCATACACATAGTCTATAACACATCCTTGTTCCTCAATAACCATTCATTGCATACCACCCATCATCAAAGTAACATCATATAAACTCATTGCAACGATTAATAATTCGCAACTTAGTAACATCATAGGGAATCCTCATGCTATCACTAAATAAAATATTTTCATAATTTCATGGTCCATCACTTGTTCATAATCTATACTACACATTGGAAGAATGCAATTTCATTATACATACAAGATTTTTCATACAACATATTAGTCTTTGCAAGCTAGACCCTTCTCATTCTCCTCATAATGCCATCCTCTCACAAGTTTCATGTGGCAAGTTAATCCATGCATCCCGGTCTCTTTCAAGTACACTGTTTATCCAACATGTCTCAAATGGCACTTTGTTCACATAAGAACCTCTTATACCCTTTCACAAAGTGTTTACATCATCCCCCATTATAAAAGCCATTACACCATCCCCCAAGTATACCCATATATCACCTTTACCTCACTCATAAGCATATGCAACATATACCCCCTCAAGAGGGTAGGGGTAGTATGTGCAGTTGTGCCCAACTTGATTGTACAACTCGCGCATATAATCGGGTTCCATTTCCCCTACCAACTCTCTTACCATTGGAAAGTCTTCCATATTCTCCTCAGGAAGAGATGCAAAATCCTCTTCATCTTCCTCGGGAGGTCCCTCCTGAAAGTCCAGGCTAACTGTTATACTAGAAGCAGACACCAAATCTATGGGACAGCTAGGAGTTCTCTTATCCAATAATTCCGTACACTCCCCGTCACTTGACATATCTGTATCATAGAATATAAATTGAACACAAAAATCATCCACAACAATTACCAATAAAACCAATCTAGGTTTTGGGGAATCTCTTATGTATATCACAACGTATTTTATTTGGGGAAAGTTGCCAAATAAGTACACTTGTTTTTCCTTTGTTTCTGGGGGGAATCTCTTAATTCCTATTGTCTGTTGTTCAAATTGGGGATACCGGGCAAGTACATCCTACTTTACTATAGTCCGATAAATCTAGTACTGTTTCATCAATTTGGGGGAAAAACCTAGATGTTTTCTCATTTCTGGGGATGTAAACCCTATCTTGCTATGTTTCAATAAATCTCTCCTAGAATGAATCTTTCTTCCCTTGCTATCATTCATTTCCGTCAATTGTTGTTCTTAGACTAAACACTTCAGTTTGAGTCAATCGAAGTAAATTAACCCGCCCCCGTGCAGCGGACTCCGAAAAGTCGGTCTGTTGGGATTCTTAGCTGTCAGTGAGACATGCAACTGTCTTAATCTTACTTCGAGAGATTCATTCTTCTGAGTTCGTTCTGATACCAACTGTAACGCCAGCCCCTTTTCACCGAAATATCAGGGTCTATTTTTTTTTTTTTTTAAAAGGAAAAGTGACAAAGGGCGCGGACGTCACGACGCGAGTTAAGTCCGAGCTTCTAAAGCCTGGCCCTTAACTGGCCCACCCTACGCGTGCGTGGAGCCAAGTTCACGAGTACAGTTCACGCGTAGACGTAAGCTCAAGGAATATTACTTCTCAGTGAGGAATTAACAACAAAGACTATCCTACAGATTTGAGATAGCAGGGAAGATAATATTCATTTAAATTTCTATAGTACCTCAAAACCATAATGTCCATAATAAAATCCCAAAACATAGCCAGTAATCTAATTTATTACATTCCGACAAGCTAAGCTACTCAAATTACATTTTTCCAACATAAACTTAAACAACATAATTAACCTGCCTTGCTAAGCTCCTAAGCTTGACTCCCGTCCCGTCCTTCCGTTTCGCCACCTCCTGCGTCATCAGCTAGGGTAGAAGTAGGGCGTTAGACCACGCGCCCAGTAGGACTCCGAGTAGGGCTAGCACATGGATTAGTAATAACAGCATGCAGATAATATTATAGCAAAACCATGCACTTTGGGCAATGTTATGCAATGGGTGTTCTATGTCATGAACCCCACCCATCCATCTCATCCTCATCGTATAATGTCCCTTTTTCAACCATACACAGTGTTCCAAATAAAATCCATACCATCATCGTGCCATGATCCTCTTGATGGAAAAGCCTCATCAAGACGCGATCCACACTAGGCATCCCCCTTGATGGAAGAACCATCATCAAGGTATAACAATAAATACAACATCCCCCTTGATGGAAAACCATCATCAAGGTATAATAATACATAATGAAACATCCCCATGCGTTTATCGGTCGCCCCGACGGAGCATGGACTCCGGTTTCATTTCATCCTTCCCCTGTCATATCCCTCCCATGCCATGCATGAGATGTAGATGCCATGTGCCATGTAATATATGTAGTTCAATAGTAACACAAAAACCCATCTTAAAACAATTACTTGATTATCAAATAAATCAAAGGGAAAAACATCCCATAATATTTAATCCAAAACCCATCTTAAGACATTCACATGATTTCCAAAATAATTTAAAGGAAAACATCACAAGATACATAATCCAAAACTCATCTTAAAAGCAACCACATGCTTTCCAAAATAAATTAAAGAAAACATCACCCAATCCATGGCTTACAAAAATGTAGGAATCCTACCGAATACCGACTCGCGTCCTTTTACGTTTTCCGTTCGATAAACCCGGTTGCCGATCGCGCACCGCCTGCGATGTCCAGTACCTTATTACACAATCATCATTGGTCCATGTTTTAACCATTTCTAAGCCCATATGAAAAACCGGTCACTATTTAGGTTTTGTGGGTCCGGTCCCATGTCATCTATTAAACTTTTTACTCCCATAAGTCTTAAAATTTGGCCACCCTAGGCTTGATCAACCACTTATAAGGTTATTACATTAGAGCCCCTCATTCCATGATCAATCTCCATGGAATTCTTGAATTTGGCATTTAATTACGGTTTTGCCACTACCTCATTTTCCATATTTAATCACCCATTTATCCATGCATGATTAAGTCCAAAAATTGATCCACAACCTAGGTCCATTAATGATCCCTAACCACGTTACAAGATCATTAAAAATCAGCCCTTAACTTAGCCTCATTTCCATTGATTTAAACACATGATAATTCCAAATTTTAGCCCTTTAAGTATTCTAATTTATAAAACTAAAATGCATCAACCCCAAGCTTAATTTAATCATTCATAAGGTCATCTTAATGTACCCAAGTTCATGTCGAACATACATGGGGTTCGGCCATGGTTCTTCATTGTGGCCCATAATTACGGTTATGCTACTAAACTTCCATGGTTTAATATCTCCTCTATTCATGTATATTTTAAGTCTAAAATTCATCCATAACTTAGATCCATTAAGGATTCACTAACCATGACTCAACATGAAACACAATCAGCCATCTCATTTAATAAGATTCTCCATCATCTAAACACAAACATGGACCCAACCTTAGCTCATACAATGACCTACAAAATGGGTCATGGGTTCGGCCACACACCATGGCCGAAACCATGATGTCTTGTTCCCCATTTTTTTCTTGGGTCCATTGTTACATTTTAGATCCACCAATAATCCCTCCTTGAGGGGTTTACATCATGCAACTAAACCATATTCTTAGCCCCATTTGGATCATTACTTTTGTTCATTTGAAACCCAAAGTTCATCAACACATTATTCTTTAAACCCCACCATTTAATCATCATTTCATCACCATAGGGTTCGGCCATATACCATGGCCGAACCCATGGTTCATGATTCATCATTCATTGCTCCATAATACCTATATTCACCCAAAATATTAAATCCACCCATCTTCCCATTTTCCATGGCTTTTTAAACCCTAAAACCCTAGCTAATTTCACACATAACAACCTAGGGTTCGGCCATGCACCATGGCCGAACCCATGGTTCACAATTCCTTCTCTTTTATGCCTTCTTAATGCCATAAAATCCCATTGCATTTTTCATCATAAACCCATTTTAATACTCATCCACATTCATTCATTTACAACCCAAAAATCCATTAGCCACCTTCATTATCTTCCATTCATTAACCCTAACCATTTTACATCAAATGGCTAATCACCCACCATGGGGTTCGGCCATGCTACATGGCCGAACCCTATGGCCAATAATTTTTCTTCCAATCATCCCATTCTATGCTTAATCTCATAATTTACATAATGCACATAACCCATTTATTCATTTTCTTTCCCTAACCCTAATTTACCCATTTAGGGTTTCCTCCATCTTCCACCCTCTCATTTGATGGGTTTAACATCCATGACACACATTTATGTAACCACCATTAAATTCTACAAAAATAAATTCCAATTCTTAAACCCTAAACATCCAAAATTTCATGTTTAAGAAATACTCACAATCCGACGTCTCCTCCGATTTCCGCCGCTCCCGTCGGTCTCCTTAGCCTCCTCTCTCCTTCCTCTTGATCTTTGATAGGTCAAGACTCTTGATTAATGGTGGCAATACCCAACCCTAGAATCGGCCATGGTAGGGTTCGTGTGAGAGAGAGAGAGGGAAAAATCATGAGAGGAGAGATATTAAACCCTAACCTTAGAGTGATTTCCCTCCAATTTCCACTTCTTTCTTCTCTCCTTCTCTTCTCTTCTCCTTAACTCTCTTCCTCTCCTTCCTTAGAGCATGGGACGGCAATGGAGAATGGGAGGGATGGAGTTTGTGAAGAAAAAATGAGAATGAGATAACCAATAAGACTTATCTCCATTTTTCACTTTAATTTAATGATCCCACCAACCTTAAGATATTTTTTTTTTTTAGATATTTTATTTGCTTTGTGGTGGTGGTTATCCAAACCACCACCCAAGCCCAACGTTTTTTTCTCATTTGAAGTGGGGTAGCTTGGTCTCCCATTTGACCACTTCATTTTTATAATTTTAATCATTTAATATTTAGATATTTTAGTTACTTTAATTCCCATTTATTTATTTAATCACCTTAGGTTAACTCATTATACTTAACCTAATTCCATTATTCCACCCATGGTTGACCAAATCAACCATGGTGGTCGGCCCCACCAAACATTGACCCACACGCCACCTCACTTGATGAGGTGGAGGTGGGTCCCACTTGGCCATTGGGCCCATGGCCCAATTACATTTCCATCTAGCCCATTTACCTTAGAGCACAACCATCTTGACCCATTGGGTCCCAAATGGGTATTTGACCCAATTTGACCATTCTTGACCCATTTAACCCTCATTAACCATTTAAATAAATTTAAATCCAAACATTAGTCTATTGGGCCATACTTGGGCCTTTGTCCAAATTTTGGCCCATTACCTTTTATCCCACCAATTTCCCAATTTTCATCATTAAATTAACTTATATCCACATTTTTATTAATTTAAAAATTCCGGGCCCTTACATAAGTAAATTGGAATGGGGTTTTTAAGGTCAAAACCCCATGGTCGGTGTTTAAGTGATTTTATTAGGGTTGTAAAGAATGAAACCCATGGAAAGATGATTATGATTTTTAGAGTTTTTATGATCAAATATAGTGATTTTTGAAAGGGTTTTAAATGAAGAAATTCATAAAAATGTAAATGGTTTTATGTGCTTGAAAGGCATAGATGGGAGTGAACTATGAACCCTAGGGTTATGTGTTTGTAAATTTGAAGGGTGTAAAAATAGGGAAAAATGGTTGAGAATGGTGATAGTTTAAAATGGATTTTAAGTGTGGGAAATAATGTTCTAAAAATAAAACCATGGGGAGATTTTAGGGATCGAATGTTTGTTAAATCCTATCGTGATGTAATGGTGGTTTTTAAATGGGTTTAGAAGGATGGAAGATATGGAGTAATGCATTAATAATTTGGAGGTTTAAAAAGGGTCAAATGTTTGTAAATTTTAAAGGGAGCTTAATGAAGAAAACCATGGTAGGTAATTAAGGATTTTAATGGAGTTTTAGGGTTAGAATCATGAAGGGATGATTAATGATTTTAGTTTTTTTTTAATGATTGAATGTAATAATTTTAGAGGGATTGTCAATGAGGAAATGCATGGTGTGAACCTTCTCATGGTGTTAGAATTTTAATGGATTTAGAGAATGGAGGCTATGAAAAGGGGTTAATGATTTATAAAGGTTTTAAATGAATGGATATTAGTGATTTTTAAAAGGGGTGGAAACAATGATAAAAACCATGGAGAGTGATTGGTGAATTTAGAAGTACTTAGACCATAGTAAGGATGAAGGAATGTTGGCAAGTTCAATGGATTTTAAATGTAGTTAGTAATGATCAAAATTGATGATTTAAATGCATGATGTAAACCTCCTCATGGGAGGGCCTATTATGGATCTAAATGTGGTGAGAAAGACCCAAGGAAAAATAGGGATTAGGTTGAATTAAAGGGGCTGATTTTAATAAAACCCATGACCCAATTTATGAGCCATTTGATGGGCAAAACTTCGGATTATGTATGTGGTTAGATGAATGGAAAAATTAGGCTAAGTTAAGGACTAATTTGTTAATGTGCATATCATGGTTGATTTTAAAGATCTTATAACATGGTTGAGGGGTCATTAACCGACCTAAGTTATGGATCATTAGTGGGTCTAAGTTATGGATCAATTATGGACCATAATGTACATGGAAAAGTGAATGAGTAACCATGGAATGGTAGTGGCAAAACCGTAAATATTGGCCAAAATGAAGAACCATGGGTTCGACCATGGTGTATGGCCGAACCCCATGGGAGATGATCATGGATTTAGGGACTCTAAGTAATAACCTTATGTATGATTAATAAAGCCTAGGGTGGCTGATTTTTAGACTCATGGGATTAAAAGATTTAATGGATTACATGGGACCCACAAACCTGTTAGTGAGGTTCGGCCATGGTGTATGGGCGAACCCCGCTAAGGTATGATTGATGGACTCAAATGGTTAAAAATATGGGCTGATTATTGATATGTAATAAGGTACTGGACGTCGCAAACGGTGCGCGATCGGCAATCGGGTTTATCGGACGGAAACGAAAAAGGACGTTAGTCGGTATTTGGTAGAATTCCTACCTTTTTGTAAGCCATGGATTAAGTATTATGTGATGGTTTTTTTCCTTTGATTTATTTTGGTCATGGATTAAGTATTATGTGATGGTCTTACCTTTGATTTATTTTGGTCATGGATTAAGTATTATGTGATGGTTTTCCTTTGATTTATTTTGGTAATCATGTAATGGTTTTAAGATGGGTTCTATGACTATGATCATATATATTACATGGCATATGGCATCTACATCTCATGCATGACATGGGAGGGATATGGTATGGAAAGGATGAAATGAAACCGGAACCCGGAGTCCATGCTCTGTCGGGGCGACCGAGAAGCAAGCATGGGGATATCTTGATGTGTTTCATCCATCAAGAGGGATATTATGAAATGAAACCGGAGTCCATGCTCCGTCAGGGCGACCGAGAAGCAAGCATGGGGATATCTTGATGTGTTTCATCCATCAAGAAGGATATTATGAGATATAACCGGAGTCCATGCTCCGTCGGGGCGACCGAGAAGCAAACATGGGGACACATTGACGAGGTTTTACTGTCAAGGGGGATGATTTGTGATTGTTTATATCTTGATGAGGTTTTGCCGTCAAGGGGGATGATTTGTGATTATTTATCTTGACGAGGTTTTGCCATCAGGGGGGATGATTCGTGATTGTTTATATCTTGACGAGGTTTTGCCGTCAAGGGGGATGATTTGTGATTGTTTATATCTTGATGAGGTTTTGCCGTCAAGGGGGATGACTCGTGATTGTTTATATCTTGAAGAGGTTTTGCCGTCAAGGGGGATGATTTGTGATTGTTTATATCTTGACGAGGTTTTTCCGTCAAGGGGGATATGATATTATGATGGTATGGATGATGGGTGGGACTCATGACACAAAACACCCATGGCATGGCATTCATTGTATGGTTTTCATTATATTATACCTATGTGATTGTTATCACTAATCCATGTGTTAGCCCTACTCGGAGTCCTACTGGGCGCATTGTCTAACGCCCTACTTCTACCCTAGCTGATGACGCAGGAGATGGCAGACACGAAGGACGAGACGGGAGCCAAGCGTAGGAGCTTGGGAAAACGAGCTACTTAGTGTATCTAAATTTATTTTGGAATATGTAATTGAGTAACTTAGCTCGTCGGAATGTAATAATTTAGATTACTTACTGTGGTCTGGATTTTATTTTGGACATTATCATTTTGAAGTAATTTAGTAATTTAAATGATGTAATCTTCCCTACTATCTACAAATTTGTAGGAAAGACTCTATTTTTAAGTCCGCACTTAGTTTAATATCTCTCGAGCTTACGTCTACGTGTGAACCGTTCTCGTGGACTTCGTTCCACGCACACATAGGGTTGGCCAGTTAAGGGCCAGGCTTTAGAAGCTCGGACTTAACTCGCGTCGTGACGTCCGCGCCCTTTGTCACTTGTTATTTAAAAAAAAAAAAATAGACTCTGATTTCGGTGAAAAGGGGCGGGCGTTACATCTCGAACCAAAACAAACATCCTCAAGTGGCTACATGATCCCACAACTCAACATAGGGTATACAAAATTTGGGTACATCTCATCCTGGTACTCTACCGAACTAGGAGTCTCACAGACCTCCAAACAACAACATCGAAGAGATCGAGGTATCCATATCTAATCCCAAGCATAGAGATCACTAACTCTCGGCGCTCTAGATCAATAATTTGGAGATTAATAGTTCTCCAACAAATCACGTCACGACCATACACAAAATCGTACTTGCCAACAGCAGTGGTCAGAAAACTCAAAAAGTGTGCTATGGCTTCACGGGTACTCATACAACCTAAGCCACCTTCGCAGCACATGGAGTCTTTATCACTACTAAGCACATCTCAACTGTGCACAAAAGTGATCCTAGGGCTTATCTTGAGCAAGTATCAACTCCAACTTGTCACTGACTCGCCATAAGCAATCACCAACATCAAATGCACACAAGCTCATGGGCTCAAAAATCACATACACATATGGCCTACGTAAAGTGGCTCGACACGCATCTAACGTGGATAACGCTATGCAGCTCAACACAGAAATGTAGAAAATGCTACAATATAATCATAGGTGTCCATCCATGGAAGGGGTCAAATCCCTCAAACGGCCAATTGCACGTCGTTTCCCCCACTCCAATCGCTACATAATCTACTACTAAAGAAAAATCCCAACCATGTCTACTCGTACCAAATGGTTCTATATGGAATGAGATATAAGAGAGGCTATGTAAATCATGACACCATCTCATAACAGGGATAATCTAAGCCCTGCAAAGCTTTAAACACCAACTCCCTACTCAAATCCATGGATATTTCTTCTTCCCACATAAATATCGCTTCCAAGCTCCATTCCACCCAGGAATATCCCAACAAAAATACCAAAAAGGTGGAAAAGCTAAAGGATTACTTTTGGAGAGAGAAAATTCGAGAGGGAGGAAACTTGAGACGAATCTATCTCCGATCTCCTGCTTATAATTGGCCAACACAAGGCTAAGAGAGGAAAGAATCACTAACACGAGGGTATACTCCTCAAAGATATCACACATTAATCTCCAACAAGAAGTACATCTACTACACTAGGGAGTTCCAATGGGGGAGGTATTCTACTCATATCCTCTCTACCCATTTGACAACCACTCCACTCTAATGTTAAAATATCCAAATGCTCAATCTATGCATCCTCTTATTCACTTCAAAGTTGACCGACTCTGAGTCCAACTTGAAATTGTGATGTAAATGGAATGCCATGGTAGATACAATGAGCAATTTGATCAAATAAATGCTAGATTTCTAATAAAATATCATGCATAGCAATTTTCACATATATTCACAACTATTATTCCACATGGGGTTGACATTAGGAGATAGGCTTCAATTGCCTTGGGAATTTCATCTATGGCTTAGCTTTTGCATTTCATAATGCTCCTTGTCATTCATATCCATGCCAACCGATTCCCATACAACAAATTATATCTAGCCAAACTACTCCTTTTATGTCAAATCAAAGCTCTCTCATTCAACATCAATTTTTCCATCATACTAGAGAATCATCTCTATCAAATCATCATAAAGTAATTCCACATACCTTTCCCATCATAATTACATCATTAAACAAAATGGAATCCATACACAAACACAAAATTTTTACTCATAAGGCATGAAGTAACAATCTAAAATATCATGCAATTGAGCGCATAAATAATCCAAGGATTCCAAGATATCTTACTAGCCCACAACCATCCATACAAGGTAGCTAGCATTTTTCACACGAGCAACTAGGCTCTAGACACTTATTCACTGCACGAAGGGTATTCAAACCATTTACACCCAAGTGCATTATTTTAAGCCTTGTAGTACAAGCATCACATTGCCTGATCATCGCTATCGTCGATATCATGAGTCAAAGTACTCCGTGTTCAGAGACTTGAGGAAAGCAATCCCTCTTATCATAGGGCAACTCTCCTCAGAAAATATCTATATATGTCTGGCCTCTTGGACCCACTTATCATTTCCTCAGGGAATAACCTTGAAGGTTTTACCGACCTCTCCTGAGTCCTTCAAGTCCACAATCCTTGGCTCAGACTTTCTATAGTCATAAATCAAATTTGACTCACTTCATGAAGATGCCCTTGGTCGTCAAAGACCGTTTCTAAACAAAATTAGTGGTCTACCATTACCACTTCTGATAGCCAACTATAGACCTCAATCTCTTGGTCTGGACTAAAAGTCGCATTTCAAGCAAATTATGGTTTACAATACCAGTCATTCCCAACCAATGCCACAAATACACATGTTCCTCTAGTCTTTCTCCAACATGGTAACAGTGACGACCTCACCTCACCGATGTTCGTCTGGTGGTTACCTGCCAGTGTATCATCGCCCGGTCTATCAGACCCCCATCACAAGACCCTCAGCCTAAAGGTCTCATTTCCACTTCCTGGGAAGACAGGATCATCTACACCTCATAAGGTGGTTCGCATACGGTTCTAGGGGAATCCCGAAGTTTTCCACTCATAGAACTTAATCATTTCCTCGCGACCTTTCCAAGTCTGACCAGATCCAACACCTCACAACTCAGAGTCCACGTGAGTCTAACCCTCATGGGTCCAGCTCATGTTGTAATATCACCCTGATCACCCCGTCTGAAGTACGGTCTAAACATTAGTCGCTTAAATCTGGTGGCAAGAGGAGGTCCCAGCCTCACTCAAAATCTTACCCACCCCATTGCCACCCAACACAATCTCAGGCTTTCATCAGAGTTTCGAACCCCATACACACAGTTCTCGGGGAAATTGAGCCTAAGCCCTGATACCACCTGTCACGGCCCGACCCAACAGACACGTGAGAAACGTTAATAAATTATTATTTTTTTTTGAAGCATACACAACTCATTGTCCAAACACGTGACACCTACACGTGTTGCGAGATTCCTATGGATCACAAGACTTGTTGGACCCTTGATTTGATCGAACTGAATTATCAGCTGCCTACGTACTCTAATGGACATCAGATCCTGCGTAGTTCTCAATTCATTTATTTTATGTTACTAACCCTGTGCTAATCATGATGTCACATCAAGACATTCTAATTACCCTATCATGGGCTTCATCAATAGAATAGATCTCATCTATCGCGGGTCTAGCCAATCACGGGTCTATACCAACCATGGGGTTAATGTCAAAAATGGGATAAACCTTAACCATGGGACCTATACCCGAACATAAATACATCCCTCCTCGGGGACAATACTCTAAATATGGGTCAAATCCTCTATGGAATCAATGCCCTCCATGGGAATATCTATCCACGGTATACAATACTCATTCATGGTCACAAAACCCTGCATGGGAATAACCATCCATGGGAAAATAATATCTATCCATAGAACCGTTACGTCCACCATAAGACCAATATGTCTACCATGGGACCACTATATCTATCATGGGGTCAATATGCCCACCATATAATCAATAACTAGGCATGAATCCAATATTTCTACTATGGCAATAACATCCATGAGATTCATCATCCATCCCTGGTAACTCTCCATCAGTGAGTATCATCTACCTATGGGTAATAACCATCCATGAATATAATCACTCCATGGGTATAATCCATCCATGGGCATAAGTCATACATTCGTAGAAACAATATGTCTATCATAGGACCAACAGGTCTAACATAAGACCAATACGTCTACTATGGGACCAACATGTCCACCATAATACCAATACATCTACCATGGGACCAACATGTCTGACATAAGACTAATACGTCTACTACTATGGGACCAACATATCTACCCTAAGGCCAACATCCAAGCACCACCATGGAAACCATCATCCATGGGTATACACATCCATCCCTGGTAACACTCTATCAGTGAATATGATCTATCCATGGGTAATAACCATCCATGAATATAATCCCTCCATGGGTATAATCCATCCATGGGCATAACTAATTCAAGGGCACATCATCTACCATGAGATCTTCTATCCCTAGGAACAACACTCAAATGAATCGCTATGTGACTGTGGCAACAATATCAAATCATCATATCATATCATAAATATACCACGACCCCTAGCAAGACTTAGGGCCCATGACTTACTAAGTGGGAAACCCACGACTAGCGTGATCAAGTCTACCTCGCCTTACATCCCTTCACCTCAAGGGTGATTCAGTCAAGCTTTAAGGTGGTTGGACCGCATCTAACGAAGCTAGCACCACCCCTATGGGGTAAAATAGTATCTAACTTTGCGCATCAACGCACATCAAGTGTACTAAATAGTCGTGAGAGTGACCTCTAGTGCTTAGCATGTGAGGGACCTACTCCTCGACAGCAACACTACAGGACCAAGTCCCCGTAGCCTACCTCACCCTCCTGAATACCTCTCTGGAACGGTTAGTCAACCATCATAATCACGTGAGGGACGTACCCATACCACGTCTCAATATCAAGTGACAAAGTCACATATACATCTCAATGCCACTGTCTCCATATGTTCATATCGAAGCTTCCACGTTCTCACGACTACTCTAGGCCTTACTCATGGAATCTATATACTTATCTCATCATTTTACTTATACAAATGTGAGACACAATGATCTACTGATCTGACAGTTTCCCTTTTCAACGGATTGAGGCATAACATTATCAATATCACGTGAGGGGCGCACCCAAATCATGCCTCAATATAATCAATATCATGTGAGGGACGCACCCATACCACGTCTCAATCATCAATATCACGTGAAGGACACACCTATACCACGTCTCAATATAATCATCACGTGAGGGACATACCCATACCACGTCTCAATATAATCATCACGTGAGGGACATACCCATGCCACGTATCAAAATAATCAAGTGACCTAGTCACGTACATCTCATTGCCAAAGTCTTAATCTGTCCATCTTAAGAATTCTCACAGTTCTCTAGCTACTCTAGGCTTTACTTGAGAATAAACATATATGTCTCATCATATCGAGACTCCTAAGGCATCATAACCTCTTCGGGCCGCCTTCGAGGGATCCAACATCTTGCATTAGGGTCTATATTAGGGAAGATATATCCCACCAATCCCTTTATACCCTTCACATTTGTTCAACATCTTACATCATCCTAAATATAAATGGATGACACAATGCATCTTTTGATCGAGGTGAGGGATAATGCTCTGAGTTTCCTATGTACCACATAGTGGATCAGATCAACCGTAGTTCATCATTTTCACAGTTGGGTTGACATTGGAAAGTGGTCCTACTTTTACTTTGGGAAAATCGAACAAGCCTTTTTTGGTATTTACATTACATTCCATGCATTCTCAATCATGCTAGCGCATCCCCATTGTAGCACAAGTTAACCCCCTTGGGTTTTAAGATAATTGACCTTAACTCACCCATATCACTCAGTCTAACCCTTTATCAAATTTCTCTTCAAATCATGAAAATTCGTTCTACACATGGTTAGGTCGATTCACCACAACAATTATCAACATATGTACTTACTAGTGATGTACACATCATCACATAATCCAATCATGGCATTAAAACACATTCATCATGCTTATTATATGAGTTACCCATCTAAGAATTCCGATCACAATCATGAGAATTCATTTAATACATACATTACTCATAACCATATACAAGTATGGGAAGTTATCAAGACCTTACATTACACATCTTGAGAAATCTTGATTTATCATACATTCTATCATACTTTAACACATTATAAATTTATGAATTCTCAAATATAGTAAACATCTAATCATAGGGAACTTGGAAAGCTCATACATATATATCTGATACAATATATTCACATCAATCACACATAAGCATATAAGGAGGTCAAACCATAACCTTACACAACTATGCATTGGAATGTGCACAAAGCAACATTCACTCAAACATATTATCACACACCTTGTGAGCACGAAATTTTACAAATATTCCCTACGATCCAAGTGTATAATATTCTCCAATTTTATCCAATGTTATCTGTTAGCCCCAAGGTTTCAACCCAAGGATATATGAGTATTTTGATGACCACAAACCATTAAAGTGTGACATTTAACATTTCAAATGATATTAGTCTATGAGACAGGTATCACATTTACAAAAAGACATAGTCAAAGAAGAAAGAAGGAAAAAATCATTGAAGATCAATTTTAATACAATCATGATCACTATGGAAGAGATCGGATGACTTATCAATCTTTGAAGATCAAATGGCAAATGATACAAGTACTGAAGATTGAAGATCAAGTTTGTGTTATTAGTATTGGTCATGAGTGTTAGGATCAAAATGTAAAGTTACTCAATTATGTTTGAACACCATGGCTCAAGTCACCCTTTAGTGGACCCTAGGATACCCAGCTTTATCTTATGCATACAAATGGAATCCTAGGATAAGACCAAGTCTCCAAGACCTATCAAATGTACTTGAAAATGGCTAAAATTGCACAAATTATTTTTAAGGTTATTTCAGTCAACTGAACTAGAGATTTCAGTGGACTGAAACAATGGATTAAGTAGGGATGGATATTCAGTCGACTGAATCAATCATTCAGCCGACTAAATACTGGTTTTTTAGTGGGGTGTGATTTCAGTCGACTGAATCCATATTTCAGCCGACTGAAATGTTGGATTTTCATTGAATGTGATTTCAGTCGACTGAAACTTCTGATTCAGCCGACTGAATTATTCACAGATAAACTGTTTGAGTTTCGGGGCATTTTCAGTCGACTGAATCTTCATTTCAGTCAACTGAATCGCGAAACAGTAACATTTTTTTGAACATTAAACGCTCCCTCCAACGGCCCCTTGCTTCATTTAATGCTTGGCAACGGTTCTAAATATGATAAAATTATAAAACCAAGTTTCAATGGGTAGAAAGGGTGTTGACTTACTTGAAATCAAGAGGAATCCATTGAAATCAAATCCCAAGCATACTCTAGCTCAAAATCCATCTCTTGCAATTTTACCTTGAGCCATTTCAGTTCAACTCTTTGAGTAACTCTTAGTAAACTAGATTTGTAAACATTTGAGAGTTACTCCTAAGCTTTACATTGTAATCTTCTACATTTCCTTGAGAGATAAAGTTTGTGAAGGGTTGGTGTAACCCTTGTTAAGGAGAAGGGTGTCTTCACCTTCAAATCAGAGAGTGTTCTCTACAACCATTGTAATAGGTTTCTTCTTCACCTTTGAAGGAGAAGTTTAGTGCATTCAATCCTCAAGTGGTGTACTTGAGGCGAGGACAGAAGAACGGCGAACCTCGTAAAAATGTCGAGTTCAATCTCTCCATCTCTTCTCATTTCCTCTTTTATATTCTAGCATTTATTCACTACTTGTTTGCATCTTATTTTTCTAAATTGTGAAATCAAAGAAAACCCAAAAATTTTGCATTGACCCAATTCAACCCCCCCCCCCCCCCCTCCTCTCTCCCCTCCCCTCCCTCTAGAGTCAATTTCTGGGCAACAATTGGTATTAGAGCTCAGATTCTCTGAATTACTTAACCGTTTGAGAAATCGATCGAATGACAAACTTTGGGGGATCTTCTTATGGTGAAGGTTGTTGAATTAATAGACCTCCATTGTTCAATGGAAGTGACTACAATTTCTGGAAAACTAGGATGCAAATTTTCTTACAATCAATGGATCATCACATATGGGAAGCTATTGAATTTGGCCCTTTGTTCCAAAAGGACTAATTGACGTTGCTCCTAAACCTAGAGGGATTTGGGATGAGAATGATCATAAGCTTAATCAATACAACTCTCAAGCCATGAACATTCTATTTTGTGCTCTTGACCGAAATGAATTTAATAGAGTTTCAACTTGCAAATCGGCTAAGGAAATTTGGGATAAGCTTCTAGTGACCTATGAAGGCATTAATCAAGTGAAGAAATAAAAAATTCATAGGCTTGTACACTCATATGAACTATTTACTATGGAGCCAAATGAATCCATTTCTTCCACATTTACTAGATTCACAAAGATTATAAATGAACTTAATGCCCTTGGAAAGACTTATTCTAACGAAGATAATGTGAGCAAAATTCTTAGGTCATTGCCAGATTCTTGGGAGTCGAAGTCAACAACAATAATAGAAGCAAAAGATATCTCCATATTAGGACTTGATGAACTCTTGGGATCTCTCATGACCCATGAGATTTCCATGAATGGTCGAAAGGAAATTGCCAAAGAAAAGAAGTCTCTTGCATTTAAAACCTCACCAAAGGAGACATTTGTTGATCAAAAAGAAGAAGAAGGTAGTGAGGATGACAATTAAGACTTGGTCTTGATCACTCGTAAATTCTAGAGTCTCTTGAGAAGAAGCAATCGATTTCGAAAGAAGACATTCAAGAAAGATAGCTATAAGGGAGATTCAAGTAAGAAAGAACCCCTCACTTGTTTTAATTGTGGTAAACCGGGACACATCAAAGCCGAATGTCCACTAGTGAAGAAAGATGACAAGAAGTTCAAAAAGAAAGCATTCAAAGCCGCATGGTTGGAGTCTGATAGCGAATCGGATGGTGAATCATCCAAAAACCACACGGAAAATATTTGTTTCATGGCAAAGGAAGATGAGGTAAATCCTACACTTGACTCTTCAGAAAATGATGCACCTAGTGTAGAAAAACTAGTTCACTCACTAGAATAAATGTACAAGGATCTTAAAAAGCAAGGAAAAGAAAAATGTCACTCTTAGAAGAGACAACTCTTCACTTTCAAAAGAACTTGAAAAGTTGAAACTTGAAAATGAGGAGCTTAACAAAAAGGTTCTTGCCCATGAAAAACTTGAAAAAGAATTGAAAGAGAAGATTGATAAAATTTCAAGACTACCTTCATTTCCATGTCCATACAAAAAAGAAAATATTGTTTTGGAAGAAAAATTGAATAACTTAACTAAGTCTCTTGAGAAATTTACCATGGGAAAGAAAATTTAGATATGTTATTGGGAAATCAAAAATGTGTTTTTAACAAAGAAGGATTGGGATATAATCCCAAAGCAAAGAAATCATTTTACAAAAACTTCTTTGTTAAAACTTCAATCTCCTTCCTCTCCATACATTACTTGCAACTTTTGTGGAAAGAACGGACATATTTCTTATTCTTACTCAATTAGGAAAGCAAAAGGGTTAACAAAAATGGTTTGGCTTCCAAAAAGGAACATTGCTTTATAATCTAACCCAAATGGACCCAACTCTACATGGGGACCAAGAAGAATTACTTAAATGTGTTTTGTAGATATACATGAAATCAACGCCAAGAAAAGACAAGTGGTTTCTTGATAGTGGATGCTCAAGACACATGACAGGAGACAAATCAAAATTCATCTCTCTCTCTCTCAAAGATGGTGGATTTGTTACCTTTGGTAACAACTCTAAGGGCAAGATCATCGGTAAAGGTAAAATTGGTAATGATCCCTTACTTTCCCATTGAAGATGTACTATTGGTAGATGGGTTGAAACATGATTTACTTAGTGTAAGTCAACTTTGTGATAAAGGCAATAAGGTAGTATTTGAATCAAACAAATGTTCTATTAGAAATGCTAGCAATGATAAAGAAATGTTCATAGCATATAGAGATGAAAATGTTTACACCATTGACTTCGATAAAATGCTTAACCAAAATGTTAAATGCATTGCTGTCATAAATGAAAATAGTTGGTTATGGCATAGGAGACTAGGACATGCTCAAATGGAACTTATTTCAAATCTATCCAAATTTGAATTAGTTGATGGCTTTCCTATGGCCAAATTTGCCAAGGATAGAATTTGTGATGCATGCCAATTTGGAAAACAAATCAAAAGTTCCTTTAAAAGCAAAAAGCATATATCTACCTCTAGGCCTCTTCAACTATTGCATTTGGATTTATTTGGTCCTAGCAAAGTTCAAAGTATAGGTGGTAAGTCATATGCATTTGTAATTGTTAATGATTATTCTCGCTTTTCTTGGGTGTTATATCTAGCTCACAAAAATGATGCACCTAAAACTTTTGCAAAATTTTGTAGAAGAGTCCAAAATGAAAAAGGATATGCAATAAACAACATTAGAAGTGATAGGGGTAGAGAATTCGAAAATCAAGAAATGGAAATACTTTGTGATGAAAATGGTTTTGGTCACAATTTCTCCGCTCCTAGAAATCCCCAAGAAAATGGAGTAGTTGAAAGAAAGAATAGAACACTTCAAGAAGTAGCTAGGACCATGCTCAACAAACATAAGTTACCAACATACTTTTGGGCCGAAGCCGTAAGCACCGGTTGCCATGTTATAAATAGGGTAACAATTAGAAAAGGATTGGATAAGACCCCTTGTGAGATATGGAATGGTAGAAAACCAAACATTGGATACTTTAGAGTTTTTGGATGCGAGTGTTTTATACTAAACACCAAAGATCAATTAGGAAAATTCGATCCAAAATCAGATGAAGGAATTTTCGTTGGCTATTCTCCCATTAGCAAAGCATATAGAGTATATAACAAGAGAACACCCATTGTGGAGGAATCGATTCATGTGATCGTTGATGAAGCCAACCCTTTTGAAATAAAAAAGGATCTTGATGATGAGGTTGTAATTTTAGAAAAAGAGATAAATCAACTTGATATCCAAGTCAATCCTAACAATGAATTAAATGCTTCAAATAGTAGATGAAGACAAGATAGTGAGGACGTCAAACCTGTAACACCCCGGATTTTCAAGTTATAAATATTTATGGAAATTGCCCATTTAATTGGTGAATTAATGGATATAGACCTTAGATGGGTAAGGTGTTGGGTCAATTGCCCAATTAAGACCAATGGATTGTGGATGTGGTTCAATTGAATTAAATGGGTGAGATTTATTTAATTGGGTCAAAATTGTCAATTGGGTCAAAATGTCCAATTGGGACCCAATGGGTCGTGGTTGACTTGGTTGACCACCAAGTGAGTTCAAGCTTACTTAATTGGGGCTGAATTAAGTTGGAAATCGAATTATGTATTTGAGTTGATTTTTAAGTGAGTTGAATTAAAAGAGGTGAGTTGAGTTAAATGAGTTGAATGGAAATTAATGGAACTTTGATCTCAAGTGAGTTGAGTGGAAGGTGGAGAGATGCACCTCATGAGACCCAAGTCAAGGCATACATGTTGGAGATGGGAGTTTCATCTCATGGGATGAAACTCCAAGTATATCATTAATGGGGAGGTGAAGGGTTGTGGAGGTTACACAAGCTTACACAATGCTTGCACGTTGGAAACATGGGGGGGTTTCCATCTCAAGGTGGAAACCCAAGGGTCAAACGTTGGGTGTGTTTCATCTCATGGATGAAACCCCCAAATGAAACTTTAACGAGGGAGGTGAAGAGACATGGTGGTTACAAAGGGGTATCACCAAGGGACACCACCCTTGGCCGACCCTCATTGAGCAAGATAAGGAAGTTGGAGGGTTTTGATGTTACATAACACATACCATGCATACACGTTGGAACATGGAGGGTTTCCATCTCATGATGGAAACCCAAGGATCATATGGTGGGGAGTTTAATATCATGGGATGAAACTCCCAAAGTAAGTATCAATGGGGAGATGAAAGGTCATGGGAGTTACCAAGGGGTATCAACCAAAGGACACCACCCTTGGCTGATTTACATTGGGCAGCAGAGAGAATTCCTTGTTTTATCTCACTCTCTCCCTCTCTCACTCAAGGCCGACCACTCTCAAAGACAAAGGACTTAGAGTAGTTTTTTATCCCAAGTTTCCCTCTCTCTCTCAAACCTACATTCTCTTGGTCGAACCCTCTCCTTGAAGTTTCATCTCAAGACCTCTCAAGTTTACACTCGGCCAAGGATCAAGGAGGAAGAGGAGGCTAAGGAGGGAGAAGATTGGAAGAGCAAGAAGGAGTGAAAGCAACCGGAGGAGTCGCTGCATCGGTAAGTACTCCATGAGATTTTATTAAGTATTATGATCAAAGATCATGGGCTGGCCTTGCATGGCCAAACTCTAAGGTCGATATGCATGGACCATTAAGGACAAAAGAAGGTTAGATAAGGTTTGGCCATGATGTATGGCCGAACCCCATCAAAGGATTATAATCTTGGATACATGCTTTTTAAATGGGAATGATGAACCATAGGGTTCGACCATACATGGAAGAAAATCATTGGTTTAAATGGTTTTGAAGGTGGTTAAAACCATGGAAAGGGTTAAGATATTAAAAGGTTTTAAAATGGAAGTATGTTAGTAATTGTTATGGTTTTTGAAGGATGAAAACCATGGAAGGTTAATAATGATTTTAAAAGGTTTTACATGGAGGTATATTGTTGATGTTTAAAGGGTTTTAAGATGAGAATGATGGATGGACGTTGGTAAATGTTAATGGTGGTAAATGGGTCTAAATGATGTAAAAGGGTGGAGAACCATGGACCATGGGTTCGGTCATGTTGTATGGCCGAACCCCATGGAGAAATATTGAGGTGTTTACATGTATCTAGACCTTGAAGATGATGGAGAAATGTGGTCATTTTAAATAGGTTTTTAAATATGGAAGATGATGCTTTAAAATGAGAAACCTAATGTATGGTTAAACCCCTATGGAGGGACTTGTTTATGAACCTAAGATTGTGAATGATGTAAAGGGGAAGATGGAAAAGAAAATGACATCATGGGTTCGGCCATGAACCATTTTAATGGGTCATGTGGAGATTTATACATGTTTAAATAAATTAATAATTAAGCTAGGAAATGGAGGATTCATTTATGGATCTATGTTTGGTTATGGATCATGTATGGATCTAAGTATGGGTAAGTGAATTAGTGATTACCTATGGAAGGAAAGAATGGCCAAATGGTGAAGGACCATGGGTTCAGCCATGGTGTATGGCTGAACCCCATGGATTATGTTCTTGGATATAGATTTGCATAAATGACCTAAGTGAATGATTAACTTATGTATGATTGGTTAATGTAAAATGAATGGAATGATTTTGGGACTTAAGTCATGTATATATAAGCTAAGTAAGTAACCATGGAAAGATTAATGGCAAAGAGCTAAATATGGGTGAAAATGATGGACCATGGGTTTGGCCATGGTGTATGGCCAAACCCCATGGGGAAAGTTTTATGGACTTAGGGTTTTTATGAATGTTAGATGATTAACTCATGTATGATTGGTTAATGTAAAAATAATGGAATGATCTTGGACATAATGTAAAGATCAAAGGACTAAAAAGAGACACAAAACCAAGGGACTGAGGTTCGGCCATGTTGTATGGCCGAACCCCACTAAGGTGTATTTTTGTGGATTTAGAGTTTTTAAAATGATGTACTTGGAAGTGATTGATTAAATCAAAAGAAGGACCAAATTCAAGTGGGTGAGGTTCGGCCATGTTGTATGGCCGAACCCCACAAAGATGAAATGTATGGAATTAGATATGATTGTGAATCAAATGGAACATGGGTTTGATTGATTGAAATGTAATAAGGTAACGGGACCTCACAAACGGTAATCGATCGGCTTGACGCGAACGGTGAGCGGTTACGGACAAAAACTCAAGGACACACTTTAGTGGTCATTGGTAGGTTTCCTACATCATTGAAAACTATGGGATGTGTACAATGGTTTTAATTCATATTTTGATGAGTTATTTTGTATATGTGATATGTTTTCAAGTATGGGATTTTAAATGCTATGATTTGTATAATTGCATAGTATGTTGACATTTGCATCTCATGCATGGCATGGGAGGGATGATATGTAACCCGAGACCACACTCCGTCGGGGCGTCCGTAAGGCAACTATGGGGGTACCTTGATGTGCATTATCCATCAAGAGGTAACCGGAGGCCACACTCCGTCGGGGCGTCTGAAAGACCTCTGTGGGGATACCTTGATGATGAGTTTTCCATCAAGAGGATACCATGTGTTTGTGATGGGTGGGACTCATTGCATATGATAGTATGGCATGGCATTGAATCGGCATGATTATGATCTTTATTATCATGCAAGGGTTCTGGTTTTTATCTGTATGATTGGATCTCTATTATCATACATTATTTTGGATACGATGCTTTACAAGTATAGTATGATATATTATATCTAGATTTTTGGTACTAACCCATGTGTTAACCTTAATTAGAATACCTACTGGGCGCGTTGTCTAACGCCTTACTTCTACCCTAGTTGATGGCACAGGAAAGGAATGGAACGAAGGACGAGATCGGAGCCAAGCTTAGGAGCTTGGATGATTAAGTTATATTTTGTTTAAGTTATTCATGGACTATGTATTTGAATAGCTAGCATTTGGGATTGTAATAACGTAGATATATTTATTGTGGTTTGGATGGTTAATATTGGATATTTAACTTAAAAAAATTATTTTTAAGTGATGGATGTCCTTGCTATCTAAAATGGAATAGGATTGTTATCCTATTGTAATTCCACATTTATGTTTTATTCCGCATATTAACTTGAGTACGTGTGAACCATTTTAGTGGACTTAATCCACGCACACGTATGGTTGGCCAGTTAAGGGTCGGGCTTTGGAAGTTCGGACTTAGCTCGTGTCATGGCGTCCCGCTCTCCTCACTCTTCTATTTTTTTAAAAAAATAGACTCTGATTTTCGGAAAGCGAGTTGAAAAAAGGCGGGGCGTTACAAAACCAAATAATGATCTTCCTAAGGCTTGGAGTTTTGTAAGAGATCACTCAAAAGATCAAATTATTGGTGAACCATCTCAAGGAATAGCCACAAGATCTAAACTTAGAAGCGCTTGTAACAACATGGCTTTTGTCTCTCAAATCGAACCAAAGAACATTCAAGAAGCCAAAATAGATGAGTTTTGGATAATTGCCATGCAAGAAGAACTAAATCAATTTGAAAGAAACAAAGTATGGGAGCTTTTGCCTATGCCTAAGGATTACTCAATAATTGGCACAAAGTGGGTTTTTAGAAATAAAAAGGATGAGGAAGGAAATATTGTTAGAAACAAAGCTAGACTAGTAGCCCAAGATTACAACCAAGAAGAAGGGATAGATTATGAGGAAACCTTTGCCCCGGTTACTAGGCTAGAAGCCATAAGAATGTTGCTTGCATTTGCTTGTTTCAAAATTTTCAAATTATTTCAAATGGATGTGAAAAGTGCATTTCTAAATGGTTTCATCTCCAAAGAAGTTTATGTAAAACAACCACCCGGATTTGAAAATCATGAATTTCCTAATCATGTTTACAAATTGTCAAAAGCATTGTATGGTTTAAAGCAAGCACCTGAGCATGGTATGATAGGCTTATTAATTTTCTCATTAAAAATGGCTTTACAAGAGGAAAAATTGACACTATTTTATTTATTAAATCTCTAGACAATAACATGCTCATTATACAAATATATGTGGACGACATTATTTTTGGATCTACAAATGAGCAACTTTGTAAAGAATTTGCGAAAATCATGCATGATGAATTCAAGATGAGTATGATGGGTGCACTAACTTTCTTCCTTGGTTTACAAATCAAGCAATCTTGTGAAGGGATATTTATAAATCAATCAAAATATGTCAAAGACCTTCTCAAGAAATTTGGAATGAATGAAGCTAAATCAATTGGGACTCCTATGAGCCCATCTAACAAGCTTGACAAGGATGATTGTGGCAAACCCGTTGATATGAAACTCTATAGAGGCATGATAGGAAGTTTGTTGTACTTAACCGCTAGTAGACCGGATATAATGTTTAGTGCATGCTTGTGTGCACGTTTTCAATCTTGCCCCAAAGAATCACACCTTGTTGCCGTAAAACGTATTTTCCGATATTTGATTGGCACTATTGATTTGGGCTTATGGTATCCTAAACACACTTCATTTAAATTAGTGCGTTATTCGGATGCAGACTTTGCCGGTTGTAAAATTGATAGAAAAAGCACGAGTGGGACTTGTCGCTTCCTTGGACTCTCCCTCATATCTTGGTTTAGTAAAAAGCAAAATTCAGTGGCCTTATCCACAGCTGAAGTAGAATACGTAGCTGCCGGGAGTTGTTGTGCAAAGTGTTGTACATGAAACAACAATTGAAAGATTTTGGACTTAATTATGATCGCATTCCAATTAGGTGTGACAATACAAGTGCTATAAATTTGTCAAAAAATCCCATACAACACTTTAGAACTAAGCACATTGAAATTAGATACCATTTCATTAGAGACCATGTGCAAAGAGGTGATGTTCAATTAGAATTTGTAAGCACTGACCATCAACTGGCCGATATTTTTACAAAACGTCTTCCTGAAGATAGATTTTGTACAATCATAAAAGATTTGGGAATGTACCTCAATAGGGATGTTAGGGATGTGTGTTAGAAAAAAAAAAAAAATGGGGCAGACACGTTCAGCCGACTGATATTCAAATTTCAATCGACTGAAATATTCCTATGCATTGGCTATTTTTGATCTTATTTTTCAGCCGACTGAAAATACCTTTCAGCCTACTGAACCCCGCGATTCCCATTTTTAGGCGCCTTAAAATAATTACCAGCCAACTGAACCATGCAGTTACTCCTTTTTCAGCCGACTGAGTTTCTCTCTGATTCATTGTCTGCGCTCGGTGCCTTTTTCAGCCGACTGAAACTCCTTTCAATCGATTGAAACACGCGGGTAAGTTCTTTTAACCCTCGTTTTTTCCTCTTTTTTGTCAAATTTCTTTCCCTCTTCCTCTTTCCAACAAATCCCCTTTCCTTTTCCCTCTTTCGCTCAATCTCTCTCTTCTTCCCTGCCTCTCTCCGTTTCTTTTTCACGCCTTCACATTTTTTTTTACCGTCCGACCTTCATTTTTTTTTTACCTTGTTCGGCTTTGTTCTTCCTCTTCCTTTCGTTTAACCCTAACCTTCTCCTCACCGTCTCCACATCACCTCTTTCCACTCTTTCCTCCCTCAATCTCCGCAATGGCCCCCAAACAGCAGTCCCGTGATCAAGGAAAACAGGCTGAGACCGAACGACGGTTGAAAAGAATGAGTGCCGCTCGTCTTCACTTCGTCTCACAAGATACGGAAAGCGCTTGCACTTTCATTTCATGTTTCGCAAAGTGGTTTTCGGTAAAATCGTTTCTCTCTCTTTTTTTGATCAATTTGCATCGCAATTTCCATTTAGAGCACATTTTGACTATCAAGGATGGGCCCCTTTTATTGAAATCGTTCGCCCCTCCTATCCTACACTAGTAAAACAATTTTATGCAAATTTCTCTCTCAAAGCAAATCCCTCGAATCCTCGTATTGAATCCTCAGTGAGTGGAACTCCTTTTTCTTTCAACCGAGAGTATTTAGGGACCATTATTCAAGCCCCCTCCAATGGTCCTACAATGTATAAAACTAATACTTGGATTGACGGTTTTGATGCCGTAGAGGCCCTCAAATTAATTTGTGAACGCAATGATATTGTTGAACCCTTTCAGTCGATTGCATCCCAACTCTCATTAGAAGCCCGGCTGATTCATCATATCATTTGCTACAATATTCTTCCGCGGTCTGGGTCCTATAATCATGTCACCTATCTTGATGTTTATCTCATTTGGGCCCTTATTCAACATCACTTAGTTAATCTTCCCTACCGCATCATATGCTTCATGAGAGATTGCCAAAAGCACAAGAAGACTCTGCCTTATGGAAAACTCCTTCCATTCCTGTTTGAACACTTCAACGTCCGCTGTCCACCAGAATTAGAAGAAATTGGTGCTACCAATGATGTTTACTGTGATCATACCCTTAAAAATATGGGGTATAGGCTTGTTGGTGATACTTGGGAACCCACTCCTGCAAGGTTGAAGAAAGTCCAGCAGCCTGAGCAAGCCACAGTGGAGCAAGCATATCATGATCAGGATATCGGCTTGTCTGCCTCTCCTCATCTTTCTGGTGGCCCCTCTAGCTCCAATGCGGACATTCAGAGTGTTCTTGATGCCATTGAATCTCTTCGAATCGACATTTCCGAGATGGGGGTAAATGTTGACCTTCTCCGGACCCAATGTGACAGTCTTCGCGAATTTGTTAAAGACAGACTCGACGCCTCTCGCGATGACACTGATCGGCTGCACCTTCAGTTGAGCCGTCCCATGGCCCATTTTGGCCTCGAGTGACCCTTGCCCTCTTCTCTTTTTGATGATACCAGAGGGGGAGAAATATCAATGATTGCACTTGAAAGTCTTCTATATTCCCTTTGATTTGTTATAAAACCTTTTGGGCATGTACATAACCCACTAAGTTTTAACCTTTGTAAAGTCCTGGACTTAATCAAATTTAATGGGTTCATATTACTTGTGCTAATGTTATCTTTATGATTTTTATTTACATATCTCAATATGGTTGAATTGATTGTGTAATGATGGATATGATGCATTTATTTTATTTAGAAATACATCCATGAAGAAAGGGGGAGAATACTTATCATTTGAAATATATCTTGAAGAAAATGGAAAATTTATTTCTATGCATGAAGTAAGGGGGAGGATCACAAATTGTGTATCCTTTATTTATGATTTGTGTGCAATGGTTTGTCATCATAAAAAATGGGGAGATTGTTAGCCCCAAGGTTTCAACCCAAGGATATATGGTTATTTTGATGACCACAAACCATTAAAGTGTGACATTTAACATTTCAAATGATATTACTCTATGAGATAGGTATCACATTTACAAAAAGACATAGTCAAAGAAGAAAGACGGGAAAAATCATTGAAGATCAATTTTAATACAATCATGATCACTATGGAAGAGATCGGATGACTTATCAATCTTTGAAGATCAAATGGCAAATGATACAAGTACTGAAGAACAAGTACTGAAGATTGAAGATCAAGTTTGTGTTCTTAGTATTCGTCATGAGTGTTAGGATCAAAATGTAAAGTTACTCAATGTTTGTTTGAACACTATAGCTCAAGTCACCCCTTAGTGGACCCAAGGATACCCAGCTTTATCTTATGCATACAAATGGAATCCTAGGATAAGACCAAGTCCCCAAGACCTATCAAATGTACTTGAAAATGGCCAAAATTGTACAAATTATTTTTAAGGTCATTTCAGTCGACTGAACTAGAGATTTCAGTCGACTGAAACAATGGATTAAGTAGGGATGGATATTCAGTCGATTGAATCAATCATTCAGCCGACTGAAATACTGGTTTTTCAGTGGGGTGTGATTTCAGTCGACTGAATCCATATTTCAGCCGACTGAAATGCTGGATTTTCATTGAATGTGATTTCAGTCGACTGAAACTTCAGATTCAGCCGACTGAATTATTCACAGATAAACTGTTTGAGTTTCGGGGCATTTTCAGTCGACTGAATCTTCATTTCAGTCGACTGAATCGCGAAACGATAACATTTTTTTAAACATTAAACGCTCCCTCCAAAGGCCCCTTGCTTCATTTAATGCTTGGCAACGGTTCTAAATATGATAAAATTATAAAACCAAGTTTCAATGGGTAGAAAGGGTGTTGACTTACTTAAAATCAAGAGGAATCCATTGAAATCAAATCCCAAGCATACTCTAGCTCAAAATCCATCTCTTGCAATTTTACCTTGAGCCATTTCAGTTCAACTCTTTGAGTAACTCTTAGTAAACTAGATTTGTAAACATTTGAGAGTTACTCCTAAGCTTTACATTGTAATCTTCTACATTTCCTTGAGAGATAAAGTTTGTGAAGGGTTGGTGTAACCCTTGTGAAGGAGAAGGGTGTCTTCACCTTCAAATCAGAGAGTGTTCTCTACAAGCATTGTAATAGGTTTCTTCTCCACCCTTGAAGGAGAAGTTTAGTGCATTGAATCCTCAAGTGGTTTACTTGAGGCGAGGACATAGGCAAGAACGCCGAACCTCGTAAAAATCTCGTGTTCAATCTCTCCATCTCTTCTCATCTCCTCTTTTATATTCTAGCATTTATTTACTACTTGTTTGCATCTTATTTTTCTAAATTATGAAATCAAAGAAAACCAAAAAAGTTTGCATTGACCCAATTCAACTCCCCCCCCCCCCCCCCACCCCCCCTCTCTAGGGTCAATTTCTGGGCAACATTATCGAACTCGAATCGTATCGAAATCGATCTATGGGTGTGAATCGTGAATCGAATATCGTAAAATCGTACGAGTCATATATCCTCTTATTCCCATAGCCATTTTGTTGACCTGGGCTATTACTGTTCGAGGACCTACAACAGAAGTTATCAATGCAGATACACCATAGGGATGCCCTCGACAAATTGATGTTGTACCAAACCATTTTGACCCTCGAAAGATGAGTAGTTTATGTATGATCTCCATCTTCAAGAAGATCAAAATTCGGAGTCGAATTTCTCCATGAGGGGTAGAGTGATGTAATTGCCTCTACCTTAAGTCCAGTAGAGGCCATTGAAGATGCAACACTGAGTCCATCAAGCATACAACAAATATTCAAACCTTATGTAGACCTTGTATGTGAAGACTTTGTACAAAGAATGTGTAATAGGCAAAATATTTTCTCTAATATCATGTTTAACAAGAGCATGCTAGATTCCACAAAGGTGGACCAGAAGTTTAGAGGTGGTAACCATTATTGCAAACTATCTCTACAATTTCAATCAAAGTGGCAAAGAAGAATTTGGTAGCCGAAGGCACGACATGGTATCTCCCTCGCAAATCGATTAAACTTGAGGACGACTTTTTTCCAACCAGGAGGAAATGATGAGGGCATTCAGTCTCATGGTCCAAAGTCAAACTCTTTTTCTGTGAGTCTTGATCCAACAGAGCAGATTGTTATGGCTTATATGGAGCATTTTGATCGAGGACACTCTAATCGGAGTCCGTCTAATAAATCCGACAATATTGTTATTCGAAGCCCAATAATGTAGAATGAGCCAATCAAGCCTATAAGAGCCAAGTTCACTCATAAACATGCCAAAGCCCAATCCACTAAGCCCAAATTCGTCCAGGCCCTAGTTCATCTGCAAGTGCTAAGTGTAGCACAACAATGGCTTCTCCAAACAGCAAGTGGAGTGTAAAGCAAGTGAGCCAAGGAGGTGGAAGCTTGGAAGGAAAGGAGGTAGCAAAAATTCCAAATTAGAAAGGGGGTGGGCGAAAATTCTATGTGAATTCCTCTACATGGCCACTTGCACTCCTATTTACCTTCTCCACCTATTGAATGTTTTTATCTTTTAATCTTGTCCTATCATTATATTTAGATGATATGCGTAAGGTTGGGATTGAATAGTCTAAATAAGACTACAGTTTATCCTTAGTAGATGCCTTTTTTTTTAAGAATTTCTTAGAGAGTCTCTTCTTGGTGTGGTCAACCAAGGCAAGGGTAGACTAGTCTTTTGCCAACTTTTCTCTATAAATACTCTGTGTAGAATTCGAATTTCACACCATTGAATAAGAATTGAAGTTATTTTCTGAAGAGAGGATTTCTCTTGTAACTCTATGGAGTTGTTTGAGGATTGGTGGAGTCTAATTTTCGCCATTAGCAAGTAAGTACCAGTTTAATTTTGAATTCAATTAGTTTCATGATTTTTAATTTGCTTCCGCTATTCTTAATCTTAATTAAATTAGAAGAAGCCTAATCTAAAGAAATCTATAGACTAATTCGAATTCCTAGGAAATTTGTGTAATCAGTAAGGATACGGTTTGAGCAATTCTTTGCCAAGGCATAATCAGTTTACAAATTATAATTGGCTGCGCAGGTCTTTAAGAGACCATGCTCTGAAAACGGCGGGTGTACATGTGAATTTACACTAATTCGACCCTACGCCTTTATCAAGAAGTGAAACTTGTTTTTGTAATTCTTTGGCCAATTCAAGATCAAATATCTAGATATTTGGTCATGTGTGACCCACACTTACAAAGCTTGTTTATTTAAAGAAACTTGAAATTTTAAGTGAGTGATAATTTGTTAGGATAAGTAAAAAATGATAAAGACAAAAGGTGGATATAATTTAAAATTCTTCCCCCTTTGTCCTCATTTTAGCCTGGTGAATTTGTATTTTAAAACTTTAAATGCTATAAGTTCTTTATCTTTCATGATCTTACAATGCTATGATGAATGGCTAGAGTAGTTTTCTTTATCATTATTTTATTCATGAAATCATATATCTATCCACTCAACTATGAGAGACTTGGCCCATTATAATTATCATTTTATAACCTTTATAGATACCAATCTCCTTGAAGCTGCCCATCCAATTATAGGAATGTCTCCCATTGTACACTCGATAAAAATTCCGATAAAATTGTGCACTTGCTAAAAGAATGAACATCTATTGGGCAATTCACCACTACCACGCTAACATTAAAATTACCTTTCTAAATTAAGATAAACTTGTTACTGCTAAAAAAATTAAGTTAAACTTGTTTCAAAAGAACTTCGAAGGTCTTGAGTACCAAGTCCTTAGGGGCTTGATGAAGTGCTTTGAGACCTACATGCATCCCACATCTTGGGAGGATAAATGTTCTTCATGCACCTCTCAGTTCCGAAACATGGGGACAATCGAATCATCACATGATTTTTCTCGCGACATTTTAAAATAAAACATTTGACAACTGAAGGGTATGAAGGCTCTATCATAGGCAAGCACATCTTAAGCCTCCTGTTGTCCAATCTAAGAGAACAAAAGTAAATGGTCAAAGTTGGAATTCACTATTAACTTGTTCACTTTTAA
Organism: Chimonanthus salicifolius; assembly: GCA_013350335.1. NCBI lineage: Eukaryota > Viridiplantae > Streptophyta > Magnoliopsida > Laurales > Calycanthaceae > Chimonanthus > Chimonanthus salicifolius. The sequence goes on along the minus strand of CM023537.1, from coordinate 43,771,603 downwards.
GCCTTAAATTGACTCAATGAATATTTTTTTAGAATTAATCTAGAGAACATGCATTTTCAATCAATGCTTATAGCATGCAACATCCTGTTTTATAATGCCGTACGACAATCATCCATCAAGTGGACCTCAACAAAAATGGTTGCCATAGGGACACTGCCTAATTTTGAAAACATAGCTAACCAGATAATAGGGATTGACTCATCAAAGCAAGGCCTAAGATGATACAAGTCAAACTAGATTAAATCATTTTGCATCAAAAGCAGAAGGTTTGGCATTCGTCCAACGCTGCCTTTGCCCTTTCCCCAGCAGGAGGGGGTAAGGTGGCACTGGAGTCATTTGACGTAATTGTTTCCCAGAAACGGTAAAAGGTTAAATGTGAAAGATGAGAACGAGTAATTACTAAAGAAATATCAATGTTTTATGAGAAAAACTGATAATAATCCAAAAAAATGAGGTTTACTGTACACTCGATTTTTATATAGCACAAACAGGCTCACCTATTAGGTGTATTCCAAATTTGAAACCATTGGGGTTATATATAACCTTGGGTCGATATATTTAAAAAAAAAATTGTTCCTCAAATACCTTTGTCATCGCATGGGTTGCTTGATCATCTGTTTCCAACCAATGCCATGCACACTGTAGATGCACTTGTATATGAATTGCTAGACAAAACAACATCCTCAACTCAACCTTGTCCCGCATAAAAGAAGATCAAGGTTATTCATACAACATATGATTCAAGTATTAATGGCTCCACAAACTGGGTGTTAATTCAATAGAATGAGAACCATCAATTACATCTGCAGAGTGTGAATCCTCATGATGTTCAGAGACCTTTCTTGAGGCTATTTTGGTTGAACAATAATCAACTGACTGCAAGAAGTTAAAATATGCATATTTGATATCAAATTGCATATCATACCCTGTAGGAGAAGTCTTTTCAGCCATCTTTTCATATGAATAAAACATTGAAGAGAATCATAGTGCTTGAGCAGTATATACTTACAATAATTAATAGCAATTGTCCGCCCTTTGTGGTCTGGATTCTGTCTCACATGGTGAAACCACATACTAGGCCTGCATTAGCTCAAATTATTGTCAATAAAAAACATAGTAACAAAAACATAAGCCATACAATACCCAGGAAACAAACCCTTTTCAACAAACATCTATTGGATAACATATTTAAATGCTACATGCCATGAGACATAACATGGAAGAGAGAACAGGCATCAATAGTGAGCGCTGTGTAAATTCAGACATCAGTAAAAAAGTAGCTAAAAATTAATTGCCAAATAAGAGAATCCTTACATGTGGTGTAATGGATTTCAATGCAACTTGTCGTCACATTGATGATTGGTTAAAGAATATGCTAAAGGTGAAAATGACTTAGTGAGGACAATTATATCCAAAGAAGGAACTTGAAAAAGACCAACTGAAATACAGATTAAACATATAGGAAAGAGGACCTATAAAATCCCAAGAGTCTAGCTGCAGGAGGGGTGTGTTCGGGGTTCTCTCCCCCTCCCTTTTTTCTCTAAGTTCTCTATTCTTGTTGAGACGACATGGCAAGGTCTTAGTGACTTGTTCAGCTTAATTAGAACATCCACAAGTCTTTAAGCACACCACAAGATGTAAACATGAAGTTCAAAACTCTCAATCTCCGTGAAAGAGGAAAATCCCAAGTGTCTAATGTACTCCAAATCTATGTGAAGATAGACTCAAAGCTTTTTGAACTCTTTTTCTTCTAAAAGCATGTTGTATAACTCCCAAATCTTCGTGAAAGAGAGATTCAAAGTCTACCTCCCAAGAGTTCAAGTGACATGATTGGGGCCTTCTCATTCCTTAGTCCACCGGGTAATGGAGCATTTATATAGGGATCTCCTTCAGCAACATTGCTGAAGTTCTTTGAGTAACGTGGTTGAGGTTTTTTGTCACATCGTTGCTGAAGTTCTTTCAGCACATTGCTGAAGTCCTTCAAGCACTAGGAGTTTTTGGTGTCTTGTTTTGCCATAGGATACACCAGTGGCAGGCTTTGAAGGCTTGATCCATCAATTGCCTGAGATGGACCTCGACGACCTAACCCACAATTGAATGTAACCAACAGGGTTTTGATTACCTATTTTCCATTGGATGTGTACATGCTAGGCTTTGATGGCTTGATCCACCGTTGGTATATGCCTTTGGTGAATCATGATAAACTAGTAATTTTATGCCGAATTGATATCTCCTTGAAGATGTTGGATATGTGTCAAACAACCACCTCGAGTTTCTTAATGAATTCTTCATCAGTTGCCATGGAGTCAACAACAAGAAAAGGGCTAGTTTTAGATACAGGCAAGAAAAGATTGATTCGAAGGGATGATGGGTGAGGCTTCTTTGGCTAAGCTTTGCAAGTCTCTTTGAGGCTTCTTGGGTTCTTAGGATAAGTTGTCAGGGTGGTAGAGTCGTGGGTGTTGCCAAGACTTAGCTACAGGAAGAGGGCAGCTTGGACTATTCCAGAGAGCTAAGTGGAGACTTTGTACATGGTTGCTTTCAGGGAAAGACTTCAAGGGACTCAAACCTATGGATTTCATGTCATCGTGGGAGGGTTGTACGAGTGGAGAAATTAGAAAATTGAAGACAATGGTAACCTGGACTCCTACCCCACACGATGTTTTGAAATTTAAGGTTGATGGGGCCGCTCGGGGAAAACCAACAAAGATAGGAGGAGTGCTTAGGGATAGCAGAGGGGAAACGTCACTGGTCTTTTTAGAAGAGGTGGGTATTGAGGACTCAAACGAGGCAGAACTACTTAGTATTAGGAAGGCATTGGGCATCTGGAAAGTCTAAATGGGCCAAGGGACTCAAACGTCCCCCGTAGAAGCTGATTACCATTGCCGGGGAGATAAAGGACCTATCTTTGAGAATGGATGTCTCTTTTGCTCAAGTGAGTCGTAATACAATAGCGGTATAGCAGATTTTTTTTGCTAAATTTGGAGTTGAACAACTCAGACTCCGGTGTCTTCTTCCTTTGAGCTTGATTGGACTTGATCAAGGTGTTGTTTTGCTGGGATTTTCTCTTATGTAACTTATTTTCTTGAGGAGGGTGGTCTATCTCTTATAGACCTTTCTCTCGTGTTGTCATTCTATTGTTATTCATATTTTCTCATGTATCATTTTTCCTTTCATTAATGAAATCTTATTTGTTACCGCTCAAAAAAGAGGGATGATGGGTGAGGGTTTTTCTTTTTTTTTGAAAGGTCACTGTATTAGTTCCAAAGAGAATTACAAGAGCACAAAGAAGGCCTTGAGAGGCTAACCAAAAACTGAATTACACGAAGTACGAAACAACTTCAGAATCTAAATATAACCCCTGCGGAGCCAACTCATCGGCATCCGAATTAGCTAACCGATGAACCCAAGCAATTTTAAAATCAAAAGATTCAATGATATGCCGAATTCTTTCGATTTTATCCAAATACCGCCACGGGCAAAGAGAGCCCAAAGCCCATTTAACAATAACCTGAAAATCACCTTCTACCAAACTCCCATGAACCCCTTGTAGAATGAGACACTGATAATAAGATATGGTGTGTCTTCCTCAATCAAGGAGAGACCCTATCATTTATACTTGTAAAGAAAAAAGAGATACAAATATGGACGATAAGCTAAAAGAGGAAATAAAGTTGGTAAGTACAATATTGGTAAGCACCAATTAAGGAAAAGACTAAATTGGAAAATACAATAATAGTAACTGAAAAATTAAAGAAACTGCTAAATATATCTCAACACCCCCCCCCACAAGCTCAAGTGGGTCCCACTTGAGGTTGAACATATGCAACTTGACGATCCACTGGTGATACCATCTGATTTGAGCGAAAGCAAATCAACAAGAATCTCCAAAAACAGAGCCTGGTCAAAGCCTGGAACCAGACATCCCGCAACAGCATGTACCAAAACAAATACTGGAGAAAGAACAATGGAAACGGCAAGAGTGCAACTCCACCGTACAGATGTATAGGTCTCCAAAAAACGGCAGGGAAAATGAGGGATCCCGTCGGCTGAAAATGTTCCCGTCGCCGGATCTGATGCTGGAAAGTCCTAACTGCAAAGGGAAGAACCGTTGGTAGGCATAAAAGGCATAAAAATCCGCTATAGAAGTCCGCCGCATAGAGAAACTGATCTAAAGAAGAAAACTAAGTCCAGTGAGGAACAGTAACATGGGTAGGAACAGTAAAACGGAGAAAAACGTAAACCTTCATTCAACAAGACCATAGAATAGGTCTCAGAGGGTTCCACTGGCATTCAAACTCAAAATTGCATCATACAAATGTGATGTAGGGCCAAAAAGATGGTAAAGGTGGGGGATTATAGATTCAAATCTGAAGAAAGACTACAGATCTAAGGGATCAAACAAAGATGTCCCTATGAACCACCCACAAAAATCCAGGGAAAAGAAGTCTCTAAAAGGAAAGGTCTAAGGGTTGGAGAATCAGATCTGGGAGGCAAATGGTGGATCGTTCGACAAAAGGAAGGAAGAGGATTTTATTTATTCATACAAGGATCAGGGAGAAAAAAAAATCTAAATCGGGGTAGAATGGCAGTCGGCCCAGATCAGATCCAGATCTAATTGGCAGGACTGCTGAGGCAGCAGAAAAACTGAGAAAAACAAAGCAATTTCTCAAGAAACACATGCACAGCAGAAACAATGGGGATCTGGAGCAGATCTGGAAACGCATCAAGCAGCACAGAGGACTGTTGTGACGAGAACAATAGAGAACAACAGGCCCAAACGAAATCACAAACCAGCACCCCCCCCCCCCCCTTCTCAGATCTGGAAAAATGGCCTACTGAGAACAAAGCAACTCTTCTCTTCAGAGATCTGGTTGCACAAGACAACTGGGTCAATCGAACCCAAACTGAAACTAAAGAACAAGCAGAATTAGATCAGGTGCAGAGGCAGCAAAAGACTTGGAGCAGTGTGCGTCTCAGCGAATCTCAGATCTGATCTGAGAGAGAAGAAAAACGGGATCCTCAAAACGTCAGTTGTGTAAACGAAACTGGTTGGAAGGAGCAAAAGATGTGTCTGCAGGTTTCGGCCTGAGAGCAGAGAAGAGAACGAGATGTACAACCGGATCTGTTTCAGATCACAGTGGGGACGGAAGCCCAAAACTGCTCAAAGAGAGGGCAGAAAAAGCTGGCAAAATCAACAATCAGATCTGCAACCGAACTTCCTCTTCTTCTTCTTCTTCTTTTGTTGTTGTTTTGTGTGACAACAAATCCAAAAGACAGATCTGCAATCAGATCTGAGAACAATGGGCTTGCTCAAGCGAGCAGCAAGACAGGGACTCCGTGTCTAGCACGGCTCAGGAATTACAACTGGCAGATCTGTATAAGTTGGGCCAGATCTGGTCTCGTTGGTGGGATGCAAGGGCTTTGTTTAAGGGAGCAGCAAGGCGAGGGAACTGGGATCGTTGCAACCGTACTGCGTCTATGGGGCGGCAACTGTGGCTCAACAACAGCAACTACAGATCTCAGATCTGAGTTGGAAACAAAAGGCAATGAGGGAGATGAGAGGAAACCCTCCGCTGGAGGGGAGAACTTTTGCACATAGATCAGCAAGAACCACCGAGATAGCCCAACGTGTTGTAGGAACGTGTTGATGAAGATGTCCCTCCCTCCCTCTGCCGATATATCTCCTCCGGCAGAGGGAGAGAAGAAGAGATGTGGTCAATGAAGGCTTGCTCTAGGATCGTGTCCTGGCTAATACCATGTAGAATAAGACACTGATCATAAGATATGGTGTGTCTTCCTTAATCAAGGAGAGACCCTATCATTTATATTTATAGAGAAAAAGGGGATACAAATATGGAAGATAAGCTAAAAGAGGAAATAAAGTTGGTAAGTACAATATTAGTAAGCACCAATTAAAGAATAGACTAAATTGGAAAATACAATAATAATAACTGATAAATTAAAGAAACTGCTAAATATATCTCAACACCCCTTTCTTCTGCAACTCTAGAAGACCACGCCATAAAGCACATAACTCTGCCTCAATATCTGTCCCATGAGGAATGGGACCAGCATAAGAAAGCACTGAAGATCCAGAGTCAGAACGAATAATCCCACCGTATCCAGCGAGACCGACATCACGCATGCAACTACCATCAAAGTTGAGTTTGAGAAGCCCGCTTGCAAGAGGACTCCAACTAACTTGAAGAGGAGGCACCAAATTATGCATAGAGGAATCAACAGAAGCCCAATCTCTACACAAATCTGAAATAGAAACACCCTGAAACTTATTAGACCCTGCCAACCACCAAGCTGCCTGGAACTTAATTAAATCCAAAAGAGATGTAACCGAACACTCCTTGCCAATAAACACCCTTTTGTTTCTAGCCAACCAAATAGACCACACAATTCAACATAGTCACATCCCACAGTCTACGACGAAAGGAACTTCTTGACACTATCACCTCTTCATTAAACAAATCACCCCACGTAAGAGAAAAACAAAAACTAATGCCTAACAGATGAAAGAAATGCATCCAAATCTGATAAGAAAACCGATAATGAAGCAAAAGATAATTGATTGACTCTGTATCCGATAGACACATTGGGCAAGCATTCACAATAAGCATCCTATGCAAACACAAGTTGTCAATGGTCAATATTTTCTTCAAACCGGCAAGGCAACCAAATATCTTAACTTTAAAAGGAGAAGCCCCCACCCAAATTTTTGGGTCAATAGAAGGGACATTATTAACTATAACCAATCTCTTACAAAAAGACTTCACCGAGAAAAAACCATAAGGGTCAATCTCCCAAATCCTCCTATCCTTAACCAGAACCCTTCACAAAGGCATCCCCTAAAAGAGACATAAGGGACATCCAATCATCAACTATCCAATCCTCTAACTCCCAACGAAATTGAGGACCCCAGACTACTTTGTTAAGAATAACCTCATAACCTCCTTAACAGACGTAGCTCTATTTGAAGCAAGAGAGAACAACACCGGGAATGACTGGGCCAAAGGAGTGGCACCCAACCATTTGCCCGACCAGAAAAGAATATCATCCCCTGAGTAAACTCGATAACGAATATAACGATCAAAGGTCGAACCCACAGAGCAAATACCTTTCCAAAAACCAGAAACACCGCCATTGACACTAGCAATCCTCCAACCACAACCTTGCACTCTGTATTTTCTTCGAATGATGTCCTTCCAAAGACCCTTAATGAGTCACCCAGACGCCAAAGCCATTTCCCTAACAAAGCTTCATTAAAAATAGGAAGAGGTTGAATCCCAAGACCGCCAACTTTCAAAGGTTTGCAAACCTAAGACCAACTAACCAGATGAAATTTTCGCTTTTCCCTATCATCATTCCACAAAAACTGCCTTTGAATCCTTTCCAACTTATCCACCACTGCGATAGGACACTTAAAAACACTCATACAATAGACTGGAAAACTAGAAAGAACCGCTTTGAGAAGGATGACCCTACCACCGAGAGAAGTATTTTCTTTTCCAAGCCGCTAATCTCCTTTCCATCTGATCTATGCTCAAGTCCCAACAAACCTTTCTAGGTTTGCCTTTACAAAATGGAACCCCCAATACTTAGTGGGGAAGGAGGAAACTTCACATCCCAAAAATAAGGCCAGCTCCACACAATAGCTATGATCAATATTGACACCCATCAACTCACTCTTATCAAAATTGATCTTCAACCCCGAACAAATCTGAAACCACTAAAGGACTGCAAGAGCCATTTTAAGAACTTCCACATCTGCCTTTAAAAAGATAATAGTATCATTAACATCTTGTAAGTGGGAAATCTCAATATCCGTATTCGTGATACGAAAACCCTAAATCCAACCCTGAGAAAAAACCAACTGAAACATAAGATGACGAGTTTCTGCCACCATAACATATAAATATGGGGATAATGGATCTCCTTGCCGGATGCCTTTCTCCATTTTGAAGAACCCTTTAGGACTTCCATTAACCAGAACCGATAAATGAGCCGATGACAAACAAGACATAATCCAACCAATCCAGCGATCCCCGAAACCCATCCGATTCATAACAAAGGCCAGAAAGGACCAATCAACATTATCATAACCTTTTTGAAAATCTAATTTACAAACCACCCCAGCTTCTCCAGATGCAGATTTAGAGTATGTTCGTGGGCAAACACCACCGAATCTACGATCTGCCTACCTTCCAAAAAAGCACTTTGCACTGGAGAGATTATAGATGGCAAAACCTTATTCAACCGATTAGCAAGAAGCTTGGCTAAAATCTGGTGAGGGTTGCCAATCAAAGATATAGGCCGAAAGTCATTCAAGGCAAAAGCACCAGATTTTTTGGGAATCAAAGTAATAAAACCAGCCCCAATATCCTTAGAGATAACTCCTCTCAAAAAATTCTAACACAAAATCCAAGATATCCTGCTTAACCAAGTCCCAAAAAAACTTGAAAAACATAATTGGGAAACCATCCAGACCTGGGGTTTTATCCTCGTCCAACTGCCAAACTGCTTCTTTCACCTCAAACTCCTCAAAAGGACCTTCCAACATAGTTCGTTGAACAACCGAAATTTCCTTAAAAAAAAGAGAAGTGGGGCGAGGAGAAATCCTTCTTGAAGAAGCATAGAGCTGTCTATAAAATTGAACAATTTCCTCACAAATCTCTGATCGGTCAACAGTTCTTTCCCCATCCACCAACAAAGAATGAATATAATTCTTTCTCTTTCTTACACTAGTCATCTGATGGAGGAATCTCGTATTTTTATCACCCTCTTTGAGCCACTTAATGCGAGATTGTTGCTTCCACTTAACCTCCTCCTGCAAAGCTTTCCTTTTGAGATTAACTTTGAGCTCCTTTTTTGAAGTGGTTTTGAAAAGAATCCGTACAGAAGTGCATAGTTGACTACCCAAGTGGGTTAGTGACAGTTAGGCTCTAGCCCAATGTAGGTTTAGAGTAGGTAGGTTTTTTCTTTTTTTAATAATAATATAGACACCAGGAATTCATAAAGGTCTCAAAAAGAAAAGGACTTGGGTGGTGAGAGGAAGGGGGTCAAGAATGAGGTCAAGGGTGATTGACAATGGCAACAACCATCTTGCTTCTGGCAAAACTTCTGCTTTGCTTGCTTCTCTTGCACTTACTTGCACAAAGGCTTAGAGTCCTTTTCACTAGGTCCAAAAGCTTCTTCCAAAGTGAAAGATCTGTTAATCCCACATACAGAGAGAATCTGATATGTCGATATAGATAGGCAATCATATCATGCCATAGTTGACTTATGTATGGATAAAGAGGTCCCCTAGATATGCAGATAGAATAGACATCCATGGATAGACAAAAATTCCATTGATTCATGAAATGGCTCATCGATCTAAATGAATCATTCTTCCTCAAAATCCCTCTCTAATGACCGCAAATGAAGTGTTTAGTTTCTCACCAAATGACAAACCCAAGGCTGCATATTGTTCCTCATCGCAAAAATGGAAATAATTTTCTACAATGGCCTCAAACAGGTCAGTTGTTCCTGGGAGGAAAGAAGAAAGTCGTCAAATAAATAGGTCAATTTTGGAACGCACTCAAACATATCTAATGCATGGTGATTGGTGAAAGTGACCTAAAAGGCCAATGACAGAGTGACATGTAACCCAGTACATCCTAGGAGGGAAGGGGGGGGGGGGGGGGGGGGGGGGGGGAGGGATAGGACTATCAACCTCTAATCGCGGAAGCACTTAATTGATTGAATCTTTTTCTACCTAAGTTGGTTTAACTGAATTAACCGATTCATGCTCAACCAACTTATCCAATAGAAAATACACAATCAATTTTTATCTTTAATAAGTTAGGTTGATATTCAACGGAAGCTATACAAATAGCAAATAATAGATTAGAATATTTACAGCAATAATCAATATCAATAAGTATATGATTGCATAAACTAAAACACAATGCAATCAATATGTCCATGATAAAGTACAATGATATAGATTTGTTAGTTGATCTCTTGATAAATCCAGAAGATTTAAAATACAACTCTTTGAGCACTTTTCTAGATATCAAGATTAATATCCAATGATATACATATACAGTTCAGAACACATCTGTCCGGAAGTCTGAATCACCAAATTCGGAACTCCGAACAATATTGAATATTGAGCTGAGTTTTATGAATTGATCAACTATGCATGCACAATGTACTCGCAAGTTTTAGTTCAAGCATGCAATGATTATTATGCTGATCGAGCAATAAGAAAATAATCAATCAAACCACAAATAAAATCTCCACAACACAAAGATTTATAGTGATCTGGTCCGTGTGACCTACATCCACTTGCAGACTCTCCCAACCTTGGGATATCTTACTAACTCCACTATATGATCATAATGACCCACCTAGGTTTACAGACTTGACTCTCACCAAGTCCTCACCAAAACAACTCACCTGAGTTGCTCTCTCACTTTGACTCACTTGAGTCACCACAATAAGGCTCTACCCGAGTCTTCACTCGATATTGACTCTACCCGAGTCACCACAAGTCACCACAACACACCACAAAGTACTCACAGACTTTGTTGATGCCAATGCCGATACGCCAATCACAGCCAGTCCAATCAGTGAATCAGCCCAACGCTTCCTTCTCAGCACCCCAAGTCCTTGTTGCAGATGATATACCGATCAAGAGCACTCAACAAAGGAACCAAGGAAGGTATCTAGATCTAGCACTAGATAGATGTCCCTAGATCTCTCTTAGTGATTTTCCAATCACCAATCACAAGTAGAGCCTCACACGCTCTTTCAGATCTGTTAAGATCGAAGTGATTGATTACACAATGGTCATCAAATGATTCGCAAGTTTTGGTGCATATAGTCTCTCAAAACAATATTCACAATTTTACTGCGCTTTCTTAGAGTGCACAATTCTCGGATTTTGAATCAAGGTCAAGCATTCTCTCCAACGACACAACTGGTATTTATAGATTTCAAGTTCATCAATTCAGACCTCCGAACTTCCCCATTCGGTCCTCTGAATCGGCGTTCACAGCTCATAGTCAACTCTGTGACAACCGAGCAAATCTATCCCATTCTCCATTTCACATTTCTCACATGCATTTTTCCAGTTTGTCCTATAGTTTGTCCTTGCTAGCACACACTCCAACACTTCATTTTTCAACACTTCCAACTCACCCAAAGTTTTGAAACAAACAGCTAGCTTTCTAGCATTCAGAAGTCTGACCATCACATTCAGAACTCCGAATTCTCGAGAGACCAAAGTCCATAGGTTTGTTCCCACACTGCGTTCGGTTTGGACGTCTGAATCATCCTATTCGGAACTCTGAACCGCAGATCATTTGCAGAATTCTGAATACCATCTTCAGAACTCAATCCACATTCTCACAAACCAAATCTACGGACTTTCACATTTTCACATTTAGAATTCTCATATCAAACCACCTATATGAGTCCAAATCCTAATTGATTTAGTCTTTATTTGGCCACCCTGATGGATCTTTGTAATTTATTATGTTGATGTATACCCTTTCTCAAATACAATACAATACATTCAAAGAGAGATTTTTCTCTCCTCCAATATTTTCTTCCCTTTTATCTATTATTTTCTTCTCCATTATTATTTTCTACAGAAGGGGCGGCAAAAAGCAATGTCAGAAAGCAAAAATGAGGGCAGAGGCTTGTGACAAGGGGCTTGATAGGTATGCCTCTCTCATTTCTCTTTTTTTTTTTTTTTTCTTATATTCCATCTCCTCAACTTCTCCTTTTTTCGACAGGAGTGGTGAAGGGTGATGGGGCGTCGAAAGGTGACAATTTCTTTTTTGAGTAGATGAAATAGATGAGGGAGTGGAGGGCCAAAGCAGGAAATCAAGAACAAGAGGAGGCCGATGGTCAAAGGGACGAGAAAATGAAGGATCACAGTGATGTTGTAGCAAGTAGCAATCGAAGCTACAAAGGGTAGAGAGTGGCGGCTTAAAAAGGCTGTCGAATCTTGGGGAGGGGGAAAGGGGCTACAATCTAGTGGCAAATGAGGGAAAAAAAGGGGTTACAGATCTAGTGGCAGAATGGGGAAGGGGTGACGAATCTGGTGGCAATGAGGGTTATAGTTGCAGGTGACCAATGGTGTTTAAATCAAAGCACCAACCACCACCTCCACCTCAAATTGTGTATGTCCCCATACCCACTCAGGTAGTTCACATTGCCATCCCTTAGCACACAACAACCGATAAATATTTGTCTACTTACCCACAAATCCTCCACCACAAATTCCTCAATCTTCATAACAATGCACCCTTTGCTTTTTAGGTAGATGGGGGTTTGGGTCAAGTCTACCCTTTTATAAAGGAGTTTGGGTTAGGCCCACTCCTGGTAATCGAGACGAGTCAGATTTTGCCAGTTGTATATTTGATGGGACCTCAGATCCTAAAGCTCATTTTGCAAGGTTTGAGGCTGCATATGTTCCTTTGTTAGGAGAAAGTGGGAAGTTGATGAAATAGTTTCCAATGTCCCTCAAGGGTTTTGTTTCCAAGTGGTTCATCAAGCTGATTCCCTTGTCCATTGCATTGTGAGAAATTTTACAAGAAGTGTCCGGCACGCAATTCTACATCATCCAACATCTATTGAGGCTCAATGACTTAAAAGATGCACATAAAAGAGGGGTGAAATTTGATGACTATCTTGCTCACTATGAAGATCCAATAGCTATATTGAAAATTAGAATACCTAAGTATTTGGAATCTATGTTTTTTAAAAGTGTCCTGCCTTGACTAAAAAATATTTGTTGTGGGAACGAGAGCTGCAAGATTTGATCAGTGAGGTAGAAGGATCAATGCTATTAAAAGTGACCCTTGTTGAACACTAGAAAATGACTATTTTACCCCTGAAATTTGGTCTAGTTAGCCCTTGTTTTGTGTATTTTTATACATTTAATGGGATTTTTGGAATTTTGCATATTAATGAGAAAATACAGGATGTGAGAGTTCAAATGATGAAAATTGCAATTTTTGGGGTTAAAACGTTATTTTTGGAAAGTGTGAATTTTTAATAAATATTTTACCATAATTTAGGATTTTATTTGTAAACTAATTAATTCAAATCCATTTATGAGAGTTTGGATTAATTTAGTACATTTTAGAATTGAATGAAAGTGGTAAAATTATTTATTAAAATTTCCATATATGAAAAGCCCATGAAAAGATCCAAGTCCAGTTGAAGCCCAAGATAAGCCCAGCAATATTCGAATCTTACAAAGGAAGATGATAAATTCAAATGAAGTGGATTGCTCAGCGTGTGCCATGTGTTTAGTGCTCTATTTGGAACATTGCTAAATTCAAATTTAGAGAGAGATTTGCAGGATGTATTCTTCATATTATTTTGCTCAAGGCCGTATTTTCCGGTGAGGTGGCATTGGTTCTATTACATGTGGCCCTCATCATGGACCCTCAATGGTTTCCTTACTTCACAATATGGCTGAAATCATAAAGGACATTGAGAGCGAAAGAAAGAAACAAGGAAAAACAACCCTCAAGTTTACTGCGCCCACAAAACTTGCTAAGTCAAGACTGACAACAAAGGTGTTAGAACAGATGGAGGCTGCAACTAAGGTAACAGGAGAGGGGGTCGAGGCAACCAAGGTGGTGATTGTAGAGATAGAGACCAACAAAAAGACCTAATGAGGACGACATGGAGCATCATCAAAGAAGGATGTTAGTGCCCCGGCTTGACCGAGTCCCTGTTTGTCAATTACATGACTCAGGTAGAAGCACTTGCCAAGAAGCTTGAAGAGTCAAGATGATCGAGGAAGATGATCATGCTCCACCAAGCTCAAAGCTCGTCGTCATGGCAATCACAAGAACAGGTATTAGACCAAAGATAACCCTAAGTGGAACCCACACCAAAGAGAGGACCAATAAGCTTAGTTGCATATGTTGGTAATAAACATAACATGCCTAGAGAGGAAGCTGAACAATGAATTGGAAGTGAACTTGGAAACATGAATTATGTTCACTGTCAGTACGACCAATATCTCACCAACCTCTCAGGAGTAGTCAAGAACGATCCATCGTGGTCAAAGACTGGTCTGCCAGATTAACATTGGTTCTTGAAATTAGAACTGTCATTCTGTAAATACCTCTGTTCGAGATCTCATATGCACCGACCCATCGGTGATGAACTTGAACGACCCCTCATGATCAACGACTCGTCGGTATAAAACTTATAAGTTCTGGACTAGGAACTTAGAAGGGCTCTCGATAAAACAGACATATCGGCAAGCAAAAACCAATCGAGAGATACAGGACCGACCCCTCGGTAAAGGGCGACATGTCGTTCTGGGTAACAGATTTCCAAAGAGGAGACTACTGTCAAGCATGTTTTTGCACCAGAACGAGCCTCTCGTATGGACCGACCCCTCGGTGCCATAAGTGTTGACCCATCGGCGACGACAACATGTCTACCGAGAAGTAATAATGTCGTTGAGGGTGCATTTAATGCACAACGCTCGAGTGGTTGAACAATAATAAATATGATCACCGCCCCATCGGTGCCACCGACCTATCGGTCCTGGACACGAAGAAGCACACATCAGAAGAGAGAGCTTCAAAGGCAAGTGCTTCTTGATTTTTAATTTTCTTTTTAAAAAACTTGTAACCCGAAGTGGATTAAGGAGAGGTATTCCGGAACCACTATAAAAAATTATAGAGCGTCGTCTCTAGCACAGTTGTGGGAAGTCCCAACCAATTGAGTGAGGTGGAATTCGTACTCTAATTGTGAGGGTGTAAGTCCCCACATAGTGAATTTGGGGATAGCTCAAGGTTGAGCGAGTCCTAACAGGGAATGTAGATTGGCGAATCGAACCACTATATATCTTGTGTCCTTGTGCTTGTGGTATTAGAACAAATTCCTTGTGTTGATTATTTGAACACATCTGCTAACACACACACTCTTGATTGTTATTTCCACTGCACTTAATTAATCAATCAAGTTAATTCAAAAAGGACCAACGAATTTAGAATGACCTATTCAAAATCCTCGCCGCCCCCCCCCCCCCAGGTCAATCAGGTTGTTCTAGCACCCGTGTAAAGGGTACTTTCAAAGGATGGTCAAAATTCAGTTTTTACTTCAAACATGTCTAGATGATGAGCTTTTGCACCTTTCTATAATATCATACCATGGATAAATATAGATCTGGCCATGGATAGCCCAGATTGTGCACTGATTTAGCAGCTGATATGATTTTTACCGCCCAATAACCAATTTGGTCCCAAGGTAAGGAATAACCAGTTACACCAAAAGATGCAGTCAATACAGCCAGAACTACACCCGTAACCCAAGTCAATTCGCGAGGTTTTTTAAATCCACCTGTGAGATACACACGAAATACGTGTAGGATCATCATTAGGACCATCATACTTGCTGACCATCGATGAACCGATCGGATTAACCAACCAAAGTTGGCTTCAGTCATTATGTATTGAACAGAGGCAAAAGCCTCTGTAACAGTCGGACGGTAGTAAAAAGTCATAGCAAAACCCTTCATTTGGCTCAATCCATTCATTCACAACATCCAAACCGTTTGTTTGTGGATTGGACTAATCTGACCATTGGTACGATGTCACCCAAGTCTTTAACATATTTTTTAGTGTTACAGTGGTTAGTTTATGTGTTTTAAGATTGTTACAATCATTTTTTATTTATTTATAGTTTGAGTCATCCACATTTATGCCTTAAGTCACATGCCCAGGGTTTCTTAGAGAGTCTCTCTTTTATAAACAGATGTAAGACACACTTTGGAGGAATGAATGATTATGAACTTGGAGAAGACTTCTCTGCAAGCATTGGTGGGAGGCTATCCATCCCTTATGTGAGGCAAGGTACTCTTCATTTTATTTTTTTCGAGTAGTAACAAAGAGATTTCATTAAAAAGAATGAAACAGATACAAGACGAGAAGGTTCTAACGGGACTAGACTAGAAAGAAGAGAAAACAAGAAAAAGGAAAGGCAAACAAACCACACATGGAGAAAACTACAATAAAGTACAAAATAAAGGTTATAAAAAGAAAACGCTGGTCCAAAACTCCAAGTTTGGCAAAATAGTCTACAATGCCATTTGTTGCCCGCCCGATCTGGACAAAGGAGGCATCCATCCCTACAACCAAATCTCTGATCTCTTTAACCGTAGTGATCAAATTCCAGGGAGGACGTCTTAGTCCCTTAGCCCATTTGATAACATTTGCCGCGTCCCCTTCGATAACAAGTTTTCCTTGCCCATGGGTTTTCGAGATGGTTAAAGCTCACCTAATACTAAGGATTTCTGCCTCATTGGAATCTCTGACTCCCACTGACTCACTAAACATAATGGAAGTGATCTCCTCCTCTTCTTCTCTCTCCACTTCTTCTCTCTTCTCATGCCCCTTCCCTGCAAACGCTAACACGACCAAACCAGGACCCAACCGAACCATCGGCCACCAAAACCTAGCCATGACCCACTAATACATACAAACGTCCATACATGTCCGTATAACTGTAAGGACAGTTCTGTTTTTGCCCATTTTGGCCCTATAAACTGATGTGAATCTAGGAGGGGTAGGGTACCCAACCTTAGACCACAGTAAATCTCTGACACGATTTGGCTACCGAGATCATGGAAAAAGATCAAACATGTGCCCTCAGCAACATTTTGATAGAAAGTAAGCCAACCTCGACTAGATTGGACAATTTGAATCAATTCAAATAAAGTTCAGTGTTGAATGACTGAAATACCATTGAATAGCTTCTGAGTTGATGTTAAAAATAGTCCCTAAATCACCGAGTTTTTAATGCAAAACTCGGCCCCCAAACTAGGTTCACTCGGCCAATTACTTGGCCCAACTGAGTGGGTTTTCTGGTCCGTTGCCACTGGCACAAAGGACTGAATACAGGCCCGTTTACACAGCCTGTGAACCTGATATGCAGGTCCGTTTAGCAGCTGTAACTGGGCTGGGTTACAGGCCCATTTCTGCAGAAACAGAGCATGTACTGCAGGCCCAGATTAATCAGTTCCGGACAGTAATGCAGCCCAGATCAAGCTGTTTTTTGGATGGTATTGCAGGCCAATTCAGACAGTTTATGGGCTGTGTTTCAGACCAGTTTGCATGGCTGTTTGCTGCTGTGCAGGCCCAGAATGCAGCTGGGCATGAGACTGCAAGCAGGTATCAAACAGCCACTGAGTTACTGCTCAAACCTGGACCTTGTGCAGGCCAAAAACTGGGTTGAACAGGAACAAACTCAGTCGAACAACTTAGATGATTAATGGCTGCAAGTTTCTTGCTTAACAACCGAATTAATCAACAAATAAATTGATTCAAAACAATCATAAAATAGAAGAGGATTGAACTTGGACACAATGGAGTTGGACCTTGCCCCAATGCAAACACAAGCTCTCAAGCTTGACCGAGTCTTACACGAATAACTCACTAAAAATAATTTGATTCCCTCTTATTGGCAGCTGAATTTCACCAGATTACAAAGGTATTTATAGAATTAAAAAAAAAAGACCCTAACTCAACTCACTCGAGTCAACCTAACCTACCTAGTTAACCAATCAAATTAACTAATTCAAACTCAGCCATACAAACTCGTTGGCTGAGTCGTCTGATCCTTGCTCTCCCACATGCCACACAAACATGGTTCAAGTGGAACTCAATGAGTCTCACGCCTTGGCCAATTTGAATTTCAAACGAGTTTGCCCATGTTAGTTTGAATGTGTCTTGGACCGAGTGGAGTTGATGAGTCCACTCGGTTTGGGAGTGTTTGGAGTGCATTGTCCTTTGGCTGAGTTCACAGGCAAGTTGGATTTCTTGTGGGGCCTCTGGTGACGTGGCTTGGACCGGGCTTGGCTCGTTGGAGATCCGGGGCGTTGTGGGACCCACCTCTAAGCCATAGTTGACTAGAATCTTCTAATTATGGAAAGTCAACTCTATTATGATTGACTGTAATTAGCCATTATTTTATTTGTTTCCAAAATCAGCCACCTTGATTAGCTCTTTGTATATTATTTATACTTGTAATCTCCTCCGATTTCAAAGATTCAATACAATATAGAAAAGAGAATTTTTTTTGAAAACCAAAAAAAAAAAATCCTCTTCCAAGATTTTCCTTCTCTTTTCTTTTTCCTATTATTATTTTTTACATGGTATCAGTCAGGACTGGTTTCTAGATATTTTAAGAAGTGTTCTTCCGCTTTATTGTTCCTTGTCAGCCTCTGGAATCATCTCCGGATCCGTTCTCCGAAGGAACTCTATAGCAGCTCTTCCACTTTTGCTATTTGAGATTGGTTTCTTTCCTACAACCCTCACCACTGCCTTCTTCCCCGATTGGCTTGGTTTGTGTCCTCCGATCTTCGATAGTGCTCAAACTCGAAGGACACCTTCGCCCCTTGCCACCCTATATTCCCTGAGGTTACCTTAGGGTTTCGAACCACAATGGGCCCCATTTTTCTGGTTACTATTCTGTCCTCCAGCGTTGTTCTTTTCCTGCAGCAGATTCTTCATGGCCATCAATCTCTTTTCCAACGAAGCTTTTGCCAGCGGGAAGCTTCCTAACCCTGTCATTTTTTACAGGACTATCCATCCATAGGGTTGGATCTTGCTTTTGCAGCCTCTTCGTCAAGTTTCTGCTCGCTCTTCCTTCAAGCGCTTGTGACGTTCCTGAAAACCCAGTTTCTATGTTTTTGCTTCAATTGGCTAGTTCTTGGCATTGTGATGCGGAGCATTCTCCAGATTCTTCAGATCCGGACCTTCCATTTTCGTATTTTGGCTGTTTTCGTTTTTTTATTTTATTTTTAGATAGGGTTTATTTTAGTAATTAGCAAGAATTTATTTTTACCAAGAAGATGTTTATATAAGTTGTAGCCTCCATGAGGCAAGGAGAGATTGATTGAATAAAAAGATTGAGATTTTCGCAAAATACCTGTGTAAGGTGCGATTTCAGATTGTGGAAGTGATTCCTTGAGCAAGAGGCTTGGTGCGAGGCTTTGTGTGAGTCCATACATCTTCAGGTACTCATACCTTCTTCTTCAGGTGCTTTTCTTTTTTTTCTTCTCTTCTTCTCTCTTTCCCCTTCCATCTTGCTGCTGCAACCCGTCATCCCATAATCCTTTCCCCTGCTTTGCCGCAATCCCTTATTGCCTTTCCAAACCCCTCCGCAACCCCGTAATCCCTCCTCCTCCTTACCGTAACATCCTACCCACCTTGTTAATGTCACCTATTCCCATACACCCTTGTTCCTTACCCATCGTGCATTCCTTATTCTTTTACTTCCCATTTAAAACTATATGCTTGTTATTTCCATTAAAACCATATGTCCATTCCATTTAAAATTAGATAACCTTTCCATCCCTTTTAACTTTTAGGGAACTAATTTAGGCATTTAGGGTCACCCTATTAGTTGTCCCGCATCACATTGTTTTCATTCCGGACTCTTCCTCTGGAGTCGCCTGTACACTTCTTTCTCCTCTACCAGGGTTTTTGCAGCAGTTCTCTGACACTCGAACTCTCAGCTGAGATTTTATGTTGCTAACCGGACGCAAAACAATCTTGATCTTGAGTTTTTGTGCTGGATCTACTGCCTTTGGACCTTTTGGCTTGGAATCAACCCTGTGAATGTCGCCCCTTTACTAGCCTTTGAATTCCACCCTTGTGTTTTCGACCCCAACATTGGTGGGGCACATTTTTGTAGGCTTTCTTCTGAAAACTGAAACTGTAGTTATCGACAGAAGACTGTTTGGCTTCAATCTCAGTTTCCAGTGCTCAGATTGGCTCCCTCCTTTCCTTGGTGTTGCGACTACCTGCTCATTCTATCTACACAGCTTCCGCTACATCTCGTGGTTGGTGGGACCAACTTCTAGTATCTTCTTCCATCTAAGTGGCTGAATATTGGACTATTGGATTTCTATTGGGCTTTCTCCACTACTATTGTCATCTCCTTGCTGTGCTCCAGGTTTAGTTTATTGTGCACATGGCTTCGTATTCTGCGTCTAGTGATAGTGCCCCAGTGACTCGACAGGAGTTTGTCTTATTACAACAACTGCAACGCTTTCTATCCTCTGAGGTTTCTAATGTTGTCTCCTCCACATCAGGTAGTGAGCACCTTGCACACCATGTCTTCCATCATTCCTGAATTATCAATTCTGGTGTTAATAACCATATGGTTGGCATGTCCACCCCATTTTCTTCCCTTTCACCCGTTTCATGTGGGAAGGTTAAATTAGCTAATGGATCCTCTACTGATATTGCTAGGAAAGGGACAATTTCAGTTTATCCTACTTTGAACCTATTTTCTATTTTGCATGTTCCCAACTTATCTAGTAATTTATTATTTGTTAGTGTTTTGCCTAAAAGTGTGAATTGTTCCTTCACTTTCTTTTCTTTTCATTGTGTTTTTCAAGATCTGACCATAAAGCAGGTGATGGGTGATGGTCGTGAAGTTAGTGACCTATACCTTCTTAACTCTCGTCATGGCACCCCCGAAGCATGTTCAACCTCTTTCTCTTCAGATGTGTGGTTGTGGCATTGTCTTCTGGGCCATCATTCAACTTGTTCCAAGTATATGTTTGTCATTTTAAGTGTGAACATTGCCAGTATGGCAAGCATAGTAGAACTCATTTTCCACTATCTCTTAATAAAATTGCATCTACACAATTTTTCCTTATACATTCTGATCTTTGGTAATCTACTTTTGTCTCTCGCACTGGTTTTCATTATTTTCTCACATTTATTGATGATTATTCTCGCATGACTTAGACATATATAATAAAACACAAATTTGAGGTCTTTAATCACTTCCACACTTTTTACTAATGGGTTGACACTCAATTTGGTTGTAAAATTCAAGTTTTGAAAAGTGATAATGGAGAGAATATGTCACTCATTTCTTACGTTTTTGCAAGAGCATGGTATAGACTTTCAACTATCTTGTCCTTCTACACCTCAGCAAAATGGTTTAGCTGAATGGAAAAACCATCACCTTCTTGAGGTGACCCGTTCTCTTCTTTTTACCATGCATGTCCCCTATTGGCCCGAAGCTGTGTTGACTGTTCGCTATCTCATCAAGAGAATGCCCTCTCAAATTTTACAAAATCAGTCCCCTATTGACCTTCTCTCGCTACATAAATCCGTCCCTCATCTTCCCTTACATGTATTTGGGTGTGTATGTTTTGTTCTCCAATTCTTTGGTCATGAACTCTCTCCCCGGGCAATGTGTTGTGTCTTTCTAGGTTACTCACCTTTCCACAAAGGATATAAATGTCTCGACCCCCTCACCGGAAAAACATATATCTCCATGGATGTCAAATTTTTTGAGTGGGACCCCTATTTTTCCCTCATCCTTTCCCTCTTCCACCCACCACCCCCCCTTCCCCCTCTCTGCTCTTCCTCTTCTCCCTGCAAATCTTAGCCCCCCCCCGCACTATCAAGCCCCATTTTGGTGTATCAACGCTGACAGCGAAGACCGCCACCTACCGTTAACTCCACCCATTCATCTACCATTGGTCCCAATCTGCCAGCCTCTGACCAATCTGATCTCCCAATTATTCACAAAGGTGTTGTACTAGTCATCCACTTGATCGGTTTGTATCCTATCATGTTGTTTCACCTTCTTATCACAGCTTTCTCACAACCCTGGACACCGTTAAGATTCCAAAGAGGATTGACACTGCACTGAAACATCCCTCCTAGAAAGCAGCCATAGATGAGGAATTAGCTGCACTTGAGAAGAACAATACTTGGGACATGGTTCCTGACATCGTTCCTCTACCTCCACGGAAAACTACTTTAGGTGTAAGTGGGTCTTTCCTTTGAAGCATAATCCAAATGGATCCATTACCAGATATAAGGCATGCCTAGTTGTCAAAGGCTTCACACAGACATATGGGGTGGACTACCAAGACACTTTTTCACCTGTCGCCAAGATTATCTCTGTGCGCATCATGCTTTCCCTTGCCACCATTCATGCTGGTCCCTTCACCAGTTAGATGTGAAGAATACTTTTCTTCATGGTGATCTCAGGAAGAAGTATACATGCTCCTTCACACAGACATATGGGGTGGACTACCAGGACACTTTTTCACCTGTCGCCAAGATTACCTCTGTGCGCATCATGCTCTCCCTTTCCACCATTCATGCTGGTCGCTTCACTAGCTAGATGTGAAGAATGCTTTTCTTCATGGTGATCTCAGGAAAAAGTGTACATGCTCCTCCTCCTGGGTTTATCAAGCAAGGGATGCTTCAATCGATCTATAAACTCAAAAACGCTATTTATGGTCTCAATAAGTCTCCTCGTGTCTAGTTTGAAAAATTTAACAGTGCATTGATACCATATAGCTTTACTCGGTGTCAGGTAGATCACTCAGTCTTTATATACATGTTCCACTCTATTCTAATGATTTTGGTGGTATATGTTGATATTGTACTTACAGGTAACAATGATGCTACCATCAAACAATATCTTTGCCTCACATTTGATATTAAAGATTTGGGGCCTCTTCGTTATTTTCTTGACATTGAGGTTGCTCGGCCTTCTCGAGGACTCTCCCTCTCTCAGCGGAAGTATGCCATTGATATCCTATAGGATATTGGTCATTCTGGATACAAACCTGCTGATACTCCGCTGGATGTTAACACCAAGCTATCAACCTCCGATGGGACTCTTCATGATAATCCGACCTTCTATCAGAAACTCGTGGGCAAACTCATTTATCTCACCATCATGAGACTGGATTTAACTTATGTCGTTGATGTTGTCAGCCAATTCATGCATGCCCCACGGAACACTCGTCTACATGTTGTGTTTCGTATTCTTTGGTATCTTAAGGCTCATCATAGCCGCGGCTTGTTCTATGCACATTAGCCTACATGTCTAGTTTGTGGTTATTCTTACGCTGATTGGGTCGAATCCCTGATGGTCGTCGTTCTACCACCGGCTACTGTGTCTTCTTGGGGTCACATTTAGTTTCCTAGCAAAGCAAGAAGCAGTCCGTTGTTACTCGATTTAGTGTTGAGGCCAAATATCTGAAGACAGTTTCTCACTGTGTTGGGCTTTGCTCCTGTTGATCCACTTATCATATCTCATGACAATCCAATCTAATCTTTCATGAGAGGACTAAGCATATTGAAGTCGATTGTCACTTCCTACGTCAACATATTTTTTAAGGCCACCTATTTACTCCTTATTTGCATCATAAAGATCAACTTGAGGATATGCTAACAAAGGCAGTTTCTTGGACTCACTTCGGTTGTTAGCAAGCTGGACATTTTCGAAGCAGCTTGAGGGGGAGTGTTGTGGAACCTACTTCTATGCCATATTTGACTAGAATCTTCTCATTATCAAAGTCAACTCTATTATGTATGATTGATTGTAATTAGCTATTACAATAAAACCTCTCTAATGTAATACGACTGGGACCAGGGTGCAAATATTACATTAGGGAGGTTATTACAATAGAGGAGTCTCTCAAATTGAAGTAATATTCCTTTCCAACAATAACTCCTTGAGCCAGCCGACTCTCACCATTTTTTAAAAAGGGGTCTTTCGGTTGAAATTAAAACACAAGATTACACAAGAATAAAAAAAATTCTTTCATAACCTTAGCTGAAGCACTGCGACTGGCACAGTCATTGGAAAACTTCTGGCTCCAACAGCCTGACACAAATGTTGATTTCCTTTCCACTCTTCAGCAGATGAAAGACAAGATCGACATTATCAGAACGAGAAAGCTTATCCAAAAGTCTACTCAGATTACTTTTCAGGAATTTAAATGATGCAGTCTGTAAGATCCTTAGTCACTTTCGCAGTAATTTTGTATTATAAATGCATGAAATATTACTTTACAAAATGGTTGGGGTAGTGGTAATAGTACATTTTGTATTCTGAATGTATTAAGTATTGAATTAGAGAGGTTTATTACATTTTGTATGGGCCTGAGGTAGGGACCGGCTGCCGATATTATTTTAGACAGGTTATTATTTTAGAGAGTAATACATTAGAGAGGTTTTACCGTATATTATTTGTTTCCAAAATCAACCACATTGATTGGCTCTCTGTATATTATTTATACTTGTAATCTCTTTGGTTTCAGACATTCAATACAATACAGAAAAGAGAAATTTCTCTCCTCCAAGATTTCCCTTCTCTTTTCTTTTTCCCATTAGTATTTACTACACCGGGATGGGTCCCACCATCCGATATTGAGTCCATGCACGATAAGCCTGCTAACTAGTAGGTCTCGTTGGCCTCTTTGCCATTGCCTTTCTTTCCGTGAAATTTGTCGTAAAAAATCATTGCCAAAGTCATGATCTCATCTTCCATTGCACACTCGTTTGTGTCCGCATCATATACCTCCTAATAAGTGATACACAATGCCCTTTTTAAAACAGTCCTTGTTTAACCCCTTTCTGGCACTTCAACCCTTGATTTTACTAGTTTTTGCCATGTTAAGGATGTTCAAACCCTATGTTGGGATTCTAGGGTTAGGTTTGGCTCTGCCAGCTAGTTAGATGAGTTTACCGATGAGCTTTCTGGTGAAGCCAAGCTTCGCAGCCAGCCATTGTGTTCCTGGAACGTCTCGATGAGAACTTCTAAGATTTTGGCCATTGATTGGAAGGCTCACCCGAGATGCAATCTCCTCCTCGATGCCCAATTCAACCAGCAGCCTGAGAGAGGAGCAATCGTCCATGTTCAAGTTTTGTTCATCAACCTCGATTAGCTTCCCGAGCTTATTTCTGAATGCCTGAATCATTCCTTCAGTCCATCCGCAAAGAGGGGTATCCCAAGCATCTGATCCAAATTCGCCTGGTGCGCTTGACTAGATCAAGGTTCCATCTACCCAAAATCCTGATGCTTGTGAGGATCAATGGGAGGCTAAGAAGCTTCAAGACCTTCTCTTCTGTCTCCAGGAAGATTAGAAAACTATTTGCACCAATCAGACTTATTTAAGGGCCTGAGATACCAACCTTTCGAAGGATCTTCAACAACTCTGATGGTGAAAGTTGTTTGATTGGGGATATTACCACTGAATTGGTTAGTTGCTCCTGGAGCTTGGTCTCTGCCAGTTGGTCCATCATTAGTTCGATTAGAAGACTCCTTCGGTTTGGATTGTCCTTTACATAATCCCCAAATGATTCCTTCTTCTCTGACGTTTTGGGATCACCTCCACCCAGCTCAACTTGTTCTTTCTTGGCAAGGTAGTGGCTAACTTCTGCTTCTTCGCATCTGGTGGCTGATTCGAGAATGAGTTGTGACGGGTGCCTGAGAAACTGGGAGGAGCTTGAAGGCGATTTCTACCAATTATACCTTGATTGTTAGTGCCGGGGAAGGGGGCTCCTTACCAACAGAGATGGATGGACCTGGCCCTTCTTCCCCTCCATCAAGGATCTGTGAAGCCCTTTGATGGCCTTCTCAGCTTCAGCTCCACTGCTCATTCTGCCAAAATCAAATACTCTTCCTTTGGCGCATTTCTTCTTAGGCAAAAATATGTCCTTAATCAAGCCCCATCTTTTGAAAAAACTCATCAACCAGCATTGAGTTGTGGGGTCTGGGAGATTGGCCACAAACAAGGTCACCGAAACGATAGCATCGTCCTTCTTGCGCTTCGTCCTAGAGTACAACAACCATCCTTCTGAAATTCTGTTACTAGAATGATGGAAGACCTAGAGGGGGGGTGAATAGGTCTGATCCGATTTTATTTCCCCTTTTTAAAATAAATCAATTTAACAATGTGCAGCGGAATAAACGTGTGTGCAAGTGATAAACAAAGGAATCAAACCATCAAAATAAACCACATTGCACAATCATTTATAGTGGTTCGGTTCACATGAACCTACATCCATTGTCAGACTTCCCAACTCTAGGATCATCCCAATATACTATGAATGGATTTCACACCCAGATAGTACAACCTAATTTTTTATAGAGGTTCGACTCCCATGGTCTAATCCTCGACACCTATTTTTTTTGGTGGTTCGAACACAATGTTCTAATCCACCTTACAACTTTAATCAAAGAAAAGACTAATAGGAACACTTGCATTGGGCCTTAACAATTCTTCAAAATGTGTGTTCTTTTTATAGATGTCTCCACGCCTTCTACCTTCAGATCTGGTCCATTCTTTAGTGAGTTTTGGCACAGCAGAACATGGGTTCTAGGACAAGAGTATTACTGGTTTTTGGGTCCTAGAGGAAGGTCCTCATCTTCTTTACAAAATAAGCATTGAATGTTTTTTTTATTTTCCTAGTAAAAGACGATGAAGAAGAGAGATAAGGGAAGGTCACTGGTCACTGTTGGGATTTTCCAATCTTAAGATCTGTATTTTGAATTCAGCCAGCCGTACATTTATAAGACTGTTTTGGAACAGTCAAGTCTCGAGGCCTCCAGATTTCCTTTGAGACCTCGAGCCTGTATTTGGAAGTACAGCTCACTAAATTTTCAAATTTCAAACCTGACTTCTAATGTTATTTCGTCAATGACCGGCTCACTAAA
Source organism: Chimonanthus salicifolius (assembly GCA_013350335.1). NCBI lineage: Eukaryota > Viridiplantae > Streptophyta > Magnoliopsida > Laurales > Calycanthaceae > Chimonanthus > Chimonanthus salicifolius. The sequence continues at coordinate 43,745,074 of CM023537.1, read as the reverse complement.
TTGCCACATGTCCGTAATTGCCAATTAAGATAATTAATTGACAAGCCATAAGGTGGCAAATACATTTTTCATAATCTAGAGGGAGCCTCCTAAAGATTTTTCAGATATCTTTGGTCGAAGGCCAGCACAACGGTTTTGCCACATGTATACAATTTCCTATCTTGAAAGATATTATCCCATAATATCAATTATGAGGTGGCAAACAAATCAACTTAAGAAGAGCCTTTCCAAATACATGCAAGATTGCCACCTACAATCTTTTGACTTTCTCAAAGGATTCGTTGAGACCTATGAGATGTCAAATTCGATTATCAATTTCAAGGAGCCTTCTGGGATCTTCTTATCTCTACAAAAATTTCAATCATGATGTGACAAAGGATATTTAGTAATCATGAGAAGCCTTTCCATCTTTCAGATTTTTCTTACCATATCTTGTGAGATGTTTTGTCAAGGACAGAGGGACTTGAAATTTTACGCTGAAATCCAGTTATCATAATTTTCACTCAGATATGAATAGTCTTTGAGGCTACGACAAAATGCTTAAGTCCTCGAAGCTGAGACTAAACATTTTTCAGATTTACAATTTATTAACCACTGATTTCTAGGATGTTTAGGCTTAACCTAAGGTCCACTATAGTCCACTCACCTGTGTGCTAATCACATGTTCGGTGTAAACTCTTCTATGCAGAGTATATCTTCTGACATCTTCACATTCTTCCAAGGCAAGGTCCAACACACACGGTCATGCTCGGTCACGGAATGACAATACATAGACTCAGTCAAACCAAGGCCCTAACACCTTCATTCCCGTTGTTATCTTGACTCTCCCGTTGCAGTCACCACTCGTCGTCACCGGTTCCCAGGTGTGGATTCTCCTCCTTCCCCTGCAACTCTCTTTCTCTCTCTCTCTCTCTTGTTTCTCTCATGTATGAGCTCTCACCTCTTGATTATACAGAAAGTTGTGGGAGACTATTCAAGACAAATTAAATCAAAAGAAGCCTTGACAGAAGATACCCTTTATTAAGTGCCTAAGGTTGTTATGCCTTTTATTTTCTTCCCCACAAAAGAACATTGAGGCTACTCTTCCCCTATTGATTTTTTTTTTTTGAGCAGTAACAAAAAAGCTTATATTAATAAAGAATGATACAAAAAAAGGTACAAAGGCCAAAGAGAATTGGGCCGAGGAACAATAGAAGAAAGAAAAAGCAAAGAAACAACAATAAAATCTCCAAAAAACAAAATAACTATCCTCCTGACAAGTGAAAAGTGCCACACATCGACCCACCGATGCCATATTTTGCAAAGAAATCAGCTAACACGTTGGTTGTGCGACTGATGTGCACAAAGGGCACTTCCAGGCCCAAGGCCACTTCCTTAATCTCTTTTGCCAAAGTGATCAACCTCCATGGAGGACGCTTCACACCCTTGGCCCATTTGACAACATTGGATGAATCACTTTCAATCACTATTTTTTCTCCCCCCAAACCCACTCCTATGATCAAAGCTCTCCGAATACTAAGAAATTCCGCTTCATTAGAATCCTTGGTCCCAAATGAATCCTTAAAAACGACATGTGTGGAACCCGTATGATCCCTGAGGACGCCCCCAATCCCAGCCTGACCCGGTTTACCCCTAGAACTCCATCCACATTGAATTTCAAGATCCCACTAGAGCTACGTTTGGATGGGGGGTAAGCTGGGGTTACCCCCCTTTACCCTTGTTTGGTAATGGAAGGGTGAGGGTAAAAATTCAAATTTTCACCCCTCCCCCTCCTTTTTTAAAATCCCTTGGAGCATGGGAGTTTTCATGAAACCCTTGCCCCTCTTTACCCCTCTTTTCACCTATGGAGCAAAAATATTTAAAATATTTTTTAATTGATGAATATTATTTAATAATTATATTTCATAAAATTTTAATTTTATTTTTTATATTATATGAATTTAATAAAAATTATTAATTCTAATAAAATTGTTAATATATTACCCCTCTTTGCACCTATGGAGCAAAAATATTTTAAATATTTTTTAATTGATGAATATTATTTAATAATTATGTTTTATTATTTTTTATATTATATGAATTAAATAAAATTATTAATTCTAATAAAATTGTTAATATATTACCCCTTTTTACCCCCTGTTTGCACTTATGGAGCAAAAATATTTTTAATTGATGAATATTATTTAATAATTACGTTTTATAAATTTTTTATTATATGAATTTAATAAAAAATATTAATTCTAATAAAATTGTTAATACATCAGATTACCCCTGCTTATAGTTACCAAACAAGATTTTTTACCCTTAGGGTAAGTTCTTACTTTACCACTGCAATTACCAAACAAGATAAGGGTAATCCCTGTTCAAGGGTGACCCCTACTCAAGGGTAACCCCTTCTCAGAGGTAACCCCTGTAAAATTTACCCCTCATCCAAACGCAGCCTAGGAGGAGGGGACCACTCAACCCTTTTCTTCCAATTTCATGGATTAGATGCCAAACCACCCTCCCAAGACTGCAAAAGATCCCAGGCTTTAAGATTTTTTAATTCCTTGTGAGCGCAAAGCCAGACACAGCCTTCATTTTTTCTTTTTGAAAGATCTCACTAAACTCTGAAGCCTTCCCCTCAAAGATCCTAGAGGTCGCTCCTTCCAAATGGTCCACAAGACTGCCACTGGTATCGTAAGCCAAGCAAGACTCCTCTTGTTGCTAAGACAAGATAGAGACTAAGACTCCATGACACCAACCCAGGAGCCAAAACAAACCCATGAAACTCCCATAAGATTCAAAAAGCTATTCCACATCTTCCAAGTTACAGGACAAGTGACTCTTCCCCTATTGCTAAGGAGGGCATTTTCCTCTAACACTACTTTCCAATCAACAATTGGAATGATTAGATGTAAGATTTTGTGGCAACAGAAAATACCTCAGAAGCCTATGCTTCTACCTCAACAACACTTGAAGTCCATTTAGCCGAGGAAATCTCACAGGAAAATGAGAATAAAACAATTGGAGAAGAAGTTGCAGTAGCACAAATGAGGTCCTCGAGAGGGAGGGCACTAGTCCACTGCTTTCAGAAAGACCTTAAATTACTTCAGGAATCGAGGATACATCCTTGTACTCTCGCCTTCAACCTCACTACAAATTGTCCCTCATCTTAAGAAAACCCCTACATTGAACTCTATATTTCAAGCATCACAATTCTATATACTAGAACCTGAAAGTCCGGGCTAGGCCAATGCACTATCCTAGAGGGGGGGTGAATAAGTCCTTCTAAATTTTTGAACCCATTCCCTTAATTTTTCTTTATTGACATATAGAAATAGAAAAATTATAAAGGCACACAAAGCAATCGACTTAAAATAAAGCAGTTCAATTTAATAAACAAATATCAGATCTAAATCCATAAAAAGCATTCCACACCATTCAAACATTGCACAGGCATTTATAATGGTTCGGTTCAAGGAACCTACATCCACTCATGGAATCACTCAACTTAGGGTTATCCGAGACACACTAAAATTAGGGTGAAATACCTTAAAATTACAATCCTAGAAAGAGGTTCGACAACAGAGGTCTAGACCTCGACTTCTATTTTTTATGGTGGTTCGATCGACAGAGGTCTAGTCTACGTTACAAATATATAGAAATAAAAAGAAGGTTCAACACTTGCCTTGGGCCTTTCAATGATCTCATGTTGTGTTCTTCAGATTGTCTGTTGTATGCTCCAGTAGATGATCTCCATGTGATGTGAGCAACCCTTGGGTATGATGTTACAGTGCCCCATTAAACCCCTTTTTGTTTCATGTTTTACTGTTTGAAAAACATAGGGTTGATTCTTGGAATCAAGGGAAGAATGATTCTCACATCTGGGGTTTTCTGGGTTAAGGCTCTCTCAAAAAGGTTTCTCATTAATCTCACTCAATGATCTTTCATTAACCTTAATCCGTATTTATAAGCAAAATAACACAACGGCTAATCAACGGATAAGGTAAAAGCTCCTCAATATGTTGAGACGAGGATACAGAAGTTTCGACCAGTCGAAACAAAATGCAGCAACGGTTTACAAAGCATGGCCTCGACAAGTCGAAAATTTCTAGATGTGTGGAAAAGAAAAGTTTCCACAAGGTCTTGTCGACCAGTCGAATAAGTTCGATGGTCGATCCCGAGAGCGGCCAAACTGAAGATAAAAAAATTCAAGGTTTTCGACAGGTCGACTATGGTCGACATGTTGATCCCGAGAGCGATCAAAGCGATTGGAAATAATCCCAGCTTTCGACATGTCGAAGATGGTCAACAAGTCGAATCCGACAGTATCCTCTTGGCTTTGATTTTGGGCTTATTACACAAGGGCTTTGCATTAGGGCCTCAATTAATTTTAATAAAAAGTTTATAAACCCACAATCCTTCCTAAGTCTGGTTTACCTGCTTGGGTTGCCACACACCGGAGAGAAATCCTTAGCCAGCTTTATGAACTTCATGGGCTTCATGCGATCTTCCATCTTGTACAGCCAAGGCAAGGTCTTGAGAAGGGCACGGAATTGACAAGAAGAGATACGGATAAACCAAGGCTCTAACAGAGCCAAGTAATCTTTTAAAAAGGTTTTAACCCAAATTTTCGAGGTGTATTTAGCCAAGATGCAATAGTCTAAGGTGATTCCTCATACAAAGCAATGGGAATGTCTTCAGATGTGTCCTCTTCCGAGTCAATAGCACCATTCCTCTCTATTGGCCTTGTGTCAACCTTTATATATTTTTGAGGTCTAAACAACTAGATATAAAGAGGAAACTTGTGGATGGAGGTGAGTGACAAGAAACTCTGTTGTTTCCAATTTCGACTCAAATTCCTACCTTGGTAGCTTATGGCATGTGCAAAGTCAAGTAAAGTGAAGTTCCAAGTTGGAATTAAGGTATCGTTGGTTTCTCTTTGAATTTCTAGTTTCTTTGCTTTATTTGAATTAAATTATTACTTGCATTTCCACTTGTAATTCAGCACTTAAATTAATTAAAATCAGATTGTCTATTTAGAATTGCATATTCTTAATTTAATTCATTTAAACTAGAAACTAGTTTCATTGGAAACTAGTTTTCACCATAAGACTGCCTATTGCACGTCTTTGGTTCGGAGCCACTTCGAACAGAAGTTCAGTTGATCCATCGAAGGCTCAGTACTATCTTAGCCACCATCATTCATATTCCATTGAAGGTTTAAAACTATCTTAGCCTTCATCATCCTCCTACTGTATGTTGTTATCCTTTGTTGTAATTGTAAATACACGTTGTTATATATCGTATGTGTTGGTTAATGATGGGGAACACATTATCTCCATTTTAAATGTTATAGAGCCAATGACTTTTACAATCTCTAGTACCTTCTTCAGATCTCTGTGGACCTTTTGCAAATCCATTTTGAATCTACCACGACCAACAATATAGTGAACTGATGTTCCCACCAATGCATCCAATTGTGCCACAAACCTTCGCCCTAGCCCAACCCTCTTCCGCCTAAAAACATCTCTGTTTTTACCTAGTCTGGTTCTCTGAACCCTTGTTCACTTGAAACCTCTCCACTTGAACTTTGTTCAAACCTACCCTTGCTGCAGCATAACCCACCACTGAACCCGCACAACCTGACTTTTGTTTATTTGTCCATCCATGTACATACTAAACTCTCTTGCAGATATGCTAAATGTATTTTCATGGGATATGGATATCGACAACAAGGACTTTGATGCTATGGCCCAATTCCTCACCATATGTATATTTCCAGACATGTTTTCCTGAAGAAGACAAGCAATGAAATACATGAGACCTATCTTCACCAAGTGAGACTTACAAAAATGTCTCCTTAAAGATAGTTGAGCAAACAAAAAAGCCAACATGGTTTGACACAGTAAATGGCACAAGATCAGGCCAGACTCATAAGACAACCATTTATGTATTCCATAATCTACAAACATACAGATCCTATTGCAAAATCTCCATCTCCGTAGAGCTCACCAGCATAGACATAAAACATACATCGCAAAGTAATTGTTACGTTCAAGTTACTACATATTTACTTGATGGGTTGCGACCGTACTAAGAGCATCAAGCTTCCAAGCATACATCTTTTTTCTAATTACAAACAAGACAAAAACATGAAGAAAAAGTTCTGCTAAACAAGAACAAAAGCAAGAAAATCAGTATTCCCATCATATGATGTAACCAATGAGGAACTTACAGGTAAAGAATGTCTCCAGCCTTCACTGTACACTCGAATGGCTTCGGACCATTGAAGTACATGGGGAACAGTGACATTGCTTGATCCTTAACTGGTGATGATGGGTAAGGATCGATGCTGCACCAAGGAACATGCCGCAATGGCTTTTCCAAAGTCAACGTGAATTCTCCAGTTTCCTGTCACATGAGGAAATAAAAACAGAACGTGCAGGGTAGGAAACAAAATGTGTGTGTGAGAGAGAGAGTGATCCGTAACGGATCGGTGGGTAGCACCTCAACAGTTTGAGTTGGTATTGGAATTTTTGAACTCAGCAGTTTGGACAGTTTGGGACAGCAGTTATACTCAGCAGTTCAGCAATTTGGACAGTTTGGGATTTGAATTTTCAATTCAAATCACACAGCACTTATACTCAGCAGTTTGGACAGTTTGGGACAGCAGTTTGGACAATTTGGGAAATTTTTCAATTCAAATCCGACAGCAGTTTGCACAGTTACGGATTGGAAGTTTGAACAATGGACAGGAGATTCTATAAAGAGGGACTCCTGCAGATAGCCATGACTTCTATGTGTGTGTTCCAACCTTCACTGAACTTCCCCAAGCCAAGACATCAGCATTTCTCAGGCCAAGAAAGCCAACACCATTATTCATCTTCCCTGAGATCCCCATCATAATCTCCAGACAGCCAGACTATCATCTGCCAAAGCAGTCCTCACGATACTCTCTTTGTCTCTCAGTTTCAGTTTGTCAGAACAGCAACACCTCTTTCAGTGTCAGGTGTTGGACAGCAAAACCTCAATTCTTTTCTCTGCTGGTAAACCCGGTTTGGAGGTTCTCTCGGCCAGGACCAGGACATGATCACAGTTGGTTCTTTTCATTAGCGTTGGAAACCCAGAACTGAAATTCTGTCCCATTTTCAGATTTCTATCCCAAAAAGAAAAACCCAGCCATTTTCAGAGATGTTGGTTTATTTATTTTATTCAGACTCGGTTTCTTATTTTCTATCAAGCTATATGTAATTACTGAGTCATAACTCAGTTGTAATTTGGGATCAAGTTTTTCGCATCGGAGCAAGGTTTCGATCAGTGTGCCTCCTTGATTTACATGCCTTCATTTATGGATGGACTGAGATCAAAGGGAAACACACCATTAATATTGGATCCTGAAATTGGAAGAAGGAAGAAAGCCACGATGTCAACTTCTACTGACATACCTGAACTCACGCTGGAGAGATTATCAGAAGATATGCAGGAGATGAGGAACAACTTCAAAACCATCATGGAAATGATGAAGGGGTTCCACACTTCGTCATCAACTGAACACCAAGAATCTCATGGAGAGATACCAGTCACACCACCATTGCAAGAAATGGTAGTTGACAATACACCTTTCAAATTGGAAGCCAGAATAGATATTCCAATGTATGATGGTGAACTCAACCCGGAGAAGTTAGATGGTTGGTTAAAGTCTTTGGAAGTCTATTTCAGCACCAAAGGCTATACTGAAAGTTAGAAAGTCAGCTTTGCCAGACTGAAGCTCGGAGGACATGCTCTCACTTGGTGGGAAGCTCACATGTCCGGAGCTCACATGTCTGGATTAGCACTCAATGGTGAGCCACCTATCACATCTTGGGCTCAATTTGCAACTGCAATACGGAACCAATATTACCCCATTGGCTACAAGGAGCGATTGTGGGAGCGATGGCAGTTCTTACGCCAAGGCAAAGGGCAAAGTGTACAGGAGTACACCACAGAGTTCTGGAAGATGGCATTAGCATTACAAGTGAATCTACGAGATCCAGATGTCGTAGAGAAGTATAAAGGAGGCTTATTCTTCTCTCTTCGGACAGAGCTTGCACTCTTCACAGTCACAGACATTGATGATGCCTGTAAAAAGGCAATGTATCTTGAATTGAGGAACCGCACCATCGGGAAGAAATCAGAATTTCCCAACGGTCACCCAAATCATCTGAAGCCCTGTGAGTCCGGCTTCCACACGAGTGGAAAGAAGAATAATGTGGTGGCACAAAAGGGCAAGCAATATTGTAGCCACTGCAAGACCAACAAACACTCAAATGAAAGTTGTTGGATATTGCATCCAGAACAGCAACCATCATGGTGGATGAATCGCAACCCGAGGAAGACCACTAACTTATGCATTGAAGAAGATGAGGTAGTGGAGGGGTCAGCCGAACCGGATTTAAGGTTGGCAACAATGGCCATTAAGGGAGCAGCGCCTGCATCTAGAATTGAGGTAGCAGTTCCAATTTCCACCTCGAAGCAAGATGCAACCAAAGAAAAACTTTTTTGGGTGCATGAATAGATCGGGATGACCCCGGTGATTACTCTGTTCGACAACGGATCACAGGGAAACTTGATAGCAAAGCAATTGGTGAGGCAGTTGCAATTGAAGACTTCACCACACCCTAAGCCATATCCTTTAGGGTGGTTGAAGAAAGACACAGAGTTGTAGGTGACCATGCAATGCACCTTCAAGTTTGCCATGAATGAGAAATTTAAAGATCAAATGACCTGCGACGTGGTACCGTTAGATGTATGCCAAATCATCTTCGGTAGTCCTTATCTTTGGGACAGAGATGCTACATTCTACCAACGTGAGAATGTATGGAGGATTGTGAAGGATGGAAAGGGTTTTCGTATACTGCCATCCAAGGAAAAGAAGAAATTGAAGTTGATGACAGCACAGCAAACCAAACATTTGGTAAACAACAATCAGAAATTTATGTTGCTTATGATCCGGCCCGCAACGGGAGAGACCATGGATCCAGTCAACTCTGAAGACTGTACAGAACATCAAAAGCAAGACATACAACAATTGCTTGAAAGTTTTGAAGAGATCATGCAAGAACCTAAGGAGTTGCCACCCAAAAGGCCAGTGGAACATGACGTTCAACTACTTCCAGATGCTCCAATACCCAATGTTGGGTTGTACAAACAGTCCATTGCATAATCGGATGAGGTGAAAAGAGAAGTACAAGAACTCCTGGACAAGGGGTTGATTAGGCCAAGTTCCTCTCAGGCAGGTTCGCCCATCATACTGGTACCAAAGAAAGATGGCGAATGGTGCATGTGTATCAACTATAGAACGCTCAACAAAATCACCACAAAGAATAGGTATCCGCTTCCTCGTATCGACGACTTATTTGATCAATTGAAACATGCCAAGTATTTCAGCAAGATGGACTTGAAGTCAGGATATTATCAAGTCCGTATGAAAGAAGAAAATGTCTGGAAGACGGCCTTTAAAACCAAGCAGGGACTCTTTGAATGGTTAGTCATGCCTTTTGGACTGACCAACGTACCTGCTACTTTCATGCGCCTAATGAATGAGGTGATGAGACCAGTGTTAGATAAATTTGCCATGGTATTTTTATATGACATCTTAGTATATAATCATGGAAAGAGCACTTGGCACACCTCCAAGCTGTATTGCAACTTCTTCATTCAGCAAAGTTGAGGTTGAATTTGAAGAAATGCGAGTCGCTAAGAAAATCGTGAACTATTTGGGACACATCGTTGGCAACGGTGAGATCCGTATTGACCCAAGTCAGGTGTCTGTGCTAAGGGAATGGCCTCCGTCCACAACACAGACGGAGTTACGCAGTTTCACTGGGGCAACACAGTATCTACAGGAATTCATCAGAGATTATTCAGGTATAGCAGCACCATTCCTGCGGATGTTGGCCAAAGACCGACCTATTACTTGGGGTTCCTTGAAACAAAAGGCATTTGCGGAGTTGAAGGACAAGATCTGCCAAGCACCTGTGTTGACACTACCTGATATGCAGCAACCATTTGAAGTGGAGACTGATGCTTCTAGTCATGCCATGGGAGCCATCTTACTTCAAGGTGGTAAGCCGATGTGCTATCACTCCGAACTATTTTCAGGAGCGGTGCAGAATTATCCTACATATGACAAAGTATTATATGCCATGTGGCGTCATTATTTGTGGGGTAAAGAAATAGTGATTCACACGGATCACGAGCCTTTGAAGTACCTCCAAAAACAGAGCAAACTGCAACAGACAAGGCATTTCAAATGGATGGGGTACTTACAACAATACCAATTGGTCATCAAATATAAGAAAAGAACCACAAACAAGCTAGCAGACTTCCTCTCCAGACCACCATCCAAAATAGTTGCAGTAGTAATGCAAGTGGAGCCAGCAAGGTTCAATTCATATAAGGATCTGCATAGAAACGAAGATGACTTCAAGAAGCACTTCGACACTGTGAACAAGTTTGAAGAAGGAAAACAGGGGTATCATATGGACAATGGCTTGTTGTTCAAAGAAGACAAGTTGTGCATTCCGAAAGACCATAGGTTACCATTAATCCGAGAAGCACACACATCTCTATTGGCAGGGCATTTTGGCATCCACAAAATTGTTGCAAACTTGCAACGGTATGTGTATTGGCCCAACATGGTACCAGAGGTTGAGTGGTATGTCAAAGGGTGCACAGTATGCAACACAAGTAAACCCAACAACAAAAAGTTAGGGCTCTAAATTCCATTACCAGTCCCAAGCAGACCTTGGGAAAGCATCTCTATGGATTTTCTAGGAGGTTTATCAACCACCAAGAAAGGAAACAATTATATCTTTGTAATAGTGGATCGTTTCAGTAAAATGGCAATAATGATTCCATGTAGATAGACAACCAATGCTGAAAGAGCAGCCAATTTATTCTACCCACATGTGTTCATTCATTTTGGTTTACCTCAAAATATCATCAGTGTTCGGGATAGCAGATTTCTGAGTCATTTTTGGAATATGCTATGGGTGATGGACACCAAACTGAAGAGGTCTACAGCTTTTCACCCACAAACTGATGGGTAGACAAAGGTTGTAAACCAAACCATTGTTGAACTACTGCGAGGGTATAACCAACAGAGGCCAATAAGTTGGGATGAAAATGTGCCATACATTCAATATTGTTATAATAGGGCATTGTACAGTTCTACAGAGAAGTCACCTTTTGAGATATGTTACGAGTTTATTCACAATCTCCGTTTGACTTGATGTTCTCAGAAAGGGTGACTAAGAGTGGAGAGAAGTCGGAAGAAGTGGATGCAGTGAAATTTATTCAGCGCATCCAACAGATCCATCAGAAAGTCCAAGACAATCTTAAAAAGGCCCAAGAGAAATACAAGGAATGTCACGACAAACATCGTACTCAACATACTTTCTAAGTTGGTGATTTAGTATGGCTACATATCGGGAAGGCTCGATTGTAAGGGCCTAACAGGAAGTTGAAGCCACTTCACTACGGTCCATTCCAGATTCGGAAGCAATATGGAACAAATGCTTTCAAGTTGGACTTGCCAGAATACATGCAGATATACTCAGTGACCAATGCCAAGAATCTTAAGCTCTTTGAACCATCTCTACTCGATGAGCGAGAGGAATCACCCATCCTACCAGCAATGCATGACTTAATTCCAAGTGAAGCAACAGTAGAAGATTTGATTCTTGGCAAGAAGACACAAATGACCCGAATGGGAGAACAAGAATTCTTTTGGGTCTGTCCCAAAGGACAATATCCGAATCGAGCCAAGTGGTATTCTGCGGAGCAGGTGAGGAAAAAATTCCCCACCCTCTCCAATCAAAGCTTTTGAGGGACAAAAAGCCTCCTAATTGGGGGAGGTCTATTCCGTAAACGGATCAGTGGGTAGCAACTCAACAGTTTGAGTTGGTTTTGGAATTTTTTGAACTAAGCAGTTTGGACAGTTTGGGACAGCAGTTATACTCAGCAGTTCAGCAGTTTGGACAGTTTGGGACAGCAGTTTGGACAGTTTGGGATTTGAATTTTTCAATTCAAATCCAACAGCAGTTTGCACAGTTACGGATTGGAAGTTTGAACAATGGACAGGAGATTCTATAAAGGGAGACTCCTGCAGATAGCCATGACTCCTATGTGTGTGTTCCATCCAACCTTCATTGGACTTCTCCAAGCCAAGACATCAGCATTTCTCTGGCCAAGACAGCCAACACCATTATTCATCTTCCCTGACGATCCCCATCATAGTCTCCAGACAGCCAGACTATCATCTGCTAAAGCAGTCCTCACAATACTCTCTGTCTCTCAGTTTCAGTTTGTCAGAACAGCAACATCACTTTCGGTGTCAGGTGTTGGACAGCAAAACCTCAATTCTTTTCTCTGCAAGTAAACCCAGTTTGGAGGTTCTCTCGGCCAGGACCAGGACATGATCACAGTTGGTTCTTTTCATAAGCGTTGGAAACCCAGAACTGAAATTCTGTCCCATTTTCAGATTTCTGTCCCAAACAGAAAAGCCCAGCCATTTTCAGAGATGTTGGTTTATTTATTTTATTCAGACTCGGTTTCTTATTTTCTATCAAGCTATATGTAATTACTGAGTCATAACTCAGTTGTAATTTGGGATCAGAGAGAGAGAGAGTTTGTAGTTACCTGGGAAAAGGAGTAATGAGCAGCAGGATAATGATCGATATACATCCTATGAACATCGGTGGGAGGGAGGAGAAGGAAATGCTTCTCCCCAGTGACAACAGCGTAGAGGTTCTCATATTGGTCCTTGTGGAAGGATGTTTCAGATAGATGATTGCCGATCCATAGGTTAACAGCCTCAGGCAGGCAGCCGAGCGCCTCAGAAGCCCATGGTATGTGGGGTTGGACATCAGAAGCCAGAGCAGAGTACTCAGAGCGGAAGCAGTCGTTCTGCTCCTGGGCGTAGGCGACGAAAGAATTTGAAGAAGAAGAATTAACAATGTGTTGGAGGGCATTGGAAAAGGGCATCCGTTGGACGTCTGCAGAGGCAAAACAGAGGAAAGAAGGATCATCAGGGTGTGGCACGAGGGCATCAGCACGTCCGTCAGGCGTGAGGTGAAGAGACACATGGGCCTTACCCATGGCCTTAGAAAGATAGTGGTCGCTGGTCCAGGAGATAAGGGCAGGCCAGTGCCGGATTGCGTTGGATATGATGCAGGGCTTGTTGCAGGATACGAATTGCCTGAGGAATTGGAGCGGTGTAGGGACTTCTTCCAGTCGTTCCACCACACTTCCTAGGCTGACCTCTCTCACCTCTTCCCACAACCCTGCAATCTTTCTTTCCATCGTCTATCTCCCTCCGTACAAACCCCAAGGCACAGATCACACTCCCATGTAAGTCTCCTCGGCTGCGTTTCGATGGCGGTAAGAGAGGGTCACCTTGTTACCCTCCTGCTAAAGGGAGTGAGGCCATCCATCTTCTAATATCCCTTTAGAGCTTCGTATATTCGTAATACCCCTATCCCTCTTTACCCCTTGTCTTTGGGAAGTAAATTCTGCACTCCCAGTTTTACCGATCGTGCATCCCTTCCATTTTTTTTTCTAATTTTATCCCACTTATATTTTCGCATGTATTTTATTTTCCGTAAAACACTAACGTTTTTCATCACCTTCTCGCACACATCTTTTCTTTCCTCTCGTTCCTGCATAGAAGCAGGAAACTCTCCCCTTCTTCATCTCAAACTCATTTTCTCTCTTCCTTCTTCTCATTTTCCACTCTTCTTTCCCACAATAGTCAGTTTTTCTCAACCAACGCTATCTGTCTTCGTTGACGAAGCCGGAAACCCTCCTCTTCTTTCTCTCGAACGCATTTTCTCTCCTACTTTTTCTCATTTTCCACTCTCCTTTTCCGCATCAATGGGTTTTTCTCAACCAACTCTCTCTGTGTTCACTGACGCTCCCTCTCTCTCTTCCTGCCATTGTAGCAGTCCCTCTGTTCAACCGAAGCTCTCCAACTCGCTTTCTCTGCTCTCGAATCTCGACCGACTCTCAAGCTCTCCACTCTCTCAAACCACAAGGTACACTTCCTTTTCTCCTTCGAAACCTCATTTTTTTCATTATTTGATTTTATTTTTATGAAATGACAAATTCCTCTGGTTTTACAGTTTTTAAAATTTATGAAAAAATTATTCCAATAATTTGAATATATGAATTTAGAAAATAATTTCAAATATTAGGGATTTCGTTAAACAAATTGGTTAAGAGAATTTTTTTCCTTCTTTTTGTCCAGGCCATGGACAATGGGCCAAACATTACTTGTATTGATTTTTTTATTCTGACAATCAGTCGAAAAATTATTTTTATGCACTAAATATTTATTTATTTTCATAAAATTTTAATTTTTATTTTACAATCTCAAATTTAATAATGCATGTGTTAAAAATAAAGAAATTGCTTTCTTAGATACAAATTGAGTGCCAAATCAAAACTCTAATTCTCTTTAACTAATCTCTCTTGGATATGAAACCAGGCCTATGGATTCTAGCGAAGCACATCCATCCACATTTTATGAAAGATCAAATGGAATGGAGTTAGTTGAGAATGATAGGGAAAAGACATATAACTGTGATGAGATATTTGAGAACGAGCTTGTTGAGAAGTGTTTTTCAAGTCGAGAGGATCTTATAAAATATGTTAAGAAGTTTGCTATTGCACAAGGATTTATAGCTAGCATCAAGAGGTCATGTACTAAGAAAAACTTGGTAATTGTTGGTTGCGATAGAGGAGGCACATATCGTAATTGGCATAATATGAAAGATGATGAACGCAAAAAGAAAGGATCATCTCGCCTTGTGAATTGTCCATTTGAGATGAAAGGAAGACAAAATGTTGATGGGTCATGGAAGTTGACCACAAAAAATTTAGAGTACAATCATGAAAGGTCAAATGTTTTAGTTGGTCATCCAAGTGCACGACATTTTTGAGAAGAAGAGAGAAAAAAAAAATCATTCAAATGAAGAGTAGGAATATACCACCCCGTCAAATTTTGACAACACCGAGGAAAGAAAATCCAAATCTTGAAGCAACATCAAGGGATTTGTACAATATGATGAGTAGGCTTCGGAAAGAACAATTAGGAGGTCGTACCTCAATTAAAGCTTTAATAGAAGATCTTGGAAAAAGTGGTTTCCATTATAGTATTGACTATGATAATGAAGGTCATTTGTCATCTTTTCTTTTCACATCCATTATCAACTCACCTTACTAAGAGCTCCAATGATATTTTTCTGATGGATTGTACCTATAAGACTAACAAATACCATATGACATTACTTAATATCATTAGGTATGACAAGTTTCAATTCTAGTTTCTTCTCATGCTTTGCTTTTATAAGAAATGAGAAATTTGAAGATTATGAATGGGCCTTACGAATGTTCAAAAATGTTTTAGGTGTTGATCCTAAGCCCCCCGTTATTGTGACTAATAGAGATTTAGCCTTAAAGAAGGCGATTGAGTTAGTCTTCCCTGGTTTTGTGCATATTTTGTGTATTTGGCATATTAACAAAAATATTGTTGCCTATTGTAAACATCTCTTTAAGAAGGAAGAAGAATATGATGCATTTATATCTGAGTGGAACTCATTGGTAGAATCCTCGTACGAAGAAACATTTTATACAGCATATGAAATGTTCAAAGGAAATTTCAAACATGATGTTGAGGCTTTAAATTATTTAGCAAACACTTGGATTCCTTATAAAGAACAATTTTTGAAGGTATGGATAGACAAATGTTTGCATTTTCAAAATCTAGTCACTTCAAAGGTAGAAGGTGCGCATGCTATGTTGAAAAGGTATATATATACATCAACGAGTGACCTTGGTACTGTTCAAAGTAAGATATGTAATACCATTGAAAATCCGTTTCAAGAGATCAAGGCTCGACTTGAGATGGAAAGAATTCGGAGATTTCATACTTGTAATATTCCCTTCTTTGCTGAAATAAATGGCAAGGTATCACATTTTGCATTGAATGACCTTTATAAACAATATGCTTTGTTGAAAAATAATTCATTGACATGCACTTGTACAAATGAGTTTACAATAACAATGGGCTTACCTTGTGCACACAAAATGGAGTCAATGGAGAAATTACATTTAGATGAAATCAATTTACATTGGAGAATCGATATCTGATCATTCAACGACTCGGACATTCAAATAAATCGGGATGTTGATCAATTAGATATCTTGTATGATGGTGTTAAGAAGAATTATGGAAAATTGTCTTCATTTCAACAAAAATCTTTCCAAAATGAACTCCATAAGTATGCCAATATCACAATGCCTCTCAATCATGAGCCTATCATTCAACATTCAAAAGGACGCCATCCAGGTTCTAAGGCTTCAAAGTCCAATAACTCGACAAGACGAGATCCTTCTGCGTTTGAGATTGCGGAAAAAGTAAGGAGATGCGGGATATGTAAAAATGTTGGTCACCATAGTAGAACTTGTACAAATCAAATTACTGCACATGAATTGGAGAGTATAGATTTGAATGCTTTACCTAATATAGATGACTGTCATGAAAAACAAACAGCCAATTTCTCTCAGTTATCTCAGGTAAGTGATTGCTAGACCATAATGATTTATATTTTCTCTGCATAGAAAATAAGTTAGATAAAGATTAACATTTGTTCCTTTTCTACAGACGAATTTATCTTACAACTTCTATGAAGAATTGACATATAATTCTTCTCAAATGAACCAAGTAATATCTTGACTTAATTGGTAGAGATATGCATTATGAGATTTATATAATTTTCACATTTTCTAATGTAATTTTTAATATGTTATGCAGGATTTCTGGTGATAATAGTAATGTTATACAGTTCATTGCTTAGCATTAGTATGCAATCTGTAAGAGTCTTTGTAGCCTGAAATTGCCCTTTGCATCTATATACAAAACTTTTCACTAATACAAATATAGTCAGTAGGACTCTTGATCTGTTTCAAAAAATCTGAAATTTGATTCCTATTGTCTCTCAAAAATATTACTAGGTCATTCATGCTTGTGATACTGTTTTAAAATCTTTTGCTCTGATTTATCCATATGTTTTGTACCTTTTAGGTTCCCAAGTTTGTCATTCATTAGGAGGAGGAACTGGTTATGGTATGACCTTATATTGATATACTAAAAAGGAATGGATGAGATGGAGTCTACAGAGGCAAAGAGCAACATGAATGATATGGTTTCAGAGTATTAACAGTATCAAGATGCAACATCAGATGAAGAAGGATGTGATGAATTTGATCTATCTTGTGTATTTGAAATTAGCAGTCCCAATGGATACCAAAAGATTTCAACTATGTTGAGAAATTTTGTGCTAAATTAAATGAATGTATTCTCAGAATTTAGAATCAGTTGAATAATGAAAATTTGGATTGTGGGAACTTGTATTTTGTTTTGAAAAATGGGGTTAGCCTGTCCTTTCTTGTTTTTGAAGAAATTTTTACCAGTGTATTGGTTCATGTTGATTGTATTTATGGACTGCTGATTATTTTCTACTACAAATCAGATCCAACTCACATGAAACAGATTCATATAATTCAAAATTGCAAAACATGAGCCCAACAGAAAAATTGCATCAATGATATATGAAAGGCTTTATCAGAATAAGGTGTCAATTAATATGAACCGTCTTGGCAATTATGAAGTGATCGATGTCGAATATCCAGGTAATGAAGTCCTTTTGAATGGCAAGAAGCCTAAAAGGCCAGCTGTTGTTGGTCCTTCAATTACATCATTCAATGATAAAAGATTTGGTAAGATTATGCTTATGCTTGTACAATTAAATATTGCTGAAAAGGGTCCTGGTGCCTTGGCTCACCAAGGTGAAGGAGCTCTGAAGCCTAGGCAAAGCTTTGGCTACTATGGACTCAATGTTCACAGAGTAGGGAGGTACATCAAGTGGGATTGGGCTGATATCACAATAACTTCTAATTCCTCGAAACCACCCTCAATCAAATTGAAAGGTAGAGAAATGGTATATGTTTTCTCAAAGCTTCATCTTTGAAAATAATTTGAAGGAAAAGTTTACTAGATAGCATTGAGCTACAATGACATGTTCTCCTACTTTTATGACTAGTAGCCAATTCCATTCAAGAGTATGATGCCAACATGGCATTGACATGAGAATAAACATTCAAAACCTCTTCCATTCTCCTCATATATAAGGTTGTTAAGTAGAATTCATTGAGAATGACTGAGAGATCAAGCTTCTCTGACCCTTGAGATATTGATTGTGTGATTATGAGAAAAAATGGTGATTTGGGACATAAAAGAATGGGATAGCCTTGGTTTTTTTCTCAGTGAAGATGCTTGTCATGAATTGGTTTATTTGACCGTTGCTCAAATACCATAGAAGGATTGGTTTATCATATGCACACACATTAACACCGCCAAATCTGTGCTATTTAGAGTATCATTTTTCATTCACCAACAGTATAGCTTTTTCTATTGTCATTGTTCTTTTTATTGAAATCAGTTTGTTGCAATTTAGAAGTAACAAGAGGAGAATCCAAGCTTGGACATGAGGATTTGATCAGCAATCTACCGAGGGATGTAATCAATTCCATTCTCAGTGCATTTGCCAATCCCACTTGAGGTCATTTGAGGCATTGAAGTGAACTTTGTACCCAGTCTTGTTTAGTGTTGTTCAATCTTTTTTCTTGTATCTTGTAAACCAAGAATATCAAAATGTTTCACAATTTGTTAACATTGGAGTTTGCTTACAATGGGGTCAGAGAACTCAAGTTTTTGAAGTAATGATCTCTCAATTTTCTGTAAAGAAGGCTTCTTTTTTGTAATCCCCTAATTTGACAACTTTTATGTGATAATATAAATAGGATTAGTGCAAAGTGGGCAAAGTGGAGACTGATCTGGAAACAATAAATTGCAAAATTAACATGAACTGAAACTGCTAAACTGAGCCTCTTTGGGAGAGAGAAATCAATTGATTTAACAATTTGGGATGGATGATCCAAACTGAGCCTCTTTGTGATAGAGAGGAATCAGTTTAGACCTAGCAATTTGGGGTCCTAATATGGATGATCTGAAATGAATCAAACTAAGCGATTGCAATTTTGAAGAACAGAAACATTTTTATATCCTAGACATTGTTGGAGCAGAGGAACATTGAGTTCTACAAATATCCCCATCTTGATAGAGAGAAATGGAATGTCACACACATTCTACAAAATCCATGCCTTGAAATCAAATTCAAGGTTTAAATAGAAGAGGTTTTGACCCAAATAAGTAAACAAGGACATTTTAAGAACCCCATTTAAGAATTTTTTTTGAAAAACAATCGAATGGAGAAATGGGTATTCAACAAGAGATCACATTCTACAAAAATACATTGAAATTTGAGAAAATGAACTGGCCATTGCGAGAGAGACCCCTGAGAGACAGCAAATAGAGATGCAGAAAGAGAGAGCGTGTGAGAGATGAAAGACCCCAATGCTGCTCCAAGAGGAAAACCGAGAAGACGCCAAGTTGTCAAAATAAATTTGGATGCGCACGGGAAGAAGGAAGATACCAACGCTTAGAGAATTAATAGAGACACGCATGGGAAAGAGGCTTTTCTCTTTGGGAAATAAAAAGCATACGGAATGGAAGAAGAACAGGGAAAACGCATAAAAGATGAAGAGGAAGAGGGTTTGCTGCTTCTATGTGGGAACGAGAGGAAAGAGAGACGTTGGTGCGTGGAAGAGAGAGAGATTTCTACCGCTTCTTGCAAGGGATGGAGGAAGAGGAAGACGCTCTTGAGAAAGAGACGGAAGGTGGTGGAAAACGCTTACGAAGGAAAAAGGAGAAAAGGTGTGTGGGCGCAAAATTGGAAAAAACAGTTCGAAGGAGTGCACGAACTGTAAAATTGGGGGTGCAGAGATCACTTCCCTTGTCTTTCTCTCTTTATCAATTATATATAATATAATTAAAAAATTAATATATTTCAAGTAATTAGCAATTTATTCTATTTAAAATTTATTTTAAAAATGTGTTAACATTTTTAATATGATGCATTTGGATGAGGGGTAAATTTTACGGAGGAAACTCGAGATTACCTTGAGTAGGGATAACTGTAAGGAGGGATAATCTGACATATTAATAATTTTATAAAAATAATATTTTTATTAGATTCATATAATATAAAAAATAAAAATAAAATTTTATGAAACATATTTATCAAAATGTTCTATTTTTAAGGGTGGTTCTATTGGAATTTCGATAGAGTTTCGAAACTTTGAAAGAATTTGAGCTTCTGGTCATCTCTTTCAGGATAATTAAGGATTTATTCTATTGAAAGTTTATTTTAAAAATGTGTCAATATTTTCAACATGATGCATTTGAATGAGGGGTAAATTTTATAGGGGTTACCCTTAAGTAGGGGTAACTGTAAGCAGGGGTCATCTAACTTAGTAACAATTCTGTGAGAATTAATAATTTTTATTAAATCTATATAATATAAAAAATAAAATAAAAAATTTATGAAACATATTTGTCAAAATGTCCTATTTTAAGGGGTGATTCTGTAGAAATTTCGATAGAGTCTCAAAACTCCAAAGAGTTTGATGTTCATTTTAAATTATAATTATAAAAAATGGATAATATTATTATGTTATATTATTAGGATTTACCTCATTAATATAATTTTAATAATTATATTTTGAAAATTGTCTCAAAAAATTATTAATATATCAGGTTACCCTTGCTTGTAGTTATCAAATAAGATTTTTTACTCTTAGGGTAAGTTTTTACTTTACCATTGTAATTACTAAAGAAGATAAGGGTAATCTCAGTTCAAGTGTGACCCCACTCAAGGGTGACCCCATATCGAGGTGACCGCTCTAAAATTTACCCCTCATCTGAACATAGCCTTCATGTCTGATACTAGGAATGTCTCTATGTACGAGAAGAAATTTCCAAGTACGGTGACACGAGCTTCGTTTGAATCCGGAAAAAGAGTGTAATGAAAAGGATTTCTCTTTTTTTTACACACTATATTTTTTTTATTTTGATAATTGACGGTGCACAACAATTTTACCTTAAATCCATTAAATATGAGTCAAATACTTACTTTATTAAAAAAGGAAAGGAACTAAAAAAAATTGGGCAAATCCAGAACAAAATAAAAATTTAGCCTAATTTCTAAAATTAAATCAAGAAATTCAATCTTACACTGATTAGGAGAAAACTGAGCTCACATGAATCACCAATATGGATGAGGGCATTAATTTAATATTCATGCAACATATAAAATTAACTTTTGACGAAAGAATAAGTCGACAATACAAAGAAAGGGTAGAAACCAGTTTAATTCGTATGAGATTTTTGGGCTATCAAAATATCGTCCAAAACGACTTCTTTTGAAGCACAAATTATCCAACGTATTGGCTCATGGGCTAGTATAATGGGTCAGACTCAGTCTAAGAATTTTAATCCAAAACAATTCAAAGAAATAGTCTATTTGTTGGATGCAATGAAGAGTTGCAAGAAAACTCTAAAAAGAATATTTCACTTTCTAATTTTGACCCAAAGCTTGGAATAGCATGGAGGATCACTCCAAATTTGATGAGGGCATCTGGCACGATTACTCATGAATTTAGTGGACCTCAATCACAATGAGGAAATTGTGCTGCCTTCATGGAACATTTTGATGGTGGTAACTATCATTGACTCTGTCCAATAATTCGGTCCCATTGACTGCCACAAGTCTTATGACCCAGTTATCTCTGAATAACCCAATTAAACCTAGGTTAGACCCCAATTAAATTCCATCCTACTCAACCTAAGCCAAACCCTAAAATCCTTAAGAAAACTCCTCCAATGTCTCTCCTACAACTCTAAATTCAGAAGCCACGTCCTAACCCTGGTCCAAATTCAGAAATTAAATCTAGTCTTATTACCATATGTAACTCGCCATCAATCACAAGCAAACAATTAAGATGTCAATTGATCTGAGTCTTCATCCTTACACCAACTTCAAGATTTCCATTCAGGTTTGGAGAAGGTTGCCACGAATTTGGAGATGGTACATGATGCCCACACCTCATGTCATCCAATAGGAGAACCTAGGATGATGATGTGGAACTGGCCAATCAAATGCACCAAATCCTTGTGCGAATGGAGTTTCCAATGTGCAATAAAAGTCCTTGATCACGTTGGACTTGGGACTTGGAGTCCCTCACGCCTAAAGAAGAGAAATCTGAGGAATATCACACACCAATGGAGAGCAAAAGTATGACTTGTGGTCGGCCATGAAGAGTTGCATACGTTGAGGAATACTGAAAGTAGGAGAGAAATCGGTCATAGCTAGGGTTTGACACTTCTTACAAAAATAGTTATAACTTAGGTTATGTGAATCGAAATTATGCAAATTAGGGCTTGTTGGAAAGGTAAAAGAATAAGTTTTCCAACAAATCCAATTATGCAAAATCCGATATTGTTTGATCCTTCAATTATGCTTGTAAATTTGTTCATCTTTTGACATTGAGAAAAAGTAATCAAATTGACTAAATAAATCTTAGCTACCTTGCTTCATTTGAATTCCCTCTTTACAATACAATTTTGGCCGTGCATACCTCTTTAAATGAAGTCCATTAAGCATTTGTGTAGTGACCCTACTCAGAATAGCAGGTCAGTGGTAATGGGTAGAACTAGTTTAGCAAAATAAATATTTGTTATGTTTGTGTGCTATTTTATTAAAATTTGTTTTTTAAAATACACTGAGACCTAGAAATATAAATTTAAATTAGCTTCCATTGCACACATCTTCTCCTCAATTAGATTGATGTCTTGATTTTAAAAAATGCATTAAAAAAAATTATTGAAGTATTGACCCTAGACAAATTTTATGAAAGCCATTTTTGGTTTTATTTTCAAAATTTGAGTTTGAAGAGTGATTAAAATTGATTTGAGACCCAATTAAAATTTTGAATTGTGAAATGACCAATTTGCCCATGCCTTGAGTAAATTTTATAAAAAAATATTTTTTAAAAATCCAATTTTTGGTGGTATGGTCGAATTTCATTCCCTCCTATCCTTGTACATGTTGGAATCCCATTGAGCCCTAGCAATTTTTGAAAAATGTGGGTCCCAATCCTCTTGTTTTTAGAAAAACCAAATTGTAATTAGAGAGAGAATCCTTGTGGCCGACCTTCTCCCTTTCTTTTCTCCTAATTTTCATGGGTTGCCTTTTTCGACAAGGCATCACATGTTTTCTTCTAATTAGATTTAGCAATTTGAGGAAAAATCCTTAGAGACAAATTCCCACTCGATTATGGCTTTCTATTTGAAATATTCATCCTAATTTTATTCTCCCTTGTCCGACCACTCTTATTCTTTTAAGAGTGCTTGAATGACAATTGCATCCTTTGCATTCCAATTAAATCTCTATCTCTCTCCTTATATATTCTTTGGACGAAAGCAATAAGTATCTCATTCTCCTTGGTTGATTCTCTCTTGGGTGTCCATCTTTTCAACTTTCAAAATATGTGGTTTTGTATCTCTCATCTGTTGTGTTTTAAATTTATACTCGCACGCGCACGAACCAGTTATAATATAGTTTAGGAGTGCGAGATCGAGGCCATCGAAACTTAGGAAAATATATCCATGAAAAACATACCATTGAATTATATATTTAAAGAAATTTAGAAAATCTTGGGAATAAATCATAAACATGGAATTATTTCTTTAATATATGAAATTTAGTTTTAATTTAGAAATATTTTAAAGATAGAAAATATTGTCTAAAATTAGAAACCACATCTGAAAATAGAATTTAACAATTAAAGAGATCTAATTTTAATGGAATATCAAAATTTACCTAAATTCAATTAAGATGGTGGAATTAATCTAAAAATTATAAACAATCTCAATCTAACTTAGAACACAAAATTAAGATGCAATTAATTAATTAATTATCAACCTAGTTCAAAAAATTTCAAAAAGTTTGAATTTATGAAGAGTGAAAACAAAAATAAGAATTGAAAAAAACATGTGTACATATTTACAATGGAACTGGATCAAAGAATTATGGAGGCTTTATTTTCTATATTTTAAAAATAATATCAAGGCCTAAAATATGGATCTCACATTTATTATCAATCATGCACTTAAATTTTTCATCCATTAAAATTCTTAATATGAAATTTATAAAATACATTAAACTAAGAAAATTCAAATCCAGCCTTAGGGTAAATAGAATTTCCACTTGCAATTTCAAATTTAAAAGTTGTTTCTGCTCTTAAAAAGAGCCTTAAGCTGAAAATATCAAGTTCTATTTATCTTAAAGATTTTTTTGCTTTCATTGAATATCTTAGAATAATCTCTCACATAAATTCATAAAAAGAATTAAATAAAATCAAATTGTCATCACACAAAAATAAATAAGTGGAAAACCATAATTCTAAATGTTTTTCTGCCATGCAATTATTAATAAAAATTGGAATTAGGAATTATAATGCATTGGAACTTTGGTTTAAATAAAAACAAGGAGATCATAGGAAAATTCAAATTTGCCAATGGTATTAAGAAAATAAATACATGGAATCTAACTTAACTAAATTAAATGCATGGAAATTAAAATACTACCTTTAACCTCAAATTATGAATTTTATTGGACTTTAAATTACAAGACATGGAATTGAAGGAATTAACTACAATGACAACAAATAAAAAAATTAAAACACTAACCTTAGACAAAATAAAAAGCTCCTATTTTCTCCTAGCTCCAAAGGTCTCCAAATTCCAAGACCAGGTTAGAATAACACAAGGAGAGGGTTGCTCAATTTTTAGATGTTGGGAGGATGGAATTTAGTAAGTCAAGTGGACCCCACTTTTAATTTCAACTCACCCTATACTATCTTTGGTGTATGGCCGACTTTCTGATCCTCTGTACACGCCAGCTTCTTTTCTTGCTTTGTTTATTACTGTGCGTGGGTTTCATGTGATAACAATAGTGTGATGGTATTCTTGCAGAGGTAAAAACGTGTGATGGGCCACTTTCCTATTTCTCTCCTTTCTATTTCTCATTTTTCTTTTTCAGTTTGGAAGCACTGGATTAGCAGGGATCAGCTAGCTCATGCCCAGACTTTCTTCTAACTGATGCTTGCTTCTCTCATAAACTGTTGTCCCTTCTTTCTCTCTTCTTTCGTAAACAGCTCATGGCGACCTCCTTCTATATTTTACTTTACCATGATACGGGATAAAGAAACCTTTTGTTTTATTTTATTTACTCAAGTCTTGATTTGCTGCAAGATCAACACCACCGTCCTAGTCTCCTCTTACTTCCATTCTGATTTTTCCCTGATCTTACCTTTTCTTTACACTATTCAACAAACAGATAAAGGTGGGTTGTTTCTTAGTGCTTCTGTTGTATGCAATGAAAGTTCTCCCTTAGGTACTAGAACACGATTGACCTTAGAGGAGACCGGGGGGGGGGGTTGAGGGAGGAATAGGCCAATCCCAGAATCCATGGTGTTCACAAATTTTTTGATTGTTTAAAGTTTAAGTGCAACGGAATGACAATGCTAATTAAGAGATTTGTTTAGTGTGATAAATTGTTTTTAATTACTTAAATGATTACAATAAGTTTAAAACCCTTTGCATATTGCTTGATTATCAATGCTTGTGCACAATGTATAAATAAAGAGAATCAAATGCAAAGTGATGTGTGTTGAGAAGAGTGTTTAAATACTAAAACACAAATAGACAATGATCAAACACCATAAGACCAAATTTATAGTGGTTTGGTTAGCCAACCTACATTCACTGTTAGGACTAGCTTAACCTTGAGCTAATCGTAAATCCACTAAGTGGACACTTACACCCTCACATTTAGAGTAGGAATTCCACCTCACTCATTTGGCTGAGAATTTC
This sequence comes from Chimonanthus salicifolius, assembly GCA_013350335.1. Classification (NCBI taxonomy): domain Eukaryota; kingdom Viridiplantae; phylum Streptophyta; class Magnoliopsida; order Laurales; family Calycanthaceae; genus Chimonanthus; species Chimonanthus salicifolius. Next base: position 43,719,153 of record CM023537.1, on the reverse strand, counting down.
ACCCACCACATGTATAATAGGAATTCCACATATTCCTTTGGCTAGGAATTCCACCCCACAACATGTGTGCCAGAGATGATGCTCTAGATTTTTTATAGTGGTTCTGGAGCCAAGCCTCCTTAATCCATTTTTAGCAGGATAAACGTTTTAAATAAAATTAAAACTAAGAATCACTTGCCTTTGTAGCTCTATCTTGTTGATGTGTGCTTCTCTAAGATCCACCCAATGTGTGCCTGATTTAATCCTGATGTTCCGCCTTATAGCCATCGTTGAGCAATCACAATCTCAGGGTGACTAGGAAATTGGTTCTACAAACATCTTCCCTAGTTGATTATCCTTTCCCCTCTCTCTTACAAACTCAATCCATATGATTGGTTGTATTAGATTTTCCAAATGTAGTCACGAGAGAGAGAGTGATCCTTTTATTGGCCATTGTTTAAACTCACTGATAATGATGAGGGTCCAACGGATTTGCCAAAAGGATATGAAATGATTGCACAAGAATTGATATTTATAGAGAAGACAACCTGTTTTAGAAACTGTCTTGTACCGACAGGTCGGGCGCACCGAAAGGTCGGTGACTACGAATATTACTGCTCAACCACCCGACTGTTGCGCAGTAAATGCACTCCCAATGGTATAATTATTTCCCAGTCGACAGGTCGGTGTCGCCGATGGGTCGACAGTAATTGCACCTAGAGGTTGGTCCATACAAGGGTCTCGATCTAGGGCAACACCATACAGACAGAGTTTCATGTCTCGAAACTTGTCCTGCCCAGAAAGACTTGTCACCCTTTATCGAGGGGTCGGTCCTGGTGCTCTCGATCGGTCTGAAATACCGAGATGTCTGTTTTCTCGATAGCCCACTTGAGTTCTAGGTTCTAGAACTCACAAGTTATTATCGACGATTCGTTGACCACGAGAGGTCGTTAAGTTCATCACCGAGGGGTCAGTACATACAAGAATCTCGATCAAAGGCTTATCCAGAATGACAGTTCTATGACCCAGAACCTCTGTCATTCTGGTCGACCAGTCTATGACCACGATGGGCCGATCCTGTCTCTACTGAGGGGTTGGTGAGAATGACTGGTCGAGCTGACAATGAACTTAATTTATATTTCCAAGTTCATTTCCAATTCACTGTCAAGCTTCCTCTTTAGGTTTTTTATGATTTTATCATTTGTTTAACTAAGCTTAGGAATGATCATCCTAAGGTGTGTGTACCACCTAAAGTAATCTATGACCAAATACCTGTTTTGTGATTGCCATAACGATGAGCTTTAATCCATTAGAGCATGATCTTCAATGTTGATCACCTTGAGTTCTTCAAGCTTCTAGCAAGTGTTTCTTCATTAGTCATGGAATTGACAAACATAGGGCCTCAGCAAAGCCGGTGCACTAACAATCTCCCCTTTTGTCAATTTCTTGACAAAACCTAGAAGCAAACCCAATTACAAACCTACGCTTATTACATCACATTTGAATACAAAATATTACATCAATTACATGTACATATTCAAATGTGATCTTCGCATATTCTTGTTCAGCTTGCTTCACTTCATGTTTTCCTATTCAAGCACATAAGCAAGCAACACTAGAAAATCATTAGAGGGGTTAGTCCAAAACATAAATATGCATCCATGGACTAAACTAGATTTGTATTCATGCTCCTCCAATACACTCTGATTTCCTAGAAACCAACACTACCTATAACATATCAAAGCTATCAGCATTGAGAAGATTTTCTTCCCAATCTTCTTGAGTTTGATTTCCCAAACTCCAAGTATAGACATTCCCATGTCCATTGGTTTCTCCCTATTTTTCCTCTATTTCTCCAAGGGGTCCAAGCACTTAGGTTTCTTCCAATCTTACCAATTACTCCCCCATAATAGGCTTTGATGTCTAATAGCTTCTACTAATTTCTCCTCCATTTTATTATACAATTGACAAAGATTAGTAGGCAAACATCGAGTTCCCTTTCATTTTGAAGGAATTGGATTTCAAGCACTCCCACATGCTTCTTGCATCTAGTGCATCCAAATTTATCTGCCCCTGCATAAGCTAAATTCCAGCGTAGCTAATTTCTTCCATGGGTCAAGATAATTTTCCTAGCTTCTCTTGAGTCTACTCCCCCAATCTCCAAGCTATCTTTCTAGCTTCTTCGATTTAACTCCCCTATGAATAAGCTAAATTTTCTATCTTCTCTAATTTATCTCCCTCAAGGTGTAACGCCCGCCCCTTTTCACCATAAATCAGAGTTTAAATTTTTTTTTTTTTAAAGTGACAAAGGGCGCGGACGTCACGACGCGAGTTAAGTCCGAGCTTCTAAAGCCCGGCCCTTAACTGGCCAACCCTACGCGTGCGTGGAGCCAAGTCCACGAGTACGGTTCACGCGTAGATGTAAGCTCAAGGAATATTACTTCTCAGTGCGGAATTAACAAAAAAGACTATCCTACAGATTTGAGATAGCAAGAAAGATAACATTCATTTAAATTTCTATAATACCTCAAAACCATAATGTCCATAATAAAATCCCAAAACATAACCAGTAATCTAATTTATTACATTCCAACAAGCTAAGTTACTCAAATTACATTTTTCCAACATAAACTTAAACAACATAATGAATCTGCCTTCCCAAGCTACTAAGCATGACTCCCGTCCCGTCCTCCCGTTTCGCCACCTCCTGCGTCATCAGCTAGGGTAGAAGTAGGGCGTTAAAACACGCGCCCAGTAGGACTCCGAGTAGGGCTAGCACATGGATTAGTAATAACAAAGCATATAGAAGATATTATCTCAACATTATGCCATTTGGTACAATGTAATGCAATGGGTGTTTTATGTCATGAATCCCACCCATCAATCTCATCCTCAACTCTACAATGTCCCTTTTTCCAACCATCCATAGTATTCCAAATAGAATCCATACCATCATCGTACCATAACCCTCTTGATGCAAAAGCCTCATCAAGATGCGATCTACACTAGGCATCCCCCCTTGATGGAAGAACCATCATCAAGGTACAATAATAAATACAACATCCCCCTTGATGGAAAAGCATCATCAAGGTATCATAATACATATGTGAAATGCCCCCATGCTGTTTATCGGTCGCCCCGACGGAGCATGGACTCCGGTTTCATTTCATCATTTCCCTGTCATATCCCTCCCATGCCATGCATGAGATGTAGATGCCATGTGCCATGTAAATATATGTAGTTCAATAGTAACACAAAAACCCATCTTAAAACAATTACTTGACTATCAAATAAATCAAAGGGAAAAACATCCCATAATATTTAATCCAAAATCCATCTTAAGACATTCACATGATTTCCAAAATAATTTAAAGGAAAACATCACAAGATACTAATCCAAAACTCATCTTAAAGGCAACCACATGCTTTCCAAAATAAATTAAAGAAAACATCGCCCAATCCATGGCTTACAAAAATGTAGGAATCCTACCTAATACCGACTTGCGTCCTTTTACATTTTTCCGCTCGACAAACCCGGTCGCCGATCGCGCACCGCCTGCGATGTCCAGTACCTTGTTACACACTAATCATTAGGCCATGTATCAACCATTTATAAGCCCTTATGAAAAACCGGTCACCATTTAGGTTTTGTGGGTCCCACCTAATCCATTATATATTTTTAAGTACATATGTCTAAAATCAGCCACCCTAGGCTTTATTAACCACTTATAAGGTTATCACATTAGATCCCCTCATTCCATGATCAATCTCCATGGAATTCTTGAATTTGCATTTAATTACGGTTTTGCCACTACCTCAGTTTCCATGGTTAATCACCCATTTATGCATGCATGATTAAGTCCAAAATTGATTTTTAAACTTAGATCCCTAACTTAGGTTCATTTATGACCCTCCAAACCATTAAAACTTGTCATCTAATTAATCCAATTCCCATTACTTAATCACATACATACACATTTACCTTAGACCTAAAAATGATCCACCATTTGGGTCATGGATTCAAAATACCTAATTCATCAAATCCTCCGATGGGGTTTACCTTATGCATTTACCTTCAATGAGTGCATCACTCATTCATTCCCTTTGGAGGCCACAAACACCATCCATCCTTTTAACCCCATTTAAAATTTGTAAAACATTACCATAGGGTTCGGCCATACACCATGGCCGAACCCATGGTTCATATTCCACTATTTTTCTATGTCTCTTGGGGCCACACCATTACTCATTTAAAACCCTAAACTCATCCATACATTATTAACATTCCCCATTTATTATTATTTTTTTTCCTAAACATTAAATCCACCACTTGACCGCCATTACACCACCATAGGGTTCGGCCATACACCATGGCCGAACCCATGGTTCATGGTCCATTAGTCCATTGGTGCCCTTTTTTATCACAAAGACACTTTACATTTATTCATTAAGCACTTAAAAATCCTACCATTCTCCATACTTCCATTCTTACAAAACCCTAACTAAATCTATTAAAAGTGTCCAAATTACCTTCCATAACCTCCATTCCTTAAAACCCTAAAAAAAATCATACATTACCTACATCTAATCATTAAGCACTTAAAACCCTAAACCATTCCTTTTGAGGTCATTAAAATTATCTTCCATCTCCTATGATTCTCTCATTTAAAACGTCTTTACAAAATTCACCACATTCAATTATTTACAACCCTAAAAATTATAAACATTCTCCATGCTTGATTAATACCTAATTACACAATGCACTCGATCCATTTATTTTTCCTTAACCTAACCCTAATTTACCCATTAGGGTTTTGTCCACTTTCCATCCTTCAAATTGATGGATTTAAAATCCATGGCATAAAATCCTTTGGCCACCATTAAATTTACAAAATGAATCCCAAATCATAAACCCTAAAAATCCAAAATTTCTTGTTTAAGAACATACTTACAATCTGACGCCTCCTCCGACTTTTGCCACTCCCGTCGGCTTCCTTAGCCTCCTTTCTCCTTCCTCTCCTTGTTTGATCGGCTAGGATGCTTGATCAATGGTGAGAACCCCCAAGCTTGGGTTTGGCCATGATAGGGTTTGATTTGAGAGGGAGAAGGGAGGAGAGAATAAAGAGGTGTCTAGCTTCCTTGGCCTTGAGGTGAAGGGCCCAAGCTTAACCCTTTCTTCTCTTCTTCTCTTCTTCTTTTCTTCTCTTCCAAATTTTCCTTCTTTTTTTTTTTCTTCCTTAGAGATGAGGAACGGCCATGAGAGAGTGGAAGAGATGGAGAGAATGAGATGAGGGTGAAATGGAGAGAATAAGATAAAAACTTATCTTATCTCTTTGGGTTGCTTTAGTTATACTTTACATTAACTCTCCCAACCACCCCATAGATATTTTATATGCTTTTTGACCCCAACACCTTAGCCAACGTTTTTTCCTTCTCTTAGAATGAGATGGTTTTGGTCTCCCCTCTTTGACCCCTTTGACCACCTTTATGATTATTTAAACATTTAATTAATTAGATAATTTGGTTAATTTAATTCCCATTTACTTAATTCCTTTTGTTTAAATTCCTTCATGCATCCACCCATGGTTGACCAATTCAACCATGGTGGCCGGTCCCACCAAACCTTGGGTCCACACGCCACCTCACTTGATGAGGTGGAGGTGGGTCCCAATTTGCCCATCATTGACCATTTAAATGATTTAATTCCAATCCATGGTCCATTGGGCTATACTTGGGCCTTTGTCCAAATTTTGGTCCATTTACCCTTTATTCCATCAAATTTTCCAATTTTCATCACTAAAATAAATAATATTCACATATTCATTGACTTACAAATTCTGGGCCATTACACAAGGTGTGCCAAAGTACCTGTACACACAAGCTAGATGGAAGCATAGATCTCTTCATTAAATGTTAGTCACATATATAGTAATATAAAACATATTACTCCCCCAATATGTGAACTGAAAACCCCTTTATTCATATGATTAATCTCCTCCTTAATCATAGACTCTCCTCCCCTAAAGATCTTATTTCCCTAAGATCTTTAAGTTTTTCCTCCAAAACTTGTGCTTTTTCTTCAAAGTTTATATCAAGCTTCTACATTCTCCCCTTTAACATAAGCTTTATTTCAAGCTTCTAACTCTCTTCCCCTTTTTGTCATAAATTGACAAAATGTGTTAAGCACCGAATCAGTGTGCTTCAACAAGTCCCAATTGTTGGACTTAAGATAAGGAAGAATGAAGAGCATGAGCCACAGGCATTTTCAAAGATATTCATACTTTTGAAAACATAAATTATGCATGCTAGAGGGGGGAATCACTCACATAGTAAACATACCATGATTAGAACATATGAGTGAAGAACATCATGAATAACATAAGGTATGACAGCAAGTATGTACACAGTTCATGAAATCATGAAGAATCCAGCCAGCCCAATGAATGCAAACCAAAACTGTATGGTTTACAAGAAATTAGGGCTGATCTTCAAAACACAGGTATGATACATAGATTTATACTAATCCAAGTACAATGCATCAACCTACCAAGGTTGCTAATTCATTCAACATATCATACTACAATGAAGAGTATAAGAATAAACAATTACCTTAGCCTAGATTTTTCATATTCAAAGAAGAAGATCTGAAAAATAGTTTGAGTTTTATCCCAAAACTCAAACCCTTGGAAATTCCTTAGCATTGAAAGATGGAAACATTTCTTCCAATCAATTTCCAAGATCTTCTCTCCTTTGCTCAACAATTGAGAGCACACTGCACCAAGTCCTCGGATTTGGACTTCGCAATCAAACTGGTTTTCACAATGCCAATCAATTCAGATTTTGGCATTTCTTGCTCTTTGAAAGCCAATCCTCAATGGTGCAGTCCCAAGGAAACTGTAACACCCCAATTTCTCAATAATATGAATATTTACGAAAATGCCATTGGATTGGTGAATTTAATAAATGTGATCGTAAATGAGGAAATGGTGGGGTCCATTGCTCAAATTAAGACCCTATGAGCATAATATAAGTGTCAAATTTGATTGAATGGGTAATGAACATCAATTTGGATCAATATGGTTAATTGGGTCAAATGACCCAATTGGACCCAATGGGTCATAATGGACTTATTAGACCATTGGGTGAGCCCAAATTTAATGGGGTTAAGCTGAATTGATTGGAAATTAAGTGGAGCATAAATGGGTAGGCTTGATGCACATGTGAAAACCAAATGCAAATGGCTAAAACAACCCATAAATGGGTCATGGCGTCAAAACGGGTCAACAAGCTAAATGGGGGCTCAATGGGTCGGATTGACCATGTTGACCATGGCTGACCGTGTGGACCGTTGAGTGAGCTCAATGGTGAGTCAAATCAGGTTGAGTTGGACTGGAATGAGTTGCATTTAAATTGAATGGTTGAGTGGACTCAAGTGTATTAAATGAATGGCATTTAATGTGGTGAGTTAAGCCATTGAGTTAGGTGAGTTAAAATGGAAATCAAAGAGGTCATATTTCCATTGAGTTAAAGGGAATATGAGGAGGTGCCTTGGTCTCAAACAAACCAAAACAAGTCCCACACTGTAATACCCTAGATTTTTCAATATATCAATTTACATGAATTTATCCATATTTACGAAAATGCCATTGGATTTATAACTTGAAGGGTTATGATCATAGATGAGAAAAATGGTGGGACCCGTTGCTCAATGTACTTGTATAAGGATTAAATTAAGTTAAAAAGGGTAATATACATTTATTTGGGTCAAAGAGGTTAAATGGGTCAAAGGACCCAAATGGGACCCAATGGGTCGTGGTTGACATGTTTGACCATTAGGTGAACTCAAAGCTTAATTGGGTTAAAATTAATTAAATGTTTGAGTTTAGATTGAGTTGAAATAAATGATGGAGTTTAGTTGAGTTGAATTTATGAGTTGAGTTACATTAAAGTAAATGAATGAGTTGAGTTGGGTGAGTTAAATAAATGAGTTAGATGGAATAATTATTTTAAGTGAGTGAAGTGTGTGTAAGATGGTGGTATGAGCCGGTTGCAAGTTTTAACACAATGAAAACGTTGGCTGCATGGATACTTCATGCATGTAACTTCTAAGATAAAAATAAGTATCCATGCATGTAACTTCTAAGATAAAAATAAGTGATAATGGCATTACATGGAGTTACAAAGGTGAGAGGAGTATTTCAAATACAAGTTTATATGCACGTTGGAAATTGTATAGAGTTTATTGTTTGGGTCTTCAAAGAGACAACCAATGGGGAGACGGTGAAGCACATGGAGTTTCATTTTAAAATGAAACCCCCATATAAGATGTGAATGAAGGATGGCGGTTACATTGGACTAACAAAGAATAGCCGTTGGTGTGGGAGTTTCATTTCCATATGAAACTCTCACATCCAATGGTAATGGAGACGTTGGAACATGAAAAGGTTTCATTTCATGAGGAAACTCCTATTTGGTTTGTTAATGAGAAAAGGAGCTACGAGGGGGGTTACACAAATTCAATCAGCAAGGGACTTTGGGAACATAAAAAGGTTTCATTTCATGATGAAACCCCCAAGTAACATAAGGATTTTGGGTTAAGGCAATGGGAGTTACACAAGGTTAACTTTGGGCTGAATTTGAGTAGCCAAAGAAGTTTCATTTCTTACTCTCTCTATCTCTCTCCCTCTCTTAGACGTTGATCATCATTTCAAAACCAAGAATAGCAGCTGGTTGCTTATTTTCAATCAGACCTTGGTTGATTTCTTTCATCAAGACAAGTTCAGCCAAAGGGTTTTGGCATCAAGGCTTAGCACATTCATCCAAGGCCAAAGTTCTCTTTCTTTCTCTCTCATTTTCTCTCTCAAATTCATATCACCTGGCTGAAGTATTCCAAGGAGGTTGTAGCAAGGTTAATCTCAGTTAAAAGAACAAAAAGGAAGAGGGAAGGTTAGGGAAGTAAAGGACCAAGGAAGGAGTCAAAGAACCGAAGGAGACGCGGTATTGGTAAGTGCACTATGAACTTTGTCAAATAAGTTGATTAAGAGAATGTGATCCGGCCATTGTATGGCCAGATCCATCAATGGTTTAGATCAGGTATTATGCTGTCTTTAAATAACAAAATATGGACCATAGGGTTCAGCCCCTTTGGATGGTCGAACCCCATGGGAAAACTTGGTGATTTTTATGGTGTTTGAGAGACAAAATTCATATTATGAAATGGAGGTTTTAAAGGATTTAAAAGGTAGATAAGCTTACTGTTTTGGAGTAGCTATGACATGGCTGAACCATGTCAATGATATGGTTAATTTGCTGATCAACATCATAGATAAATATTGGAGGGTTTTCATTAAGAGAACCATGGCCGAACCCCATGGACTGTTTTGATGGCATGATTGGGTAAAATCATATTGGAAATCTAAGATGTGTTTAATACTTTTGATTAAGGAATTGTCTAGACTTAGTTATCATGTTAATATCAAGTTTATCAACCATGATATTAGATGGTAGGTGGGGTTACAAATCAGTTTGGTGAGGTTCGGCCATGTAGTATGGCCGAACCCACTAATGATGATTGATGGATTGGGTGGTTAATATTATGGATGTATGAAGGATTTAAAAGGACTAAAATAAGATGGTGAGGTTCGGCCATGTAGTATGGCCGAACCCCACTAAGATGGTTTTATTTTAAGTGATGGAAGTTAGAAAGGTTAAGCATTGGTTAAATCAATGGCAAAACTGTAAATACAAAATCAATGACAAATGTGAATGGATTAATCAAAGTGGGGTCCAAAAATCAAGGGGTAAGGTTCGGCCATGTTGTATGGCCGAACCCTACCAAAGTATGTTTGAGGTGTGAGGTGGATTAAGTATGTTTAATGGTGTTTAGCATAAAAGGTTAGTCTCAATGGCACAATCGTAATTATGGGTGAAATGATCAAATGACCAAAGGAATGGAAATATGAGCCAAAAACCCAAGTGGTAAGCTTAGGCCATTTTGTATGGCCGAACCCTACCAAGGTTTATTTTGGAGGATTTGGTTATTTGGAGGCTATGGGTCAAATGAAAGAGACCAAAGTCTTAAATGGGTGAGGTTCGGCCATGGGGTATGGCCGAACCCCACATAATGGATTTTTGGGACTTAGATTAGGTTAAAATCTTATGGTTAAAAGTTTGACTTGCTGTTATATAAATAGGGCCACGGGATTTGCTTGAACAACGTACAAGTTGTAAACAAGAGACGGTTCAAAAGAAGAGTCAAACTAAGTGATTATTGTGTAGGTTTCCTACCTTTATTGTAACCACATTTCTATTTACTGTTTTATGTTGATTTCGATAAGTTATATGAATGTAAAGTTATGTTTCTAAATGGCATGTTTGCATAGACATCTCATGCATGGCATGGGATGATGTTGTTGTAACCGGAGGCCACACTCCGTCGGGGCGTCCGAAAGACCACTGTGGGGTACCTTGATGATGAGAATCCCATCAAGAGGAATCCGGAGGCCACACTCCGTCGGGGTGTTTGAAAGACCACTGTGGGGTACCTTGACGATGAGAATCCCGTCAAGAGGAGGCTATGTAGAATGATGATGGGTGGGACTCATTACATGTTCATTTCATACATAGCATGTTTTATGGAATTTTGACTCACATGTATTATTATATTATTTGCATGTTTTATGCTAACCTTGTGGTAGCCCTATTCGGAAACACTACTGGGCGCGTTGATTTAATGCCCTATCTCTACCCTTAGTGGATGACGCAGGAAAGACAAAGAATGAGGATCGAGAAGGGGACCAAGCAAAGAAGCTTGGGCAATTTGAATGATTTAAATGGACTTTGAATGGACTATCTATGGACTTGTTATTTGATTTATTTGGACAATGTAATTTGGTAATTAGATGTGTTGGCATGTAATAAGTAGTTAAGTAGATGCTATGGTTTGAATTATTTTGGATGATTTGATTGAACGATTAGTTAAGATTGTTTAGTAATTTTTGGAGATTATGATTAAGTACTTTGCTATCTAAGAATGACAAATTGGAGTAGTCATAGGTTCCATTATAACCATCAGTTAGTTTAGGTTTAAGTATTTTCCGCAAATCTATTAGTACCATGTGTGGATCGATTGTTATGGACTTAGTCCATACGCACATGGGCTTGGCCAGTTAAGGGTCGGATTTTAGAAGTCCGAACTTAACTCGCGTCGTGACACTCCGCCCCGATCACTTGGTTATTATATTTAAAAAAAATAAACTCTAATTATTAGAGTGAAAAGGGCAAGGTGTTATACACACGTTGGGGACTTGTAATGGTAGTTTCCATGCTAAGTTGTAAATGGAAATGGATGGGAATTGGATGAGATACATGGGGAGTTGAAAGGTTACATTGGCTGGTGCCAATGGGTGTCTTGGTTGTGCCAAGTGACCCTTTGGTTTGATCAAGAATTTATGAGGGAAATTGAGAGGTCATGGTGGCTGATTAACAAAAGGAAATAACACCAACACTTGGCCGATTACACCTTGAAGAATTTAGTTTCGATCTCTCCCTCTCCCTCTCTCAAGAACATCTTTTCTTGGACCGAACCAGCTGCTGTGTTTCACCATAGATCAAGCACCATTTCGGCAAGAGATTAAGGAGGAAGGAAAGAAAGGAAGCAAGAGGGAAGAAGCAAGGAAATTGGTAAGTTTTTACATAAGTATTTGGTTAAATAAAAGTGTAGAAGGGAGTATGATTTGGCCATTATTTGGCTGAATCCATCAAGGGTTAGACCTTGGATGGTACTTCATAAATGAGATGAAAAATGGATCATAGGGTTTGGCCACTTTGGATGGCCGAACCCCATGAAAAGAATGGGTTTATTTGGATGGTTTTTGTAAGATAAAACCATGGACTGTTTAAGATGTTAAATTAGACTTAGGATGCATGTTTTTGGAAGGTTAAATCATGGTCTTAAGTGTCATACTTTGGGCCATGGAATGGCCGATTACATCAGGGAATTTAACCTTGGATAAGATTGTTTAAAAAGGATAAAAAAATATGTCATTGGGTTCGGCCATCTTGGTTGGCCGAACCCCATGAAAAGAGTGGATTGGTTTGATGTTCTTAAAGGTCAAAAACCATGTCAAACCATGGTGATTTTTACATGTGTTAATTAGGTCATGTTGTGGCCGACCCCCACCAATTGTCAATTGATGGACTTGGTGATCAATTCATAATGAAATTAAGCAAATGAGATACATGTATGAGGGACTTAAAGGACCAAATAAAGATGGGGAGGTTCGGCCATGTTGTATGGCCGAACCCCACTAAGGTGGTTTGGTGATGTACTTTGGTTTTTAAAGGAAAATTAAGTAAAGGAGTGTATAGTGGCAATATTGTAAATATGGAGGAAAAGTTCAAAGATGAAATGATCAAAAGAATGGACATATGAGCCAAAACTCAAGGTGGTAAGTTTCGGCCATGTAGTATGGCCGAACCCTACCAAGGTTTTATTTGGAGGTATGGTTTAAGTGTATGGTTGTAATTATATGAAAGAGAGACCAAATTGTAAATAGGTGAGGTTCGGTCCTGGGGTATGGCCGAACCCCATATAGTGCATTTTTGGGACTTAGACCAAGTTGGAATTACATGGATGAATGTTTGATTTGCTGCTATGTAAATAAGGTATCGAGACTTGCATGAACGGCGTACGAGTAGTGAACGGGTGACGCTAAAGAAAGAACGAACACTGAAGTGAATCTTCAGTAGGTTTCTTACCTACTTGTAACCACAATTATGATTTGGTTTTATCATGTTTTTATGAGATATGTTATATTTGATATTATGTTTTAAATGTGGTTTTGAATGATGAGTTATGTATTTACAAATGATATACAATGCATTGACATCTCATGCATGGCATGGGGTGATGGGAATGGAACAACATAATGATAAGTATCCTATCCAGAGGAAATGTGAATTACTCTGGATTAACTTGACATAAGCATCCCATCCAGAGGAAATGTGGATTACTCTAGATTAACTTGACATAAGCACACTACCCAGCGGAAATGTGGATTACTCTGGTTTACCCATCCGGAGGAAATGATGACTACTCCGGCATACCTGGATGTAAGAGTTTCTTGAGATAATGGCTGTGTAGACTTGTGATGGGTAGGACTCATTACATGTGCATATACATGGCATTTGTTTTCAGACGTTTTATTGATTATCATGTACTATGATACATATGCATGTTTTATAAGCTAACCATGTGGTAGCCCTGATCGGGAACCTACTGGGCGCGTTGATCTAACGCCCTAATTCTATCCTTAGAGGATAATGCAGGAACAAGGAAGGGGAAAGAGAAGGTTGATGACCAGGAGGGGAGCCAAGCTTAAGAGCTCGATGTTGAAATGATTTTTATATTACTGTCTTATGAGTTACATTTTTATGGACATATAATAAGTTAATACCTTTGCTATGGTTTGTTTATGATATTGACAACGGATGGTTGGATAAATTACTTTAATAATTGAGACTTGTACTTGCTATCTATTCAGTCTAATTCCGTAGTTAGTCTAGTTTATTCCTCATAACTTGTTTTAGTTCCATATGTGGATTGTTATCGTGGGTTAGTCCATGCACACATGGGTGGCCAGTTAAGGGTCGGACTTAGGTAGTTCGGACTTAGCTCGCGTCGTGACGCCGCCCGCTCTCTTCCAGTGTTATTATGTTGTCATTTAAAAAAAAAAAAAATTTAGACTCTGATTTCTCGGAGAGGGCGGGGCGTTACAGAAACCTTTATGTGACAAATCTCAAGGCACATAAGAAGGATTAAATCATAAATGCAAATCGAGACAAATTTGGAGATGATTAATTTTCTTTTCTCCAAACCACAATTCTAATGTCTAATAGATTTGTTAATAAAGAACATCACTAGAACATTGGAAAGTCAACAGATCATCCCTATAAGATTTGATGATTAAGGGATGATAGGGTGTGTGTGCTTGTGACGTACGCAAGTTCACAATACATCATGCTTTGCCTATACACCTTTGAATGCAAGTGTAGATATATACATTTACACAGGTTTTATGCCATTTGAAGTTTCAATACAACCCTCTAAAAGTAGGCACAAAAACATGGATCATGGATCACTATACCATTATAAGTCCACTTGGAAAATATGGATCCAATCCAATCCAAGAACCTTGGGTACATTTAATTTACCAATTCAAATACATTGCCCAAGTGTGTGATATCATGAGATGCGGCATTCTCAGGTTTTAGCTAAGACATGGTTTCTTGTGAACAAAAATCATTCCTCAAAATGTATTCCAAAGAAAGCAAATAGGAATGAAAACCAAGAGCATACAACATGCAATCATTTCTCAAAAGTATTCCAATAAAGAGTACATAGAAATGAGAGTTCAACAAGCACATAAGACATACATTCATTTCCCAGATGATATACAAATCAGGTACATGGAAATGAGGTATGAAACCACCCACACAGCTTCCATATTTTTTATCATGTTAATGCTTAAAACATGATAAACAACCCTACCATTCTTTCAAGAACACTCCAATGAGTTACACCCCTTGAAAAGACTGGTACATGAATGGATTACCTAAGCACATTTGATCAAAGTTTGATCAACAATACCATTCACAAGCATGGAGCAAGTTTCATTCCACCTAAAATACAGGTTAGGCAACTTGGAATGAAACGACACTGTGTATGTGCACAAGATCATTTGTAAGCACATACACACCCTATAAAAGAAGTAATGCACAGAATTTATTTATTTCCAAATGATGCACAAGTCACATGGCATATGAAATGAGATGAAGCAAGTATAATCCAATACTAGGGTGTAAACCTACTTATACAAACAAGTATATTGTATAAGGTTCCAAAGGATACTTGGGGGTCACCATCCTCATCAAGATCCTTTCCAACATCCTCTTCTCCTCTAGAGGATACAACTTGGACACTTTCAATGGAGGTACTTAGGCAGTTTTTCACTCACTCTCGATTCTCCAATTTGTCAAGAGAGGTGAAGCGATCCATTGAACTAGAAGAGGCAACCCCTACATGTGTTTTCCCATGCTTCTTTTGCTATTTCACATCTCATAATTCTCCCAATTTCATTCGGAGAAACAACACTGATGATGGTTTCTTAATGCTTTACCATTTCCTAAAAACACAGCCATATTATCACAAGTCCAAGTTATTCGGTCTTTGGGCAGAGTAGTCATGGAGTATGAGGATTTCTCAAATATCTCTTCCATAGGTTCAGACCATCTACTATTCACCTATTTCCAACCATATCCATCAATGGAAATAAAGACAATGTACATCTTTAATTTCTTGAGTCATGGCACATTCCATTTAAACAAATGGAGGATTGGAAATAACATGTCTTTCTCCCATAGCCATTGTTTTAGCACGGATAAACTCGGATGGTTGGATCCTTTATGAAGAGCACGAGGCTCTGATACCAATTGAAAGTTCTTCCTTTGGTGTTAGAACACGATTGACCCTAGAGGAGGGGGGAGGAGGGGTGAATAGGTCAATCCCAAATTGTTGGTCCTTTTTAAAATTACTTGATTGATTAAATTTTAAGCAGCGGATATTGCAATCAAGTGTTTGTGTGTTAGCAATAGTGATTAACCATCATTATAAGAAATTAGCTCTAACACCATATGAACAAGGACACAAGATTTATAGTGGTTTGGTTAACCAACATACATCCACTGTTAGGACTAACTCAACCTTAAGCTATCACCAAATCCATTAAGTGGTGACTTACACCCTCACAATTAAAGTAGGAATTCCACCTCACTCATTTGGCTGGAAATTTCACCCACCACTTGTAGAATATGAATTCCACCTATTCATTTGGCTGGGAATTCCACCCACCACATATGTCAGAGACGACGCTCTAGATTTTTTATAGTGGTTCCGGAGCCAAGCCTCCTTAATCCACTTTCACAAGATAAACGTTTTAAATAAAATTAAAACCAAGAAGCACTTGCCTTTGTAGCTCTATCTTGTTGATGTGTGCTTCTCTAAGATCCACCCAATGTGTGCCCGAGTTAATCCCGACGTTCGGCCTTTTAGCTCTCGTTTAGCAATCTCAATCACAGGGTGACTAGGAAATTGGTTCTACCAACATCTTTTCTAGTTGATTATCCTTTCCCCTCTCTCTCTTATAAACTCAATCCATATGATTGGTTGTATTAGATTTCCCAAGTATAGTCACGAGAGAGAGAGAGTGATCCTTTTCTTGACACTTGTTTAAGCTCACTGATTATGATGAGTGTCCAACGGATTTGACAAAAGGATATGAAACGGGTGCACAAGGATTGGTATTTATAGAGAAGACAACCTGTTTTAGAATCTATCATGTACTGACAGGTCGGGCACACCGAAGGGTCGGTGACTACGAATATTACCGTTCAACCACCCGATCGTTGCGCACTAAATGCACTCCCAACGATATAATTATTTCTCGGTCAACAGGTCACTGTCACCGATGGGTTGACAGTCATGGCACTGAGAGGTCAGTCCATACGAGGGTCTCGATTTGGGGCAACACCATGTAGATAGAGTTTCATATCCAGAAACTTGTCCTGCCCAGAACGACCTGTCGCTCTTTACTGAGGGGTCGGTCTTGGTGCTCTCTCGGTCTTGAAATACCGAGATGTCTATTTTCTCGAGATCCTACTTGAGTTGTAGGTTCCAGAACTCTCAAGTTATTATCGACAAGTCGTTGACCACGAGGGGTCGTTAAGTTCATCACCGAGGGGTCAGTGCATACGAGACTCTCGATCAAAGGCTTACCCAGAATGACAGTTCTATGACCAATAACCTTTGTGATTCTGGCCGACCAGTCTATGACCACGATAGGTCAATCCTGTCTTTGCCGAGGGGTCGGTGAGAACTACTGGTCAAGCTGACAGTGAACTTAATTCATATTTCCAAGTTCGTTTCCAATGCACTGTCAAACTTCCTTTATAGGCTTTTTATGATTTTACCATTTGTTCAACTAGGTCTAGGAATGGTCCTTCTAAGGTGTGGGTACCACTTAAAGTCATCTATGACCAAATACCTATTTTGTGATTGCCATAACGATGAGCTTGAATCTGGTGGAGCATTATCTTCAATCTTGATCACCTTGAGTTCTTCAAACTTCTAGCAAGTGTTTCTTCCCGAGTCATGGAATTGACAAACATAGAGACTCGGCAAAGCCGGGGCACTAACATGAAAGAATGGCTGCCACAATATGTTGGTTGCTTCTTAGTTTTTGGCTGCTTGATGTCCTAAAATTTTCTTTTCTAGTTCTACCTTGTTTTCCATTCTAACGCTGCTGTCTTTGCTGGCTATTCTTTCATATTTCTGCAGTTTCTTTCTTGCTTCAACTGCTCACTCATTGATATAGTTTTCTTGCAATTCTTTGCTCTGCCTTCCTTTGCTTTGCTTTTAATTATCTTTCTTTTCATTGATTTCTCTTCATAGCTGTTTAGCCCAAATCTCCTTTCATTCTCTGTTTGGGTTGGCTGAACTCAGTGATGGAAAACAACCCCATAAATGCTGTTATATTGTTCCAGTTTAATCCAAACTGTTTGTTGTCATTTGCATAAGGATGCCCTCCCATGATGGTTGATTTCTTTCTTTGTTTGTTTCAATGTTTCTCTGCAAGAAATTTTCCAATGGCTGCTACTTCACTGACTCGGGCACAAATCAACCCATGTTCACTTGACAACCAAAGAAAAGAAAACTGCTGCATGATACCTTTTCTTTCTTTCTTCACTTGAACCAACGCCAAGCAAAGAAAGTTGCTTGTGTTTGGTTGCTGTTCTTTTCACGCCAGAGCCTTTGTTCTTTCTCTGTTATTTTGAGCAATCAATACTGGTTGAGAAAACACATCATTTTATTCTAATTGGGCCAACTTCGGGTCTAGAAATACGCCAACCTACAACACACAAAACACACTAATCAGATAAAATTAAATAAAATGAGATACTAACAAATATAAATTTAGGAGTAGAATATGTAATGATTTGTCACTCATCAAATACCCCCAAACTTACATATTGTTAGTCCTCGAGTAAAACAAAAACTAAAAATTAAAAATTAAAATCCTAAACTACACCACTTTCGCTGGCACTCTCGATTGCATTTAGCACATGCAACAAGCCTTTTAAACTCCTAGCTCACCACTAGTGGACTAGTTGTATTCTCGTGAGGGCTTCCAGTGATGATACCCACAAACATCAAATTTAAATTTAGGCAAAAATATCTAAAAAAAAATTTAAACATATAACTCCAAAATTATTTTATAAAACTTATACTCGGAGTGTAGTGTGTGATAGCCAGATATTAACAAAGCCTTATTTTTCAAAATACACATAAGTTTAGCAACCACTAGCTGAGAATGAGCTTCAACTCCAAATCTCACAAGGGTATATCTCTCAGAAAGAATTTTGCTCAGAGATTGGGTTTAAATTTCTCTCGAAAGTATATATGAGAGGAATAATTTCTCAAATACAAATATCTCACATATTTATCATCAAAGAATGGATTATAATAAAGAAATCATAAGTCTCATAAATGGATGCCATTTCCTGAGAACGTTTGAAATAATATACCATTATTCTTCCTCCTCTATTCTCCACTTTAAATATCATATTAACTAAGGATCAATAGGACTTCCTAAAAGGACGAAATGTGGATTAGGACTCAATCATATCAAAGAAGAATAAAAAGACTAAAAAATAATATTTTGAACAGAAAAGTTAGAGGTCTTGAAAACTTTCATAGATGGGATATTTCTTCCTTTATTTTTCTTTCAGCACTTTCACAGTATTTTCAAAGCATTTCTTTTTCATCATATTTCCTTTTTTTTTTTTCATTTTTTTTCTTCACATCCTTCTTTTTGATGTATGGATGTTCCCTTTTTCTTTTCTCATATTTTTTTCCTTTTTCATAATTCTTTTCATTTTTCTTTTCAATTGTCATATTTTCTTTAGAGTACCATGCCAATAAGAATCATCTCTAATATTTTCCGGGCCCTAGAATAGGTCACAGATATTTTAATTTATGCTCAAACTACACAACTGGAGTTGGGTATGGAAAATAGCTAATCAACAAAAACAGGCTATCATATAAAAGGCTCAAAAGTGGGAACTAAAAGGATAATATGAGCAAAGTAGGTAGGCTTCAAAGGCTCAAACGATCCAAAATAATGACCTATATCACTTCCTAAGCTTCATAAGAATATTTTCTTGCTTTAAATAAATTCAAAAAAAATTTTCAAGTGTAATAATCCAATTTTGACGTCGTTCTCAGTAATTTGATCAAAATCAAAGAAATAATGAGATCTCTCAATGACTTAATGCGCAGTTCAAAGAAAATTAGATTTACTTATAACCCTCAGAAAAATCGAATGGCTCAAAAGCTCACTGGGTATAAGTCTCCACTGGTATTCCTCTAGTAATTACTCAACTCATGAATGCTGTTCTTTTTCAGGATAACATTAATATGGCTATGTAAAATTTACCAAGCATAAATTCCATAAAATTCAATTCGAAAAACATGATATAAAATTTTTCTCCACATATTAATGCTAAAAATAATTTTTTTTCAAGATTTTTCATTTTTTTTGTGGACTCAAAAACAAAACACAAGACTGTTTTTTTTTTTTTTTCAAAATGACTTGAAAACGGACACAAAATTTAAAATAAGCACAGTGTAACCACCCAATACCCCCAAACTTAAATTGAATATTGTCCTCAATGTTTCCCAATCTACATGGGCATCAACAACTTCGAAGAAAATATGAGAATAAAACAACTTGAGTTGAGAAATATCTGAGATGGCTTTATTATTTCAAACCTGCAAAACAAACAGATAAGAAAAACACAAACACACAACAAGGACTCTAGACTAACAAAAAACACAAAAATTGGCTCAACAAAAATCGAAAACCTAGAATAGGCTAATAAACTAACAACCGACACACAGACAGACTCAGACTCAAAGTGGTGGGTGAACATGGATGAATGGGTGAATGTGGAAGGATGGACCGCTCCTATCAATCCTGGTAGACTATCTAAGAGATTGACATTCTCTTCTTCAGATGGATTCATCTCTAAGAATGGTTTCAAACGTTGACCATTAACTTTCGTAATGCAACCATGCTTAGAATTTTTAATTGTTACTGCTCCATGAGGAAACACAGTCTCAACAATGAACGGACCTATCCATTTTGACTTATGTTTTCCCAGAAACAGATGCAATCGAGAATTGTACAGTAAGATCTTCTGACCAACTGTGAAATTTTTTCTCAAAATATTCTTATCATGAACCAACTTCATCTGGTCTTTATACTTTCTTGCAGTGTCATAAGCATCTCTCCTAATTTCATCCAGTTCAGACAACTGGAGCTTTGTATGCTGCCCAGCCTTATCTAGAGCAAAATTCATATGCTTGATAGCCCAATATGCATGATTCTCTAACTCAACTGGCAGATAACAGGCTTTCCCATACACTATCCTATAGGGTGACATACCAATGGGCTGTCTTGAATGCGGTACAATATGCCTAGAGTGCGTCAGTAAGTCTCAAAGACCAGTCTTTTCTGGATGGATTAACTGTCTTTTCTAGAATATGTTTTATCTCTCGGTTTGAAATTTCCATTTGTCCACTTGTCTGTGGATGATAAGGAGTAGCAATCTTATGCATCACCCCATATAATTTCATAAATTTTTAAAATGGGCGATTACAGAAGTGCTTCCACCATCACTGATGACGGTTCGTGGCAGTCCAAATATAGAAAAATATTTTCTTTCAAGAAATGGAGGACAACTTTATAATCATTGGTTTTGCAAGCCACCACTTCTACCCACTTACTGACATAGTCGACCCCTACTAAAATGTAAAGATTACCAAGGAATTAGGAAACCCTCCCATGAAATCAATGCCCCAAATATCAAAAAGCTCAACAGGTAAAATTGGGTTTAATGTATCATATTCGACGAGACAGACTACCTAACTTCTAACATCTTTCACACGACACACCAATAGGTATGGGTATCTTTGAACATTGAAAGCCAGTAAAAACCACACTACAAAATCTTCGTAGTGGTTTTTTTCACACTGAAATGACCTCCACAAGCCTGATCATGACAAAACTTAATATTATTAACTTGATCGCTATCCGGAACACAACGACGAATGATTTGGTTTGAACAGTATTTAAACAAGTATGGATCATCCTAGATAATTTTTTTGACTTCTGTTAGAAATTTTGACTTAACTTGTTTAGTCCAGGCATCAGACCAGTGATAAGATAATTCACAATATCTGCAAACCAAGGTACTTGGGAAACTGACATGAGATGCTCATCAGGAAAGGACTCAGTAATAAGCATTGGGTCATCAAAAATTGAGTTACCAATCTAGACAAATGGTCTGCTACCACATTCTCTGAACCTTTATTGTCCCGGATTTCAATATCAAAATCTTGTAGCAAGAGAATCTACCTGATCAAGCGGGACTTAGTATCCTTTTTAGACAAAAAAATACTTAAGAGGAGCATGATCAGAATAGACAATGACTTTCAAACCCACAAGGTAAGATCAAAATTTGTCTAGCTCAAAAACGACTGTGAACAGCTCATTTTCTGTGGTGGAATAGTGCTGAGCATTGTTCAGTGTTTTACTCGCATAATGGATAACATGAGGTAACTTATTGACCCTTTGACCGAAAACGGCTCCTAATGCGTAGTCAGAAGTATCACACATTATCTCAAAAGGAACAGACCAATCAAGAGGTTGAATGGTCGGAACATATGTCAATGTAGTTTTCAATTTTTCAAAGGCTTGGACGCATTCATCATCAAAATCAAAACTAGCATTATTGGTCAGGAGTTTACATAGAGGTCTGGAAATTTTACTGAAATTTTTGATAAATATCTTATAGAAACCAGCATGACCTAGGAATAATCTGACCTTTTTAACAATTTGGGGTCATGGAAGACGAGAGATCAAATCAACCTTAGCTTTATCAACTTCTATTCCTTTGTCTGATATAATGTGACTTAAGACTATGCCCTGTTTAACCATGAAGTGACATTTTTCCCAATTAAGTAGTAGGTTCTTTTCTTTACATTGGACTAACACAAGGGTTAGGTGATGTAGGCATTGGTCAAACGAAGAACAAAGACTGAGAAATTATCCATAAAGACTTCCAGAAATCGCTCTACCATGTTCGAGACTATGCTGATCATACACTGCTAAAAGGTAGCAAGTGCATTGCACAGGCCAAAAGGTATGCGACAATAGGCGAACGTACCAAACAGACAGGTAAAGGTGGTCTTCTCCTAGTTCTCGGGTGCAACACAGATTTGGTTATAGCCGGAATAACCATCGAGAAAATAGTAGAATGCATGACCGGATAAACGCTCAAGCATTCGATCAATGAACGGAAGATGGAAGTGGTCCTTACGAGTAACAGTATTTAGCTTTCGGTAGTCAATACAAACTCTCTAGCACATTTGGACATAAGTTAGTACTAGCTCGTTATGCTCATTCTTAACTACCATCACACCAAACTTCTTTGGGACAACCTGTACCGAACTCACCCATGTACTGTCAGAGATCGGGTGGATGATACCTGCCTCGAGAAGCTTTAAAATTTCAGTTCTCACCACTTCTTGCATTGCCAGATTCAATCGTCTTTGTGGTTCTCTAGAAGTCTTGGAGTTCTCCTTCAGGTGTATTTTGTGCATGACCACAGAGGGGCTGATCCCTTTAAGATCGGCAATGGACCATCCAATAGCTTCTCTATGTTCTTTCAAAACAGTGAGGAGTTTAAACTCCTGCTCTGAATTTAAATCGGAAGCTATAATGACTGGTAGGGTATCAGATGGTCCCAAGTATGAATATTTAAGAGTCTCAGATAGTGGTTTGAGCTCTAATTTTTGTGGCTTCTCGACAGAGGGGACTGGTACAGATTGACTCACAGGGAGAGGTTCGAATTTCCTTACTCTAACATCAACATATGGAACTTCGTTTAGTAGAGCGTTCACCTCTTGCTTACCATTTTCATTGAAATCTGTGCCAAAGGTTGACAAAGACTTGTCGAATGGATCGTTGCAAATAAAGTGAAGAAAGGATTCTTCGACAGAACTCTGAACCATGTTAACCTCGTACATGTCATCTGTGCAGGGAGGTTGCTTACACAGGTTGAATACATTGAGTTCTGTCGTTAGATCTCCGAACGACAACCTAAGCATACCATCTTGGCAATTGATAACAGCTTTGCCGGTGGCTAAGAATGGTAGTCCAAGAATAACCGAATGCGCCCACTTTCGTTCTGAACAGGCTTTTTATCCAGCACCACAAAATCGGCCGAAAAATAGAATTTGTCGATTTTTACCAAAACGTCTTCTATCACACCTCTCGGGATTTTCACAGAGCGATTGACTAACTAAAGTGTGATAGGAGTGGGTTTTAACTCACCCAGCCTAATTGCTCATAGACTGAGTATGACAGTATGCTTACACTAGCTCCAAGATCTAACAAAGTCTTATCAATTTGAAATGTACCAATGGTGCAAGCGATGGTTGGGCACCCAGGATCCTTGTATTTTATTAGAAACCATTGTTGGATGAGTGAACTCGCATTTTCTGCTAAAAATGCCTTTTTGGGAACATTCGTTCTCCGCTTAACCGTATAGAGGTCTTTCAAAAATTTAGCATAGGAGGGTACCTGGTTTATAGCTTCAAGTAGAGGTATATTGATGCTGACATGTCTAAATACTCTAGTATGTCACTATAGGGTACTCCTTTCTTAGGATTGGCTAAACTCTGAGGGTATGGAGCTTTTGGCACAAAAGAATTTTTAGCAGGTGTTTCCAGCACATTTTGGACGGAAGATGGGCTAGGCGAGTCCTCTTGATGTTTTGGTTGACCATCAGTCTGGTCTTACAGTTGTCTAGGCATTTCCACTTTATTATCTACCTGTCTCCCTGATCTTAAGGTAGTAATTGATTTGGCATCATCTGGATTGGACGATGAAACCTCATACTGGCCCTTTGGATTTGGGATAGGCTGACTAGGGAACTTCCCTTTCTCCCTTTCGCATATCGCGGTGGCTAACTGTTGAAGCTGTGTTTCAAGCTTGTGTATAGCCTACTGGGTGGACTGCATGAACTGTTGCAACGTATCCTCAAGAGATGGCTTACATTGTTGATAAGAGCCGGACTAATAGGATGGACCCTGTGGTGGCGGCTGGTATGGATGGTTCTGAGGTGGGTGATATGGCTGATTGGGCGCTTGGAACTGAGGAGGTCCTTGACTTGACGGAGGTAGATTTTGTCGCCAAGAGAAATTGGGATGATTCCGCCAATTAGGATTGTATATAGCAGAGATTAGAGTTCCCTACTGTCTTCCAAAATTATTAAGTGTATTGGCCTGCTCGGTTGAACACTCAGCATTCGATCCTAAGGAAAAACAGTTTTGGACAGTGTGTCCTAAGTTAGAACACGATGCGCAAACTTCAGCATGCATTCCTAATGATGGGTTCATCCCTGAGTTCTCGTTAAAGCCTATACTTTTTTCGTTAGGTTTACAATTGCAAGCTCAACGTCAAAGTCATGGTTAACTTCATACAATCCTCCTCTTTTGGATTTTTGCTCTGAAATCTCTTTTTTGGAAAAGTCCCATTGCTGAGAATTCTCCGCCAAGGTTTCTAAGAAATTCTATCATTCATCTTGACTTTGTTCCAAAAATGCCGCACTTTTTATAGACTCGACCAAAGTCCGACTGGATGTGGTTAAGCCATCATAGAAAAATTGAATAAGTCTCTAAGTTTCAAAACAATGATGTGAACATTTACTCAACACATCCTTGAATCTTTCCCATGACTTCGAGAATTGTTCACTTTCTTCTGAGTAAAATTTGAAATTTCTATTTTGAGGGCGTTCGTTTTAGATATCGGGAAAAAATTATTCAAGAATTTATTTACCAATTGATCCCAATGTTTTGATGGAATTTGCAGGAAGGGAGTTCAGCCATGATTTCACTTTTTCTTTGAGAGAAAAAGGAAAGAGGCAACGTTTAATAGATTCTTTAGTGACATTTTGAAGTTTGATAGTGACGGAAATCTCTAAAAATTCCTTAACGTGTAAGTAAGGATCCTCACGATCAAGCTATGGAAAGCAAGAAGGAAATGTAAGAGGGATGGTTTCAGATCATAGGTGGCATTGGTGACTTGGATGACTATGCTGGAAGGTGTGTTGGCCACGACCGATGAAAAGTAATCTCGAAGGGTTTTCTCCTGTTCTCTGGGTATTCTGGATGATGGTAGTAGACTAACTTTGCTTGATCCTGACTGGGCTCCAGACGCAACAAATGATGGACCAATAGACAATTCAACTCGAACCAAACGGTTGGTAGAGTTGCGAATCCAACTACTCATACACAAACACAAACAAACACGCTCAAACAAATCCACATAAAATATGTCCAAAACCTAGATTGACACAGGGATACTAGACTTGAGACTGCTCCTAATCTCCTTTCTAGAAAATTTTAGCCTCCAAGGAGAGTTTAACTACAAGCACGACCAGGTAAGTTTCCAAGTAATTGGAGGAGCACAATGGCAATTTACTTAAGCTTCCACTTATCCTTTCGGATATTTAGACCTTGGTGATAAAACTAGCCAAGACACTATGCTTGAAGCAAAATTATTCACTGGTGAACTAAAATAACTGAATTAAAGATGGTCCTATTGAGCATAAACAACCCTAAACAATGATTATATATTGATTTTAACATATAACGCATGAACCAATATTACTAATATTTTGGATTTTTCTAGTTTTTTTGTGTGAATGCAAGCCTAAATTACCAGTGCAAGATCCAAGCAAATATGAAAACAATAAGCAAACAATTTAACCTAATGCATGAACTAACAACCTAAATGCATGAACAAATTAAATATGCAATTTTTTTATTCTTTTATGCAAAATAAATGCAAGACAACCTATTAAAAACTATATAAATGCATGAAAATTAAAAATTTAAAGAAGGAGATTTAATGCACGTACCTTGGCTTTTTATTTTTATTTATTATCAAGCGCAATTTAATTTGTTTTAGTAATTTTTTTTCCTGCAAGAATTTTCAAAGCACCTGCACAAAACCAAACTCAAAACCATGGTGAAGCATTTAATCACATAAAATATGCATGATTCCTAAAGTATATGCAAATTTTCTAATGTTATAACTAGTGTAGGAAATTAAATGATTGGAACCTAATTAAGAACTCTATAATTCAATTAAAACCATAAAAAAATTTAAATTAACATCCACCAAATTAATCAAAATTAGATTTTGATGTTTAAGAATAATCCATTAAAGTCCAAAGTGGTTCCATGAATTTTCGTTTTTTTTTAAATTAGACATCGTAATTGGAAACCTTTCAAATTTAGATGAGGGTCTTAAATTAGAAATTTTATAAGTTTAAAGGCTTTCCAAAATCAGATGCAATCCAAAATTAGACACCTTCTAAAAATAACAATTTCTAAAATTAGACAATATTTGGAACTTTCCATAGACAGAATTTCCAAAATTAAACTTCCTAAAGTTAGATATATTTTCTAGCAATAGAATGCATCTAAATTAAATTAAAATTCTAAGATTAGAAAATTCAAAAAAGAGAAAATAGTCAATTTTGGTAGTTTCTAAAAATTGAAGTTCCAAAAAATAACAAGTTTCTTTAGCAATCTTTCCAAATTTTCGATCATCGTCCGATTTTTGTTATTTTTAGAAACTTCTAAATAAATTAACCTTCTAAAATTAGAGTTTTTTTTTTAAAAATAAAAATTCTAATTTTAAAGAATTACCAAAAATAGAAATTTTCTAAAATTAACATTACTTCGCAACGGCGCCAAAAACTTGTTTTATTTTAAATTTATACTTGCAAGTGTACGAACCATTTATAATATAGTCTAAGAGTGCGAGGTCGAACCTATCGGAATGTAGGAAAATATATCAATGGAAAATATACCATAGAATTATATATTTTAAGAAATTTACCCCTCATCCAAACGCAACCCACATGTTTGATACTAGGACTGTCTCTATGTACGAGAAGAAATTTCCAGGTACGGTGACACGAACTTCGTTTGAATCCGGAGAAAGAGTGTAAATGAAAGGGATTTTTTTTTTTTACACACTATTTTTTTTTAATAATTGAGAGTGCACAACAATTTTACCTTCAATCCATTAAAAAATGAGTCAAATACTCATTTTATCAGAAAAGGAGAGGAACTAAAAAGAAATTGGGCAAATCCACAACAAACTAAAAATTTAGCCTAATTTCTAAAATTAAATCAAGAAATTCAATCTTACACTGATTAGGAGAAAACTGAAGGTCACATGAATCACCAATATGGATGAGGAAATTAATTTAATATTCATGCAACATATAAAATTAAATTTTGACGAAAGAATAAGTCGATAATACAAAGAAAGGGTAAAAACCAGTTTAATTCATATGAGATTTTTGGGCTGTCAAAATATGGTCCAAAACGACTTCTTTTGAAGCACAAATTATCCAACGTAATTGGCTCATGGGCTAGTATAATGGGTCAGACTCAATCCAAGAATTTTAGTCCAAAACAATTCAAGGAAATAGTCTATTTGTTGGCTGCAAAGAAGAGTTGCAAGAAAACTCTAAAAAGAATATTTCACTTTCTAATTTTGACCTCAAGCTTGGAATAGCGTGGAGGATCACTTCAAATTTGATGAGGGCATCTGGCACCATTACTCATGAATTTAGTGGACCTCAATCACAATGAGGAAATTGGGCTGCCTTCAATAATTCGGTCCCATTGACTACCACAAATCCTATGACCCAGTTATCCCTTGGTAACCCAATTAAACCTAGGTTGGACCCCAATTAAATTCCATCCTACTCAACCTAAGCCAAACCCTAAAATCTTTAAGAAAGCTCCTCCAATGTCTCTCCAACAACTCTAAATTCGGAAGCCAAGTCCTAACCCTAGTCCAAATTCAGAAATTAAATCTAGTCTAATTACCATATGTAACTCACCATCAATCACAAGCAAACAATTAAGATGTCAATTGATCTGAGTCTTCATCCTTACACCTAACTTCAAGATTTCCATTCAGATTTGGAGAAGGCTGCCACGAATTTGGAGATGGTACATTATGCCCACAACTCATGTCATCCAATAGGGGAACCTATGATGATGATATGGAACCGGCCAATCAAATGCACCAAATCCTTGTGCAAATGAGAGTTTCCGATGTGGAATAAAAGTCCTTGATCACGTTGGACTAGGGACTTGGAGTCCCTCACGCCTAAAGGAGAGAAATCTGAGGAATATCACACACCAATGGAGAGTGAAAGTATGACTTGTGGTAGGTCATGAAGAGTTGCACACGTTGAGGAAGAGTTGCACACGTTGAGGAAGAGTGAAAGTAGGAGAGAAATTGACCATAACTGGGGTTTGACATATGCTGACAAAAATAGTTATAACTTAGGTAACGTGAATCGAAATTATGCAAATTAGGGCTTGTTGGAAAGTTAATTGAATAATTTTTCCAACAAATCCAATTCAGTAAAAATCCGATATTGTTTGATCCCTCAATTTTGTTTGCAAATTTGTTCATTTTTTGCCATTGAGGAAAAGTAATCAAATTGACTAAATAATTCTTAGCTACATTCCTTCATTCGAATTCCCTCTTTACAATACAATTTTGGCCATGCATCCCTCCTTTAAATGGAGTCCATTAAACATTTGTGTAGTGACCCTACTCAGAATAGCGGGTTAGTGGTAATGGGCAAAACTAGTTTAGCAAAATAAATATTTGTTATGCTTGTGTGCTATTTTATTAAAATTTGTTTTTTAAAATACACTGAGACCTAGAAATATAAATTTTAATTAGCTTCCCAATGCACACATCTTCTCCTCAATTAGATTGATGTCTTGATTTTCAAAAATGCATTAAAAAAGATATTATTGAAGTATTGACCCTGGACAAATTTTATGAAAGCCATTTTTGGTTTTTTTTTTCAAAATCTGAGTTTGAAGAGTGATTAAAATTGATTTGAGATCCAATTAAAATTTTGAATTGTGAAAAGACCAATTTGCCCATGCCTTGGGTGAATTTTATAAAAATAAATTTTAAAAAACCAATTTTTGGTGCTATGGCTGAATTTCATTCCCTCGTATCCTTGTACACGTTGGAATCCCATTGAGCCCTATCAATTTTTGAAAAATGTGGGTCCCAATCCTCTTGTTTTTAGAAAAATCAAA
The DNA here is from genome assembly GCA_013350335.1 of Chimonanthus salicifolius. Taxonomy (NCBI): domain Eukaryota; kingdom Viridiplantae; phylum Streptophyta; class Magnoliopsida; order Laurales; family Calycanthaceae; genus Chimonanthus; species Chimonanthus salicifolius. The sequence goes on along the minus strand of CM023537.1, from coordinate 43,689,830 downwards.
TTGCAATTAGAGAGAGAATCCTTGTGGCCGACCTTCTCCCTTTCTTTTCTCCTAATTTTCGTGGGTGGCCTTTTGAGACAAGGCATCACATGTTTTCTTCTAATTAGATTTAGCAATTTGTGGAAAAATCTTTAGAGACAAAATCCCACTCGATTATGGCTTTCTATTTGAAATATTCCCCCTAATTTTATTCTCCCTTGTCCGACCAGTCATATTCTTTTAAGAGTGCTTGAATGACAATTGCATCCTTTGCATTCTAATAAAATCTCTATCTCTCTCCCTCTATATTCTTTGGACGAAAGCAACAAGTATCTCATTCTCCTTGGTTGATTCTCTCTTGGATTTCCATCTTTTCAACTTTCAAAGGTCTGTGAGTTTGTATCTCTCCTTTGTTGTGTTTTAAATTTATAGCACAAGCACATGAACCATTTATAATATAACTTAGGAGTGCGAGGTCGAACCAATCGAAACTTAGGAAAATATATCCATGAAAAACATACCATTGAATTATATATTTTAAGGAATTTAGAAAATCTTAGGAATAAATCATAAAAATGGAACTATTTCTCTAATCTAGGAAATTTAGTTTTATTTTAGAAATATTCTAAAGATAGAAAACATTGTCTAAAATTAGAAACCACATCTAAAAATAGAATTTAACAATTAAAGAGATCTAATTTTAATGGAATATCAAAATTTACGTAAATTCAATTAAGATGGTGGAATTAATCTAAAAATTATAAACAATCTCAAACTAACTTAAAACACAAAATTAAGATACAATTCATTTTTTATTAATCAAGAAATTTGTAAAGGCCATAAGAATCAGGTATTGTCTTGTTCACCCCTCTCTAGGACCAATCTTGTTCTAGCACCAGAAACTTTCAATTAGTATCAGAGTCTCGTTGCTCTTCAAAGGATTTAACCATCCAAATTGATCCAAGTGTTAGAATCATGTCAATGGACAAAAAACCACCCATCTCCATATCATCATTCTTTGTTGGCTCAAAATATACTTCGTTGAAAAAAATAAAATGAAGAGCCTCTTAAATTCAGTTGATGGAGCTCGTTGGGGTTTAGTCAAAAGAGGGAGAACTTATTTTATTGGAAAAATAACTAAACCTATGGAGTGTGTTACCTCTTATAATCTAGATGAATGCAACTCTATGGAAGGCTTTGTCTTTTTAAACTCTATGGTAGGTAATTCCTTTTACACTCAAGAAGACTGTGACTCTTGGAACTCATATGAAAAAAGAAAGGAGTCTACATCTGTTACCTATGAAGAATTTGATAGTATTTCAGATTTGGAGAATCAAGAAAGAGGTGAAAATTTAAAATGTTTTATTGCCTCCATTTCACTTGATCAAGAGGAATCCACCAGTGAAACAGAGGATAATGAAGAGGATGATGATCTTCAAGAATCCTACAATGCCTTTTACCTTGAAAGCTTAAGCTTGGCTAAAAAGCTTCATAAGGTAAAAATTGAGAATGCCAAACTCTCTTGTTTGCTTGAAACTAAAAAATTTGAGAAAGAATCTCTCTTAACCAATTTGAAAATTTCAAATGATGAAATCATGAAGTTGAGAGAATCTGAAAAGGAGCTTCAAGAAACAATAAAAATATATGAAAATGATATTAAGAAGGTCAAGGAAACAAGAGGCTGTCTTGAAGAAGAGAATCTGAAATTAAACTCAGATTTGAAAAGCCATAAGATGAAATCTCAAGACAAGGTTACCCAAGGTGATCAGAAATTAGAAAAATCACTCAATTTGGATAAAATTCATGGTGTTAAATCTGGTTGGGGTTTGCTAAGTCAAATGGAAAGGGACCCATGGACCAAACCAGATTGGTTAAAGGCCACACTACTCATTCTCGAAGTGTAAACCGTTTTTATTGTGGTATAACTGGGCTTTTTTAAGCATGAATGCAAGACTAGAAGGGTGCAATTTGAAAATCAGATGGCTAAGAATCTTTCTCAAAAGGCAAAGAAAAGAATGAATGAGTTCAATGAAAATTCTCACCTTGCAAAGAAGAAAAACGTAAATCAGTTTGGATGTGTGAATTTTCCTAAGAGACACAAAACACATCACCACATGCATCATCCCTACAGTGGCAAATCTAATAGGGATAAGTCAAGACCTCTAAATTCTATGAATTAGGATATCCCAATGAGGTTCTTATCTCAATCCACCGGACTTGGGCAAAAAGTTTGAATTGGAAAAATTAAAATGCCCAACTTTCAAATATTTGAGAAGAAAGGTCCGGATCAAAATTTCAAATGGATCCCTAAGGCATAGGACTTTACTCATGCCCAGCATTGGTCTTAGCTTGAGCCTCATTCGTATATATGTGGACCGTTGCAGTTGAACTCTATCTCCTTGCAAGTGAGTTCAAACAACCATGTGTTGTGGCATGAAACAGCTGGCTCAGCAAGCCTTGACTGTACTTTTCCTAGCTATAATACTTAGTCATGCTTGGAGAGCCATATAGCATTGGAATCTTGATTCCAAAGTTCAATACTTGCATCTCAGATGTTTTATGTATCCCACTGTGGTTTAACACATTTGTAACCATTTTGGAATCTCAGTTTGTTCTTGCATTTCATTCCATGTTCTTATTGGTATATGTTTATGGATTAATTATATGCAAGAATTATGTGGCATGTCATCTCATGATCTTATATTGGTTAAATCGAATTTCTTTGATGTCATATGTTTTGTATATATGTTCTAAAATCAAGATGGGGAATTTAAAAGAAGAGGACTGTGAAAAAGCTTTTAAAGGAATTTTTTTTCTGTCATTGGCGAGATATCGCCAAACGGCGAGGCATCGCCATCATGCGACATGTTTAAGTTAAAACCCCTATTTATAAAATTTTGCTTCATTCCATGATCTTAAACTGGTTATATGTTTTTCTGGAATGGTTGCTTTCATGAAGATTTTCACTTGATGCATCTTGATCCTTCTTATTCCATTCGTCAAATATATTGTACATTTTTTTTGGAATGAATGAATATTGTGTATTTGCTCATGTATTGCAAATGTATGTGCATGCATTATGAGTGTTCATCTCTGTATTTATTTGGTAGTATCTTGTTTGGGATGTTTTTTATGGTATCAAATTGTAGAAATAAAAGTTAAATCTGTTGTGCTTATTGATGGTTGTTTGAAAGTAAATGAGGATGTGTAAAAATGTAGAAATGAAGGATACAGGTAACATGAATGTTCTTGAAGTAAGGGGGAGCAATATTTAAAATGTTGCACTTGGATGAAGGAAGATATGTTGGAAGTAGTTGGTATTCTTGTCAAATATGTTCTAAAATTACAGGTATTTCAAAACTTGGAAATAATGAAGATATGGAAAGTAGAAATATCTCATTTGTTGTATAGTTATACTTTTATCTCTCTCTCTCTCTGCTCTTTGTGGTTGACATTATCTTGGAATTGTGAAATTGGATATTGGGGTATGGAGCAGTTAGATTCATGTAGAAATGGAGTGCAGCATTGGAATTTGATGCACATGGAGATGGAATGATATATGTGGTGCTTATTGGAATTCTATGATGTTTTTGTTTGGGTGATATGTTTATCATGATGGCTTTGGACATATGAATGGATATTAGTGATGAAAACATGTTTGCATTTATATGTACTTGTTCATGCAGGATGTTTTTAAATTTTTGACAAAAAGGGGGAGAAGTTTTGGTAGACAAATGTAGTGGGGGTTGGGGGGAGGGTGGGGGTTGGCATGGGGCGGGCAATGAATATTGAACGTAAGGAGAAAAATGAATGTTGGAGTGAGGGGGAACCAAATATGGTTGGATAATGAAGTGAGGGGGAGCAACATGGAATGTTTATTGAATTCTTGTATATGTTGCTAATGCTTATGGGGGAGATTAAAATCCCACCAGTTTTATGCCAAATGTTTTGCAGGAAAACCTTTTAATTGCAGGCATATTCTAAGCGAGAGCTTTCAAGTCTTCAACCAAGGCCATGGTTGAATGAATGTTTGTTTATCTTTGTATTCAAAGTTGTAATCATAGTTGTAAAGACATAAGTCTCGATTTGTCTTTGGGTCTGTATATGTGTTGTGCAATAAACATTTATTTTACTCGTAAGCGCATGAACCATTTATAGTATAGCGATTGAGTGCGAGGTCGATCCCATAAGGAACATTCAAAATATATGAGAAAACAAATATAAGAAATTGAGATTGTGTAGTTTAAGAAAATAAATCTTAGAAATAATCTAAGCATGAAAATCAAGATTCTAATTAATAGAAATATTACTTTAGTTTAAAACCTCTCTAAATTCCTAAAATCAATCCAACATGGAATCATCAACTAAAATCAAAATTTAACCATTATGAAATTTAACTCTTCGATTAAAACATCAATCTAGAAATTATAAACAACCACTTCTCAATTAAAAAGAACAAAGTTAAGATGCAAATAAAATAATTCTAACATAGTTCCATCATTGAATCAGATTTAAAGAATAAAGAATAAAGAATAAATTAAAACAAATAAAATACATATGGTACTGTGGAATTGGTCTAAGAATATCAAGGAGGCATTGTTATCCATATTTAAAAAATATAATAACGGCCTAAAACATAGAGCTCACGTAAATTATTTGTCATGCATTCAAATCTCTCATTCATTATAACTCTTAATATAAAATTATGTAATCCATTAAACTAAGAAAATTCAATTCCGGCCTTAGGCTTAGGTAGAGTTTCCACTTGAAATTGCAGATCTAAAACAGTCTCACTCTTAAAAAGAGCCTTATACTAGAAAATCCAAGTTCTTACCAATCCTAAATCTGTCTCACTTTCCTTGAATTTCTTAATAAAATTTCTAACATAATCCCATAAAAAGAATCAAAATAAATTCAAATCTTCATTACACATGAACAAAATAATTGGAAACAAAAATTTCTAACTCTCACCATCTTTCATTAATTAAAATATGGAATAAGAATTTCAATACAATAGAGCAAAAATTAGAGACAAGAAATACTATAGTAAAATTTGAATTTATTAAAGAAAAAAATACATAACATTCAAGAAAAGAATTAGAAAGAATTTAAAATTAAACTAACCTAGGAACTTCGAATTTTACCAAAATATTATTGATCTCTTCTTCTCTTCTCCTCCAAGCCAAACCCTTGAAAATCCAGAGTCCAAATTCGAATTTCATTGTGCATCCATAGCCTCTATTTATCACTTTGGAAATGGAGGAAAAATTGGAGAACAAATCTCCATATAATTCGAATTTGCTCCATAAATATCTCTGTTGACTCATAGATCCAAAATCTTCTCCATTTCTTCCTCCACAAGGCTCACGCGATTTTGACATGTGTCCTCCTTACCTTGGGGCGAATTTGACATGTGGCACTCTGGAGATATTTTTTCCTCAAGTTTCTCTAATTTCCAATCTCCAGAGATTCATGTAAGTTGGCTTCAAATCTTCTATTCGAATTTGACTTGTCTTGTGTCCAGATACATTGCTTTTTCCTCTCCAATAATCACTCATCTCCTCATCAACTTGATTTGCACAATACTCCATTATCCATGCGAATTTTATTTGTTGATTTTGGATTGGACACTTGGCACACACATGCTCTATAAGAATTTGACTGGGCTGTAAGGACCCAGACTTTAACTCCTTGATTTTCATGTAATCCTTTCCAAAATGAATGAAATGATTTTGATTTGAGAATGAAATGAATGGAAAATGTGATGTAAATTGAATGAAAGAAAGAAAACCTGAAATTTCCCAGACCGACCCATCAACATCAACGAGGTGTCGGTGAACCCTAGTCGATACGTCGGTACCACCGATGTGTCGACAAACTTGTAGCTCGATGTGTCGATAGAGTCAATGTGTCGAGCATATCTAGTGTTTTAAGTTCGATTCACACAACCACCCTTTCCACGTGTCCATCCCATGCATTTAAATGCATGGCTACTTCTACACTCCATCTCCACCAATCCCCACTCATTTTTTAGTCTAGGGAAACCGAAGGAGGAGAAAAAGAGAGAGATAAAAGAAAGAGAGAAAGGAGAGAAAACAAGAGAGAAAGAAAGAAGGAAGGAAGAAAAAAATGAAGAGAGAAAAATTATTTCTCTTCCCACTCACTCCCCCATTTTCCCATTTCAGGTGGTGTAACCACCCCTCCCCTCTTCACCATCTCCACATACTTAAAGGAAAAAGGAGGAAGCTCAAGGAAGGAGAAAGACACAAAGGGAAGAAAGAGAAGAAGAAGAGAGGCCCCAAATCCGAACTCATTGTCCACTCACCACAAAAAATCCCCAAGTCTCTCAAGGTATGTGGATTCTATTTTGATGTAGAGCTAAGAAAATACACTAGAATACTTATAGATAGCTTAGATGTAAATTTGGAAGAAGGTAAACCAAAAGGGAAGGCATGCAAGTGGGATTCGATGAACTGTAGAAATCCCAGGTCGACATGTCGACGATACACACACACGATGGACTAAGGAATCCAATATTTTGAATCTTAATAATCCAAACATCCTCAACACATCGAGTCCACCGATGTGTCGATACATGAACCCTGACATATCGACACCCCACAGTGTGTCGATCTAAGAGGAACAAGAAAATACAGAGTTTATTAGATTGAAACCACGCTGACATGTCGGTGGTACCGACGTGTTGTGTAGCGCCCCTCCCTCTCCCACTAGGATCAGAGTGGTATTTAATGAGAAAGAGAGAGAGAGACGGAGCGCCACGACGAGAGTCAAGTCCGAGTCAGAAGACCGACCCTCGACTGGCCTAACTAGCGTGTGCATATGGATAGTGTCCATTTTAACTTTTGTAACACACTAACATAAAACTTGCAGAAGCATATACATAGTATTTGATACATTTGAATGATAATCATTCTCAATCCAAAGCAAAACATATTAATCCCATATAAGTTAAATGTCAAATAACAAAGAAGTCTAACATCATTATCTAGGAGTTTATACATCATCAATTAAACTTCCAATGATATAACTCCTACAAAAATTACATGTTCTCAAAATATAGACAAAAAGAATGATAATGTCTTCTATCTGCAAAATGTCAAAATGTGTGATTCTCCAAAACTTTGTCCTTTGCTTTCATCTCCAATCATGCTTGACTAGCATTCGGCCCAGCCTCATTGCCCTTATCGCTTCCTGCATTAGATTTTAAAAAGGGGGAAAATTTGTGAGCTTAGTCAACGCCCAGTAGGAATTCCCATTGGTGTGGGTATCAATATGTGACATATACAAAAATTATAATATAAGATAGGTGCTTACATTGTAATTCACATTTCATAAAAACATTTCCCATTCCCATTTGAAATTTCAAATCAAAATCAAAGTCATGTGTAAATACCAAGTAATAAACATCTCGAAATCATAATACATCTCATAGCCAAATATCAAATCATACTTTCCAACTTAGTATATAAAATAATCATGAATGACATGCCATGGGTGCCATGAGGTCTATGCAATCCCTTTCATGCCCCATGCATTGGAAAGTTTGTCTTTCCCAATTCGATAGTTTTATCATTGGCCTCTTATGTCCGTAGCTTTCCCGTGGCATCCGGCTGGGAGCTACTTCCCAATACTTAGCATTTCTACCGGGACTACCGGGGGAGTGCTATCACCTATACAATCCTGCGCAGGTTTCAGGTCTCACACCTAGGAGCATTCAACCCATCTTAATGCCATATCTTGTCACATGAAGGGGCCAATGGTCTATTTTGTACAATTCCTTTCATAAGGATAAATCTTCGTAATGCTCATGCATCCCCATCCCTCATGAATGCATGAGAACTCCATTGCTAATATTAAATCCATTTGCATTTCATAATAAGATAATACATATACATCAAATTCTATATTTAAAACACACATACAATAAATCTCAAAACATTGAAATCCAAACTAGAAATACATATTCACCATGGTACATTAATAAGAGTAGGAAAACCTACTTGATTCCAAGTTTCTAGTGTTGATGTTGAGCTTGAACTTCCTTGCCAATAATGGGTCACCTCCAATCTCTTCATTCATCCCATGCATCATAAGCATAATTTATATAAAAATCATAACCTTCTAATAAATATGTCACGCCCCGACCCGAAAGGTGGGCCTGGGACGAGACTGATTTTTTTTTTTTTAAAAGCTAAGACAACACTCAAGCGTTCTAATTGGGCCGGAGCAACAGTTAGGCCCAAAGGTCACACATGATCCCAACATGTGGACTCAAATATATACCATAAGTCTACCCAACAATAGACACAAAATAACAACGCATGCATGATCACATAATTCCAACCATTGAATTATCATTTCAAAAATCATCAGAGTAATTACAGTAGCGTAGTAGTCTTAATACATTACATTAATACAAATCATGTACCACACTCGGTACTTTACAAAAACGAATGGTTCCAAGAACCAGAAAGCAAAGACAAGGGTATTCCCCTCAATGGGAACCCCAAAGCAACGCCGCAGCTTATCCACTCTAAGCTTCAAATAGAGGGTTCTCCTCCTAGGGTTCATCTCCTGAAAGGTGAGTGGGGTGAGCTAACTAGCCCAGTGAAAGAAAATATAACAGTGCAGTTTTAAGTAAACAACATGTTAGCAAATAGTCAACAGTTGCAATATAATATCTCATACTTGATAACAAATTCTCAACATCAAGTATAATATCATCATTCCCATAATTCATCATCTCTTCCAATACTGCTGTCATCCAACGTAATGCCTACATACTACGCTAAGACCATCGTATTAAGTCCCGACACGGTCAAAATACATCCTTGCAAGTACATCTCCGGCTCTCCCATAGCCGATACTGACACTCTCAAGTCAGTAACTGTCGACACCCATGGTCCAGTAGACGTAAACCATCTCACACACTGTAACACCCCGATTTCTCAAAGATATGAATATCTACGAAAATGCCGCTGGATTGGTAAATTTAATAATTATGATGTTAAATGAGAAAATAATGGGGCCCATTGTTCAAACTAAGATGGTATGAACACATTATAAGGGTCAATTAAAAAGGAATGGGTGGTGTGCATCAAATTGGTTCAAAATGGCTAATTGGGTCAAAGGACCCAATTGGGACCCAATGGGTCATAATGGACTTATTTGACCATTGGGTGAGCCCAAATTTAATGGAGTTAAGCTGAATTGATTGGAAATCAAGTGGAGCATAAATGGGTAGGCTTGATGCACATGTGAAAACCAAATGGAAATGGCTAAAACAACCCATAAATGGGTCATGGCGTCAAAACGGGTCAACAAGCTAAATGGGGACCCAATGGGTCGGGTTGACCATGGCTGACCGTGTGGGCCCTCAAATGATCTCAATGGTGAGTTAAATCAGGTTGAGTGGGACTGAATTAGATTGGATTTTAATTAAGAAATGAGTTGACTCAAATGCATTAAATATGAAGCATTAAGTATGTTGTGTTGGGTGAGTTGAGTTGGAATAAAAAGGGCTTTGAGTCAAGTGAGTTAAATGGATATGGAAGGGTGTTTTAATCTCACACAACACTTAGGGAATCAATCCCAGCCGTTGGAGTGAAAGGGTGCCTTGGCCAAGCCAAGGGACACCAAGGATGGGCGGCAACATCTCATCTCATGAGATGCATGGGCTGAATTCAATGGGTGCATCGGTTGGTGCCAAGGGGTGCCTTGGATGGCACCCAATGCCTCCTTGATTTTATCAAGGATTAATGAGGAGAGATGAGGGAGGTTGGGCTGATTAACAAAAGGAAATAACACCAACACTTGGCCGATTACACCTTGAAGAATTTGGTTTCCATTTCTCCCTCTCCCTCTCTCAAGAACATCTTTTCTTGGACCGAACCTGTAACGTCCCGCCCTCTCCAAGAAATCAGAGTCTAATTTTTTTTTAAAATAATAATAGAATAACACCGGAAGAGAACGGGCGGCGTCACGACGCGATCTAAGTCCGGACTATCCCAAGTCCGACCCTTAACTGGCCACCTATGTGTGCATGGACTAAACCCATGAAAGACAACCACACATGGAACTAAACAAGTTATGCGGAATAAACTAGACTAACTGCGGAATTAGACTGAATAGATAGCAAGTACAAGTCTCAATTATTAAATAACTTAATCCAAACATCCATTGTCAATACCATAAACAAACCATAGCAAAGTTTACTAGCTGTTACATGTCCATAAAATATAACTCAAAAGACAGTAATAAAGACATCCCAATCATCAATCAAGCGCTTAAGCTTGGCTCCCCTCCAGGTCCACGACCTTCTCTTTCCCTTTTCCATTTCCTGCATTATCCTCTATGGATAGAATTAGGGCGTTAGATCAACGCGCCCAGTATGATTTCCGATTAGGGCTACCACATGGTTAGTATATAAAAACATGCATATATCATAATATATATGGTCATCAAAACAGATAAATCAATGCTATGTAATTATGCACATGTAATGAGTCCCTCCCATCATGCATATACATAGCCATCACTTGACGAGACTCTCACCGTCAAGGTAAATCACAATACACTTTCATTTCTTCTTGATGATATTACTCCTGGCGGGACCTGCATCGCCTAAGGAGGCCGATGTGGCTCTCATCATCATAATATTTCTCCTGGCGGGACCCTCATCGCCTAAGGAGACCAATGTGATTCTCATCATTATACATTTCTCCTGGCGGGACCTGCATCGCCTAAGGAGACCAATGTATTTCTCATCATTACAACATTTCTCCTAGCGGGACCTGCATCGCCTAAGGAGACCAATGTATTATCATCATCATGATACTACTCCTGGCGGGACCTGCATCGCCTAAGTAGACATCCCATAATCATCATCCCATGTCCATGCATGAGATGCCAATGAATATATGAAGCATGTACATAATCTCATGATTCAAAAACCACTTGAAACATAATAATAATAACAACATATCTTATCAAAATCATGATAAAACTAATCATCATAGTGGTTACAAGTAGGTAGGAAACCTACTGAAATTCACTTCAGTGTTCGTTCTTTCTTTAGTGTCACCCGTTCACGACTAGCGTGCCTTCAAAGAGATCCGTCACCTTGTTCACATAAACCATGAATCAACTTTAATCCCGAGCATTTATTTTGATGGGGTTCAGCCATACAACATGGCCGAACCACATCATCTAAGTTTGGTCCCTCATTTCATCTCTTGATTGTTATCCTTATTCACAAAACTGCCATTGCTACCAATACTTAGTTATAACATGCTTTTAACTTAAAAGACCACCGATTATTTCCATGAAATGGATTCATAAAACCCATAGTCATAGTCCATGGGGTTCGGCCATACATATGGCCGAAGCACTTTTGAACCTTCATATTACAACTTAGCCATAGTAACCTCATGGTTCGGCCATGAAATGGCCGACCCATGACTTGTCCGAATGTTCACTTGGTACCCTTTTTAAACACTTCGTATTATTCCATGATCTTTAAATTTGAAAACCATTTGATCCAACAAAAACAGTCCATATAACATGGTCCATGGGGTTCAGCCATACACATGGCTGAACCCAATGGTTCCCTTGGTTCAATAATTTTAACCTATGTACTTAACTTAGGCTCCACTCTTTTACCAAGATAAATACATGGTTCAGCCATCCAATGGCTGACCCAATACAAGAACCATTTCTCCATTTTTAATCACATAAACCCCCATAAAATGACCCATGGGGTTCGGCCATTCACATGGCCGAACCTTATGGTTCTTTTGATACAATTTTTCCAACACTTCTACATTATTTATCTACTGTATCTTAGCCATAAAAAAAGCAAGGTTTAACCATCCATTACCGACCCCATAACAATTACTTAATTCCATTTTTCAATCCTTTAAAAAAATCTTCACACATGGTATGGTTTTTATCCCCAAAAACCATACCATTTATCAATAACTTTCATGGGGTTCAGCCATCCAAAGTGGCCGAACCCTATGCTCTAAATTTCCATCCTTTTAAACCTCCTCATCATACTTTACATCATTAATTAATTCGGCCACAACATGACCTAATTAACACATGTAAAAATCACCATGGTTTGACATGGTTTTTGACCTTTAAGAACATCAAACCAATCCACTCTTTTCATGGGTTCGGCCAACCAAGATGGCCGAACCCAATGACATATCTTTTTATCCTTTTTAAGCAATCTTATCCAAGGTTAAATTCCCTGATGTAATCGGCCATTCCATGGCCCAAAGTATGAAACTTAAGACCATGATTTAACCTTCCAAAAACATGCATCCTAAGTGTAATTTAACATCTTAAACAGTCCATGGTCTTATCTTACAAAAACCATCCAAATAAACCCATTCTTTTCATGGGGTTCGGCCATCCAAAGTGGCCGAACCCTATGATCCATTTTTCATCTCATTTATGAAGTACCATTCAAGGTCTAACCCTTGATGGATTCAGCCAAATAATGGCCAAATCATACTCCCTTCTACACTTTTATTTAACCAAATACTTATGTAAAAACTTACCAATTTCCTTGCTTCTTCCCTCTTGCTTCCTTTCTTTCCTTCCTCCTTAATCTCTTGCCGAAATGGTGCTTGATCTATGGTGAAACACAGCAGCTGGTTCGGTCCAAGAAAAGATGTTCTTGAGAGAGGGAGAGGGAGAGATGGAAACCAAATTCTTCAAGGTGTAATCGGCCAAGTGTTGGTGTTATTTCCTTTTGTTAATCAGCCCAACCTCCCTCATCTCTCCTCATTAATCCTTGATAAAACCAAGTAGGCATTGGGTGCCATCCAAGGCATCCCTTGGCACCAGCCAATGCAACCTTTCAGCTCCCCATGTATCTCATCCAATTCCCATTCATTTCCATTTAAAACTTAGCATGGAAACTACCATTACAAGTCCCCAACGTGTGGGACTTGTTTTGGTTTGTTTGAGACCAAGGCACCTCCTCATATTCCCTTTAACTCAATGGAAATAAGACCTCTTTGATTTCCATTTTAACTCACCTAACTCAATGGCTTAACTCACCACATTAAATGCCATTCATTTAATACACTTGAGTCCACTCAACCATTTAATTTAAATGCAACTCATTCCAGCCCAACTCAACCTGATTTGACTCACCATTGAGCTCACTCAAGGGTCCACACGGTCAGCCATGGTCAACATGGTCAATCCGATCCATTGGGTCCCATTAAGCTTGTTGACCCGTTTTGACGCCATGACCCATTTATGGGTTGTTTTAGCCATTTGCATTTGGTTTTCACATGTGCATCAAGCCTACCCATTTATGCTCCACTTAATTTCCAATCAATTCAGCTTAACCCCATTAAATTTGGGCTCACCCAATGGTCTAATAAGTCCATTATGACCCATTGGGTCCAATTGGGTCCTTTGACCCAATTACCCATATTGACCCAAATTGATGTACATTACCTATACAATCAAATTTGACATTTATAATGTTCTCATAGGGTCTTAATTTGAGCAATGGGCCCCACTATTTTCTCATTTAACATCATAATTAATAAATTTACCAATCCAAGGGCATTTTCGGTAATTATCCATTTCATTGAGAAATTGGGGTGTTATAGAACCAGCTGCTGTGTTTCACCATAGATCAAGCACCATTTCGGCAAGAGATTAAGGAGGAAGGAAAGAAAGGAAGCAAGAGGGAAGAAGCAAGGAAATTGGTAAGTTTTTACATAAGTATTTGGTTAAATAAAAGTGTAGAAGGGAGTATGATTTGGCCGTTATTTGGCTGAACCATCAAGGGTTAGACCTTGGATGGTACTTCATAAATGAGATGAAAATGGATCGTAGGTTTCGGCCACTTTGGATGGCTGAACCCCATGAAAAGAATGGGTTTATTTGGATGGTTTTTGTAAGATAAAACCATGGACTGTTTAAGATGTTAAATTGGACTTAGGATGCATGTTTTTGGAAGGTTAAATCATGGTCTTAAGTGTCATACTTTGGGCCATGGAATGGCCGATTACATTAGGGAATTTAACCTTGGATAAGATTGCTTAAAAAGGATAAAAAAATATGTCATTGGGTTCGGCCATCTTGGTTGGCCGAATCCCATGAAAAGAGTGGATTGGTTTGATGTTCTTAAAGGTCTAAACCATGGAAGATGGTGTTTAAAAGGGTTGGAAATGGACCATAGGGTTCGGCCACTTTGGATGGCCGAACCCCATGAAATAATATGGTTTTGAGTGATGGTTTTTGTAAGTTTAAATCCATGTAAACCATGAAGATTGGTACATGTTTTTGGTGAGGCAAAAATAGTTGTTAAAGAAGGTTTAAAACATGGATTTGGATGTCATGATTGGCCATGGAATGGCCGAATGCATCATGGGTCTAAACCTTAGGTATTAAGTGATAAAATGGATCATTGGGTTCGGCACCTTGGATGGCCGAACCCCATGAAATAATGTTGGTATTTAGATGACTTTTGGGTCTTAAGATGTGAATGGAAATTTAAAATGATAGTATGATTGACTTGCTGTTACATCACAAGGTAACGGAACGTGAACAGTGTACGAGTCCTGAACGGGTGACGATTAAGAAAGATTGGATGCTGAAGTGAATCTTCAGTAGGTTTCCTACCTACTTGTAACCACATTTACAATTGTTTTTAAGATGGTTTTTCTATGAGATATTTGTTATACTATTTTTTATCATCTTGGATTTGAATGATGAGATTTGATTACATGTGTCATATATTCATTGGCATCTCATGCATGGTCATGGGATGATGATTTGTGGAAAGTCTCCTTAGGCGATGCAGGTCCCGCCAGGAGTAGTATCATGATGATGATAATACATTGGTCTCCTTAGGCGATGTAGGTCCTGCCAGGAGAAATGTTATAATCATGAGAAATACATTGGTCTCCTTAGGCGATGCAGGTCCTGCCAGGAGAAATGTTATGATGAATGACCTCCTTAGGCGATGTGGGTCCCGCCAGGAAGAAGATCATCTAGAGGAAATGAAAGAGTATTGTGATTTACCTTGATGGTGAGAATCCCGTCAAGTGATGGCTATGTATATGTGTGATGGGGTGGGGCTCATTACATGTGCATACATACATAGCATTGATTTATCTGTTTTTGATGACCATATATACTATGATATATGCATGTTTTATACACTAACCTTGTGGTAGCCTTAATCGGAAATCCTACTGGGTGCGTTGATCTAACGCCCTAATTCTATCCTTAGAGGATAATGCAGGAACAAGGAAGGGGAAAGAGAAGGTTGATGACCAGGAGGGGAGCTAAGCTTAAGTGCTTGATTGATGATTGGGATGTTTTTATTACTGTCTTTTGAGTTATATTTTATGGACATGTAACAGCTAGTAAACTTTGTTATGGTTTGTTTATGGTATTGACAATGGATGTTTGGATTAAGTTATTTAATAATTGAGACTTGTACTTTCTATCTATTCAGTCTAATTCCGCAGTTAGTCAGTTTATTCCGCATAACTTGATTAGTTCCATGTGTGGTTTGTCTCTCATGGATTTAGTCCATGCACACATGGGTGGCCAGTTAAGGGTTGGACTTGGGTAGTCCGGACTTAGCTCGCGTCGTGACGCCGTCCGTTCTCTTCCGGTGTTATTATATTGTTATTAAAAAAAAAATTAGACTCTGATTTCTCGGAGAGGGCGGGGCGTTACACACACATGGCTAATATTGGTTCAATAGTCAAGGGCACGTGGAAGCAGTATTACACATTTCATATATCAACATCATAAGCATTTCACAATTAACATAGTACTTCTTACAATAGTGCATCATGTCTAGGCACATAAGTGGGTTCATCAAATCTGAACCACTTATCGCTCAAGATCCATCTCAAATAAAAACCTGTTTACATCTTACTGTAAATTAAGTTCCCTCACCGTAACTGTGTGGTTTCGCGGTCTCTGTCAAACAAACAAGTGCATAATCAATTATAAGTCACATACATAGCATCAAATACATACATACAAGTAGTATTTCGAAATCATTCTTGTTTTCCCAAAAATATCCAAGGTACATGGAATTGAGTCTCTTACTTGGTTTTATCCTGTTTAAATTACAATAATCCACAAGATATAATAAAAAGGTGCTCAGTCCAAAACTCATATTGTCTTCTGGGCATGACCAAATTGACTTATTGAGTTAGGTCTAGATACTCAGGTCACTTCTCGGTTGTCTTCTGGATAGGACCAGATCTGACATTTTGAGTAAGGCCCCGAGGTCACTCAGTGTCCCGACAAATATAGTGTCGGCCTGGAAGTGAAATCACTCAATACCCGACCAATAGGGTCGGCCTGGAAGTGAATACAATAGTAGATACACTATAATAATAAGAGAAGAGGGTTAGTACATTTTTAGATTAACAATGGGGTACTAACAATCACATGCATCAATAAACAATCAAGCAAGATTAGACATTCAAAAACTGGGTCCCTCGGAACAAGCCTCGGAACCAGGTACTGTGGCTTCGGATCATCCGAACCACTGCCTAAACTAGTCACTGACCTCGAACTGAGGGTCTGGCTTCGAATTGTCAGAAGATCGTGTCTCAGATCATCCGAAGTCCTTCCGAATCGATAAAATCTGAAAAACTGGTCTCGGTGGGTCTGTGTACCTCGGAACATGCCGAGTGAGGCTCGGATCATCCGAGTGGGGTTCGGTCCTTCTGAACTCTGCTAAGAACATCCGGGCGTGTCAAGCTAGCCTTGGGCGCTTTTGGGCTTCAGGTGAAGCTCGGAACGTCCCAGAGGTCCTCTGGGACCGTCCGAAGGGCGTGATCCTCAGACCGTCCGAAGATCGACTCTTGGACAGTCCGAGAGTCGTCTTCCTCCACTGTCTGCACCAGAAGACAGTGACGGCAGACACTGTATGAAATACGAATCCGGAAACAGTGGATTTCCCGGATTCGGTTTCCACATCTAGCCGGTCCGATGGACTCCTCTGGGAGTCCTCTTTCCATAGGGAATGGTTTGGAGCTTTAAGCTCGGTAGGCCATCCGATTTTAAAACGAAAAGCTCACTGGTACACTAAAAACCAGGTTTGTCCTTAAACTTCAAACTGGTTTTTCTTACTCAAATTATGGCCAAAACTGGTTTTTCTTGATTGTAAAACGACTAGAATCGAAAGAGGAACACAGTGGTTACCTTTACTCGAGTTCCTGGGCTAAAAATCCGGTCTTTGGAAAAACTTCCTCTAAGGCTTACTGTTGACAAAACCAGGAAGAACAGAGGCCAAGGATCGGCCTGGGTTTGGTTTTCAGAGTAGCTGGGAGACTGAGAGGGAGAAGAGATAGATTTGTTGGGAGTTGGATCAGCTAGGAAAAGCCACATATATAGGAAATCAACCGGGAAAGGTGGCCGGAAGGCCACTGTATGCAGCTGCAGGTGACGTTCCAAACAGTAACTATACTGTTTGGATTGGTTGCAGATCAGTCCTCCAATGCTTCCAATTTTGCAAATAAGTCCCTGTTTTAATAAAAATCTGATTTTTAACTAAAAACATGATTTTCAAAACTCACAAATTTAATCCAACCTTATAGATAAGTTGGGTTTTAAAAACTTTAATCATCATAAAAATTTGGGGATTTAAAACTCACTAAAAACCATTGATTTAATTAAAAACCACAATTTAATAATATTTACTTAATTAAACAAATGTTAAATAAGACAATTTAGAATCCTTATCTTGGGGTTTGAAGGAATAACTAGACCATACTTAAAATGGTCTAACATATTATACTTGTTTCAAAATCTATTTCATTTCCAAAACCATTTAAAATAATTATTTCTCCCTTTCGGGGTTTTGACGGGCGGTTTAAAATACCATTTTGCCCCTCCAGCTTAACGAGTTAGGATTGGGCCACACCTGGGCTTTTCTCAAAACCCTAATCGTAATCTTCGAGATTAACCAGTCAAGAAAGATTTATTAAGCTAAAACACGCCTAATCTGGGTCAGTGTATTACAAAATAACTTAATAAGATTATTTAATAAAATTCATTACTTCTACTTTGCTTCTTGAACCCAAATCTAGTTTAGTTCATTTCCAACTAATTCTAGAAATAAAGACCATAAGCCTTTTCTTGTGTTTTTCTTTCAAATTACACCTTATTTAGGCTTCGGGTTAAGAATCCCCAATTTCCACTTCAAATCTTAACTCTAGATAAAATCTAAATTCTAACATACATTTTCTTAACCTTAGATAAAATGGATTTCTCATACCTTCTTAGATTTCCTACATGTTCTTCCCATTCCATATCTTTAACTTCGGCTTGATTTCCAACCTAATCATTTGTATTACTTCTGCATATAATTGGTCACATATTAGGAGGCTAACATTTCCAATATGATTTAATTCATAGATTTACATCAAATTCCATGAATTTGGGGGAAAACCCCTAAATCCCTAAATTCCATATCCTTAACTTGGGCTTAATTTCTGTAACGCCCCGCTCTTTTTCACTCGCTTTCCCAAAAAATCAGAGTATATTTTTTTTTTTTAAAAGTGATAGAGAGCTGGACGTCACGACGAGAGCTAAGTCGGGACTTCTAAAGTCCGACCCTTAACTCGCCAACCTTATGTGTGCATGGACTAAGTCCATGAAAATGGTTCACACATAGTAAAATATAATCTTTGCGGAAATTAACATAACTAACTGCGGATTATAATAGAACCTAAGGACTACCCATTTTAGATAGCAAAGTACTTAGTCATTTAACCAAATTATCTTAAATTAAATATCCATACCAAACCATTCACGAACCATAACAAATATCTAATTATTACATGCCGAAGTCTAACTACTCAAATTACATGTCCTTGAGTAACTTAATAAAATAACAAATAACATTCCAAATACCTTATGCTTGACTCCGTTCACGATCATCATTTTCTTCATTTCCTGTTTCATTCACTAGGGTAGAAGTAGGGCGTTAGAACAACGCGCCCAGTAGGAATTCTAAGTATGGCTAACACATGGTTAGTATAAGATATGCATATAAATAATATAACATCAAAACCTTGTAAAATAATGCCATGCCATGTATGCAATGAGTCTCACCCATTACAATCAAACATATCCTCTTGATGGGATTCTCATCATCAAGGTACTCCCACATAGGGTCTTTCGGATGCCCCGACGGAGTGTGGTCCCCTCCGGTTATTTCTTGATGGGATTCTCATCATCAAGATACCCCCACATAGGTTATTCGAACTGCCCCAACGGAGTGTGGCTGTAATGCCCTGCCCTTTCCGAGAATTTCAGAGTCTAATTTTTTTTAAAGTTATAGTAAAACATCGAAAGAGAGCGGGCGGCGTCACGACGCGAGTTAAGTTCAGACTACCCAAGTCTGAACCTTAACTGGCCACCCATGTGTACATGGACTAGACCATGATTACGAATCACACATGGAACTAACATCAACATGCGGAATAACCTAGATTAATTGCGGAATAGAAAGACCAGATAGCAAGTAACAGCCTTAAACATGATTTAACATAGATCTACCATCCAAATGTTATCAACCTAATCAAACCATAGCAAGTAGTGAATTATTACATGTCCAACAAAAGTATTCAAATGACAGTAATATAAAGTAATCCAATCCATCATTCAAGCGCTTAGGCTTGGCTCCCCTCCCGGTCAACGACCTTTCCTTTCCCTTTACTCATACCTGCAATCTCCTCTGAGGATAGAATTAGGGCGTTAGATCAACTGCGCCCAGTAGGTTCCCGAATCAGGGCTACCACATGTTAGCATATAAAACATGCATATATATCATATTACATGATCATTAAAAACAGTTAAAACAATGCTATGAAATATGCACATGCAATGAGCATCCCCCATCATGTACTTTCATAGCCATCACTTGACGTGCCTTGCACCGACAAGGTAAATTACAACACACTTTCATCTCTTCTATAAAATATGTACATGCAATGAGCAACCCCCATCATGTACATTCGTAGCCATCACTTGACGTGCCTTGCACCGATAAGGTAAATTACAACACACTTTCATCTCTTCTATAAAATATGTACATGCAATGAGCAACCCCCATCATGTACATTCGTAGCCATCACTGTAGAACTTCATTCATTATCCCATGGCTATGCATGAGATGCCAATGCCTGTATGCCATTTGTTAATGCATAATATATCATTTGAAACACATATATTAAAACAAGAGTATCATAAGAAAAACTGGGTAAAAACCGTGGTTACAAGTAGGTAGGAAACCTACTGAAGAATCACTTCAGCGTCCGTTCTTTCTTAGGCTTTATCCTGTCACGACTCGTTCGTCGTTCAACTCTCGTCACCTTGTGATACAATAATCAGTAAATCATATTGTCACTTAAATGTCCATTCACATATAAGACCCAAAACATCTTGATTTGGTCCTTCTTTCAAGTCCTTCCATTATTGCCCATATTTACAATTTTTGCCATTGGTTCCAACCAATCTACTTAGTCATCCAATCTTTAATCCACCAAACTTACTCCATGGGGTTCGGCCATACATTTGGCCGAACCCAATGGTTCTTTTATCCATTACCATATGGTTCTCCATTAGGATATTTTAAACCTTTTAAATCAACATAGAACCATTACCAACTACTACTCATAAGTTTAGCCTATTTAACCCATTCACCATGAATTAGCATAAAGTCCATCAACATGCTTGGTTATTTATTGATATTAAGTACATAGATACATACATGATTCTTGAGTCAAAATCATACAACCCAATCAGTAAGCATAACCATATATAAACCAAATAAAAACCATAAAGTAACCCATGGGGTTCGGCCACTCACATGGTCGAACCTCATGGTTCTTTGAATCCAATTCTTCTAATGATCTTTCATCATTTATCATGTATCTTAGGCATAAAAACAGCAAACATAATTCTATTTAAAATCCTATAGAAACCCCATGGTATTGCATGGTTTCTAACTCTTTAATTTCACAACAATCATCAATCTCTGTCATGGGGTTCGGCCATTCAAGTTGGCCGAACCCTATGTCCATGAATTGATCCTTCAAACATGCATTAGGTGTTATTTAAATCATGCAATATCAGTACCCTTTTTGCTGCCTTTATACCTCTTAGAAACCCTCTTTAAAACATGTATTTTAAATCTAATAACATATGTAAAAACAGTCCCAACGTGCATGGTTTTAAATTTCAAAAACCATACACACTAATCAACTTTTTCCATGGGGTTCGGCCACCGGAACCCAATGGTCCATTTCCACTCCTTTAATCCACTGATTTAGACCATATAAACTTCAGTCCTTGATGACCTTAAAGTCCATGTTTTAACCTTTTTAAAACATACATTTTATGTCCAATAAAACATCTAAAAACAGACCTATACTTGTATGGTTTTAAATTCCAAAAACCATCCAAACCAACCAATTGTTTCCATGGGGTTCGGCCATCCAAAGTGGCCGAACTCCATGTTCTCAATTTCCATCCTTTAAACCTTATCATCACACTTTGAAACCTTACTTATTTCGGCCACAAAATGACCCCAAAAATCAGTTCATAAAACCCATGGTTTTCATGTTTCCAAAACATGAAAACCATGCAATCTTTTACATGGGGTTCGGCCCTCCATGGTGGCCGAACCCAATGGTTATTTTCACCATTTTAAATCCTCCATAATCAAGGTTAAATATTGGTGTATTCAGGCCATGACCATGGCCCAATACATACCCTACTTGTTTTATGTTTTTAAACCAAAAAATCATAAAGATACTTACCAAATTTTCCAAACTTCCTCCTTGTCTTTGATCCTTGTTTTCTCCCTTTTATTTCTTCTTTTTTTTTTTGCTGTTTTGTGCTTGAATATTTGATGCCAAAACCTCTGCTGTTCCAGCCAAGAAGAACAACGAATTGGAGAGAGGAGAGAGGGAGAGAGAGATGAGCAAAATCTTAGGCTTTGCAATGATAAATTGGCCAAGTGATGGTGTTCATTGGTTTTGTATTTCAGCCATCAACACCCCTCCACTTCCTCATCAACTCATGCACAAAACGATGGGCATTGGGTGCCCTCCAAGGCACCCCTTGGTAGCTACCCATGCAGCCATTCAGATTCCCAAGCAACTCACCTCAAACCCATGCATTTCATTTACCATTCATCATGGAACTCACCAAAACAAGTCCCCAACGTGTGGGACTTGTTTTGGTTGGTTTAAGACCAGCCAACCTCTTCAAATTTCCACTTAGCTCACTGAGTTGCAGTCCCATGGATTTCCATTTTGACTCACTCAACTCAAGATCATTTAAATTTCCATCTCAACTCACCCAACTCACATACTTAATGCATTTCATTTAATGCACATGAGATGACTCATAACTTGATTTAATTCCAACTCACCTCAGTCCCACTCAACTGATTTAACTCGTGTTTTAGCTCCCTTGAGGGTCCACACGGTCAACAATAGTCAACTTGACCCGTTGGGTCCACTTTTAGCTCCTTGCCCCCGTTTTTGACTCTATGACCCAAATATGGAATTTTGGTCATTTGTAAATGGTTTTCACATATGGATCAAGCCTACCCATTTCTTCTCTACTTGATTTCCAATCAAATTAGCCTAAACCCATTTAATTTAAGTTCACAAAACGGTCAAATCATCCATTTTGACCCGATGGGTCCCATTTGGGCCCTTTGACCCATTTAGCTATTTTTGACCCAAATGATGAAAATTACCCAACCAATCAAACTTAACATTCATAATATGTTCATATGATTTTAATTTGAGCAATGGGCCCCACTATTTCCTTAGTTAACATCACAAACTAATTAATTTAACAACTCAGGGGCATTTTGGTAATTTTCCACTTCATTGAGAAATTGGGCTGTTACAGTGGCCCCTCCGGTCCCTTTACCTTCACCCCATGCCATGCATGAGATGCTAATGAATTCCATGCTATTTTGTATGATAAATCTAGCATTAAATCCTCATATTTGCAACATAATATTTTAAAACATAAACCATTAAAATAAAATAAAACCAACATACATATCCACGGTTTCAAATAAGGTAGAATCCTACCCAAGACAACTAAGGTGTCCTTGAGCTTAAACCGGCAACCGATCACGATCGTGCCCCGTCTGCGTGGTCCCGTTACCTTGTTACACATCAATCAATCAATCCATATTCCATTTGGTCCTAAGTCCATAAAAACACCTTTGTGGGGTTCAGCCATACACCATGGTCGAACCTCACATACTTTGATTTTTGCCCTTCTTTTATTTATTAGTCATTCATCACTAAACAAAGTACTTAACCCTTAGACCACCAAAATCCACCTTAATGGGGTTCGGCCATACAACATGGCCGAACCTCACCATCTTACTTTGGTCCCTCTTTCAAGTCTTTTAGTCCTTTTTAATTAAGTCCAATCACTAATCCATTAATCCAATCATTCAAACATTAAGCATCTAACACACATAACAACATAAGTCCATAAAATTCATTAGTGGGGTTCGGCCATACACCATGGCCGAACCTTACCATCTTGATTTTATGCTCATCTTTCAATCCTTTGATCTTCAAATTAGATACAAGATCATGACCTCTACATCTAATCACTTGTACCACAAATGTTTATAATTGATCACCATTTAAATTCACCAAATATTTTCCATGGGGTTCGGCCATACACAATAGCCAAACCCATGGTTCATCCTTTTCACCCTTAATTACATTCTATACCATTAATCATCCATGGCTAATTAATTGGTTTATTTACTTATAATCAAGTCCCAAAAAATGATCCACCAAAAGGTTCATGGGGTTCGTCCATACACATAGTTGAACCCTATGATATCTAAATCCATAAAGGGTACTTGGTGGGGTTCGGCCATACACCATGGCCGAACCTCACCCCTGGCTTTTGGTGCTCCTCTTTTCCATTTTTGATCCAATCAACCCAACACCTTTCTAAATTATTAATCATCTTCAAAATTAATTAAACATGACACACTATCCATCATTGTCTCTCCATGGGGTTCGGCCATACACATGGTTGAACCCTATGGTTCCTTATTTCCATTAAAAATTATCATGTATCTATGATTGGTTCTCATACTTCCATCCATTTAAATCCCTTTAAGACTTTAACAAAATCAAACACATACACTTGTGATTTCCTTCCTTCAAATCCAATAAAAATAAATCCAATGTCTTTTCATGGGGTTCGGCCATACAAAATGGCCGAATCCTATGGTCCATGTTCTTCCCTTTTAAACATCATTTTAAACCCATAAAACTTCCTTGACTCTTTGACCCTCTTTTCTAATTTATAAAATTTGTCGAGACTTACCGTTTCCACGGCTCCTCCAATTTGTTCTTCACTCCGGTTTGTTCCTTTCCTTCCTTAGCCTCTCCTTCTTCTTGATTCTTTGGCCGAAGATGATCTTGGTAATTCTCTTAGAGTGGTTCGGCCAAAAGGTATGGGTTGAAAGAGAGAGGTAGAGTTCGGCCTTGAGTGAGAGTGAGAGAACTTGGAGTTGAAGCTCTACAACTTTGGTCTTCTTTCTCTTAGAGTGATGATTGGCCAAAAGATGGTTTGAGGGAGAGAAAACAGCCAAGGTTTTCTTGTTTTGAGAGGTGAGAACGGCCAAGGGAGAGAGAGAATGAATGGAAACAAAGTCCTTTGCTATGTTAGTGAGGGCTGACCAAAGGTGGTGTCCCTTGATGGCACCCCTTTGTAACTCCCCACTCCATTCATCTTCCTCATTTAAATTCCATTTGGGGGTTTCATCCCAAGGGTCCAACGGTGCAATGGTGTGCTTTGGTGTAACCTCTACCAAGCTTTCCTCCTCCCATATGTTTCCCATTAATGCTCCAAGTGGGGGTTTCATCTATGAAATGAAAGTTCCCCACCCCATTCATCTCCCTTCCCTCCAACGTGTATACTTGTATTTGAATCTAAAATAAAACAACTCCCCACCTCTTCATTATCCATTTTGGGGGTTTCATCCATGAGATGAAACTCCCATGTGCCAATTGTGTGCCCATGTTTAAAAATATGAAACCCTCCCCTCCCATTGGTTCTCCATTTGGAGTTTCATGCATGAGATAAAACTTCCATGCATTCCAACGTGTACATTGTTTGAATTTTGAAACAACCCAAACACCTTTCATCTACACACTTCACATAAAATTTAATTCAAATCTCTTTAACTCACTTAATCTCAACTCATTAATTTAACTCAACTTAACCATTAGACTCAACTCATCCATTTAATTCACTTGAATCAACTCAAACATTTGTTTGCATTCCCATTTAATTCAGCCTTAACCTAATTAGGCTTGAGCTCACCTAATGGTTAGCCAAGTCAACCATGACCCATTGGGTCCCAATTAGGCTTTTTGACCCAAATAACCACCTTGACCCAATTAAACGTAACTTACCCATTTACTCTACATTGAACAACCATTCCATAACCTTTGGGTCTTAATTGGGTCATTACCCAACACCTTACCCATCTAAGGTCCATTTCTATTAATTCATAATTTAAATGAACAATATTCATGTAAATTGATATCTTGAAAATCCAGGTGTTACAATACAATCTTCTTTTTAAAATTTTCGTCCCGAAAATCGAGCGAAGTAGGATTCCAAACAATTTACATAAATAACTCAGGGTGAGATGTTCTCATTTCCGACTCAAGTTCCCAAGTGGCCTCCTCAATACCATGTCGATCCCATACCACCTTGAGGAACTGTAATACCCCAGTTTTTCAATATATCAATATTTACGAGAACGCCATTGGATTTATGAATTAAAGGGTTATGATCGTAGATGAGAAAATAGTGGGACCCATTGTTCAAGTGGGAACCAATGTACTTGGTATAAGGTTCAAATTAAGTTAAATGGGTAATGTACATTTATTTGGGTCAAAGTGGTTAATTGGGTCAAAGGACCCAATTGGGACCCAATGGGTCGTTGTGGACATGATTAATCATTGGGTGAGCTCAAAGCTTAATTGGTTTAAGTTTAATTAAATGTTTGAGTTTGGTTTGAGTTGAAATAAATGATGGAGTTTAGTTGAGTTGAATTTATGAATTGAGTTGCATTAAATTGATGAATTAAATGGGTTGAGTTGAGAGAGTTAAATTAATTGTAAGTGAGTGAAGTGTGTGAATGAGAGTGGAGTGTCTTGATTTCATATTTAAAACAAGGAAAAAACGTTGGCTGCATGGAGAGGCAATTCCATGCATGTAACTCCTACATAAGAAATGTGTAACGCCCCGCCCTTTCCACCCTTCTGAAAATCAGAGTCTGAAAATTTCTTTTGAAAGAAACACAGAGTGAAAGAGAACGGGGGCGCCACGACGCGAGTTAAGTTCAGACTATTCAAGTCTGAACCTTAACTGGCCACCCATGTGTACATGGACTAGACCATGAAAGATAATACACACATGGAACTAACAATAACTTGCGGAATAAACTAGACTATTTGCAGAATAGAATGACTAGATAGCAAGTAACAGTCTCAAATATTAATTAACATAAATAACCATCCATAGTTAGTAACCTAATCAAACCATAGCAAATTAATAACTTACTACATGTCCACAAACTATAAATTCAAATGACAGTAATAAAGAAGTCCAGTTCAACATTCAAGCGCTTAGGCTTGGCTCCCCTCCCTGTCATCGACCTTCTCTTTCCCTTTCCTTGTACTTGCATTCTCCTCTGAGGATAGAATTAGTGCGTTAGATCAACTCGCCCAGTAGGTTCCCGAATCAGGGCTACCACATGTTAGTATATAAAACATGCATATATATCATATTACATGATCATCAAAAACATATGAAACCATGCTATGTATGTATGCAATTGTAATGAGCCCCACCCCATCACACATACATAGTCATCACTTGACGGGACTCTCACCGTCAAGGTAAATCACAATACACTTCCATCTGGGTCTCACATGATAAGGTAATCCACAGTAATCCTCGTTAACTGTGGAAAGACGCTCCATCATTGAGTTGATTCATATCACATATTAGTCCTCCTGGCGGGACTCTCATCGCCTAAGGAGACCAATGTGACTATGATCATCATGTTACTCCTCCTGGCAAGACTCTCATCGCCTAAGGAGGATGTAACTCATAATTGCAACACAGCATATCCTCAGTCATCACCCCATGTCCATGTATGAGATGCCAATGCTTTGTATGTCAGTTGTAAATGCATAATTCATCATTCAAAATATGGTAAGTAATAGTATGTCAATATCTTATAAAACCCTTCATGAAAACAGGTGTAAATGTGGTTACAAGTAGGTAGGAAACCTACTGAAGATTCACTTCAGTATTTGATCTTTCTTTAGCGTCACCCAGTCACGACTCGCACGTCGTTCAACTTCCGGTACCTTATCCATATAACAATCAGTAAATCATAACATCATTTACTTATTCATTCACATCTAAGACCCATCCACGTCATGTGGGGTTCGGCCATGCCCATGGCCGAACATCATCAACTTAGAATTTGTCATTTTATGGGGTTCGGCCCTATACTTGGCCGAACCTTGTATTCCCACTCTTCCATCATCAAATGGTTCTCCATTAAAATACTTCAAACCCTTTATGAAATCATGGAAACAATAACAAACCCAACCCATAAACTTAGTCCATTTATCCCAAAAACAGCCCATGGGGTTCTCTTGATTTATTTTGTCCATCATCTACCTATGATTTGAATCAATAACTTAACCCTAACATTGATATGGTTCAGCCCTATACCAGCCAGCCAAAAACAGTAACCATATCCTCATTTAATTCCCATAAAACATCATACTCTTACATGGTTTTTATCACACTAAATCATCTAATATTTTCATGGGGTTCGGCCATCCAAAATGGCCGAACCCTATGTCCATGTCTTTGTCCTCTTTAACATGTTTTAAATCTCATTTAGACAAGTAATAAACAACATAACATTACTGCATTTTTTTTACCTCTTAAAACATCCAAATAAATTCATCAACTTGTCCAAATGACCATATTACTTCATGGGATTCGGCCATCCAAGATGTTTGATCCCCATGGTCCATTTCATCAGTTTTAATCCATGATTTAGACCCATGATACCTTTAGTCCTTATGTCATTCAGATCCATGTTTTTAACCCTCTTTAAAAACATGCATTTGAATCTTAAAGAAACCTCAAAAACAGTCCATAAAACCTCCATGGTTTCTATGTTTCAAAACATCAAACCAACCTATCTTTTACATGGGGTTCGGCCCTCCATGGTGGCCGAACCCAATGGTCATTTTACCATTTTAAAACTTCTATTAATCAAGGTTAAAACCTTGGTGCATTCGGCCATAACCATGGCCCAATACACACCCTTTTTCTTACAACTTATTTGGCTTAAACACTTAAGAAATCTTACCAAATTTTCCAAACTTTCTTCTTGCCTTTGATCCTTGGTTTCTCCCCTCTTGTTTCCTTCTTTCTTTCTTAATCCTTTACTGGTTTATGCTTGATCCACTGGTGCAAATACAGCAACTGGTTCGGCCAAGAGAAGAGTTTGGAGAGAGGGAGAGAGAGATGGAAAAACTTAAGGTTTTCTTGTGTGAAAAACGGCCACAAGATGGGTGTAATCCTTTTATATAATCAGCCACAACCTCCATTTATTTCCCTCATAACCTCTTGGCAAAAACGATGGGTCATTGGGTGCCATCCAAGGCACCCCTTCACCCAAACGGTGCATCTATTCAGATCAGCCATTGCATCTCATTAAATGAGATGATGCCGCCCCAACCTTGGTGTCCCTTGGCTTGGCCAAGGCACCCTTTCACTCCCAACGGTTGGGATTTATTTCCTAAGTGTTGTGTGAGATTCAAACACCCTTTCAATATCCATTTAACTCACTTGACTCAAGGCCCTTTTTATTCCAACTCAACTCACCTCACTTAACACACTTAATGCATCTCATTTTAATGCATTTGAGTCAACTCATTTTCTTAAATCCAACTCACTCCAAATCAGTCCAACTCAAGCTGAACTAACTCACACTTGAGTTCAATTGAGGGCCCACATGGTCATCCGTGGTCAACCTAGTCAACCCGACCCATTGGGTCCCCAATCAGCCCCTTGACCCGTTTTGACAACATGACCCATTCATGGGCTGATTTTTGCCATTTTTAATTGGTTTTCACTTGTGTTTCAAGCCTACCCATTTTTGCTATACCTGATTTCCAATCAGTTCAGCTTGACCCCATTTAATTTGAGCTTACACAATGGTCAAATAATCCATTTTGACCCATTGGGTCCAATTGGGCCCTTTGACCCATTTAGCCATTTTCGACCCAATTGATGTTCATTACCCATCCAATCAAACTCGACATTTATAATGTGCTCAAATGATCTTGATTTGACCGATGGGCCCCACCATTTCCTTATTTGACATCACAAAATAATTAATTTAACAAACCAGGGGCATTTCTGTCATTATCCACTTCATTGAGAAATCGGGGTGTTACAAAATGAATGGGGTGGCGGTTTTGGGAGTTACAAATGTGAGGAGTTGTATTTCAAATTCAAACCTATTACACGTTGGAATTGCATGGGAGTATTGTTGTAGCGCCCCTCCCTTTTCTTCCCTATTTATCAGAGTATATATATATATAACAACGGGAAGAGAGGGCAGAGCGCCACGACGCGAGTCAAGCCCGAATCCGAAGACCTGACCCTTGACTGGCCCAACTAGTGTGTGTGCATAATATTTTGCACACACTCTCATAATCCTGTGGAAATTTTAACATTTATTTCAATATCATGAATAGTCTACATATCTCATAGCAATAAGGAATCCCACATACTTGAGTCAAACTATGAAAGTTCAAAGTCATAAAATAATTACATTCCCAAAAGAATATCCTTAATACATCACATTATTCTAGAATTTTCAAATTACATAAGTAGACTAAGCTCTCCGAGCTCCTTATTGCATCCATCTCGCTCGCATTCGACAATCGCTTAGTCCATTTTCATCTATATACTTCAAACCTGCAAGCACAATCTAGGGGGGGAATTTATGAGCTTAGTCAACGCGCCCAGTAGGAATTCCAGTCATAGGATATGCACTTGAGTGTCATAGAAAAAGCGTACATCTATATACAATTTCAAGATTTAAACTCACATTTCAAATTACACAAATCCATACTTCAAAACATATCATATCATTATAAATATCACATACTTATACTCTTATGATGAAAGCATTACATAGTATACTCATTGTGTTTCTCAAAATCTTGAGATATTTCTCAAAGTCAATGTATATCAAGATGTTCGTTTTCATATTCAAGCATATTTATTTTCATGATGAAAGCTTCAACATCAAGTTGTACTGTATACTTTTATCAAATCTTTATTATATCATATCATAATATCTTTTATCAAAGCTCCTTTTTTTTATATCATGGTATAAAGCCCACATTCACTTCAAAATCCCTTCCTTATCAAGAATTCCATAATTATTTTTATTTGATAAAATTATACTTAATAAAATCAAGTCTTAAAGTCTTTCATGAAATACATGCTCATTTCACAAGTCCTTCTTAAAGTAATATCAACTCAAAACTTATAATGCAATCAAAATTATCTCACCATTCGAAATCACACACACAAATTATACCAATGCTCATCAATATATTATATGTCATGCCATGGGTACCATGATCGATGTATGCCCTCATCATGCCCATGCATTTGTATTTCGACTACTCAGTTGAAACCACGGGGCATGTTATCCTCCCGTATACTCATTTCAATTCACATTTTAGGGTATGATACTCCAGATTGTCATAAACTCAACCGGTCCCACTGGGGGACATTATTTCTTTCACACGCGCGTACGACATCAAGGTCTGCCCGGGTCCATTCAGCACCTTGATTCGCTAAATCATAATACGACCCCAAAGTCTGTCCGGACATTCAGTACTTTGGTTCGTTGACTGTAACCCCCATACAATAATCATGACACTGAGGTCTATTTGGACTAACCTACCCTTTGTTTCACTCCATGCCTTTCCCACCCCATGTCACATGTATGAGGAGTATGAATGCATATGAATGCTAATGCTCTTGCATTTCATGATTTTTAATCATTTCAAAAACATAGATCTTATTCTATTCTCTTTATAAAAATACATTTCACAAATGTACACACTTGACATCATATATTCAAAATAAATCAAAACACATTAACTCGGGATAACATCATTTTCCTCGTATCACAAATCTTGCCAAAATACTCATTTGATATCATATAGCAATAATATACATTTGATATGCATGTCCAAAGCATAGCCATGATATTCTATATTTTCAAAACTATCTCATTCTATAATTCTAAATGATAAAATATCTCAACAATAGATCAATTTGATATGAAAGTAATTTCATAATTATAGCAATCATTTAGATTTGCATCCGTAGTGATTCAACGAAGTAGGAAAACCTACCTGATCCTAACCAATCAACGAATGAAGGTAATCCACGAACTACTTGTTCGATTCCGGGCTTGCTTTCGGTCCTTCGTTCATTATCCACACATGTTACACAAGAACACATGATATCATCATTCTTAATTTAATTCAATGACTTTAGACTCTATATTTTTTGTTTTATTTCCTAATTATTACACATGTAAAGTCTTACAATAAACCAAGGGTCTATGTGTTGTCACTAGAACTCATAATAAAGTCTTACAAGTCTGGGGTCTCGGTAGCTGACCCATCTAATATCTCCATGTATACCATATTTCTGGAAATTCATGCAAGAAAACAACCACCTTTGAACCTTCTCCCATCTCAGCAACATGAATCTTAAGTCCCTTGATTTCAACATGTTTGTGTTGTATTTGCTCCATTTTTATCCACAATCGAAGATTTCAAATTGAAAGGTCTCCTACTGTACTGCTAATATTGGGGCTACTACTTGTATTTGTCATAGCTGTTAGGGTCTTCCTCATTTTATTCTGTTTTGTATTGAATATCTGAGAGAAGCTCTCTGACATTATCTGCCCATCAATCAAGGAGTTCTAGGAGACCAAATCTCTATCAGGCATTTCATCAAATAGTTGGATGCAGTCAGTTAGAGATTCATCCCCTTTTAATTCTTTCTTCTTCTAAATCCAAAATACATCAATCCCTAACTTCTTATTGGGTCTTTATCATCATAAAACAACATAAATCCTACATACCTCCCAGATTTGATGATTTCGTTGGTGTGGATCGAAGAGGACTCGAATTTGATTTGAGGGTTTTCCTCCTCCTTTGTTTTTTTCTTCTTTCTTCGGCTTCCTTGCTTCGGATCTTTCCTCTTTCTTTCTTTCTCCTCTTGCTTCGGATTTTCTTCCTCCTCTTATTTTCGTCAGACTAGAAGACAGAGAAAGAGAGGGGATTGTGTGAGGGGAAAGGAGAGAAGAGAAGGGATGAGAGAAAGAGAGCGCCGCTGATGGAGAGAAGGACAAAGAGAGGATCGCACGGGAGGGAGAGAGGAGAGTGCCGCATGAGAGGTTAGGGAAAATGAAAGAGTAAGGGATCGGTAGGTTAAGGGATTAAAGAGAGAGAGAGAAAGAGTCTTTTTTTTTTTCTCTCCTCTTGGTTGCCCTAAATTAAAGTGAGTGGGTGGTGTTACATTAAATGCAAGGAGGGTGTTAGTTAGAGATCATGCCATCTCATATGGTATGCCACCTCCACACATCATTAATTTATTAAAAAAGAATCCATCCCATTAAATGTTATTAAAATAAATCAATAACTTAAATAAATCAGCCTTAATCCCTTTAATCTAATTTTCAATATTCTTATTTAATTAATTACTCATCTTTCCACCCTTGTTAGCTAAAATCTATCATTCCCATTATTTATTAGCACTCTCATCAAAATCATGTCGTCTCATCTCTATCTTTAAGGAATGATTATCTTAATCTCTTCGGTCTAAGATTTCGGGGTGTTACAATTATTTCATGCATGAAACTTCAAATGGAGAATCAAAGGAGGAGTTTCATAGATCAAGACCAAACCGTTGGCATGTAGGAGTTTCATCTCATGGATGAAACCCCCACATGGGCAAGTAAATGAGAAGTGGCGGTTATGGATTTTCAATTCAAAACATGACCGTTGGAGCCTATGGGAGTTTTATTTTAAAATGAAACTCTCACATACAAGGTTAATGAGAGATGAATGATGAGAGGAAGGATACACCAAAACACCATTGGAAGCCGTTGGGCACCTTGGGAGTTTCATCTCAAGGATGAAACCCCAAGGAAGGTATTAAACAAATGGGAGTTACAAGTGGGTTCACATTTGGAGAAGTGATGGAGAAAGGTTGCATCTAGGGCAGCCAAGAGCCCAGAAACCGTTGGAGGGTTTCATCTCAAGGATGAAACCCCCAAATGAAATGAGTAATGGAAATGAATGGGAGGGGAGTTACATGTGGTGCCAACCTTGGGCTGAAGTTCATTAGCCAAAAAGGGTTTCATTTTCACTCTCTCTCTCTCTCTCTCTCTCCCTCTCTTGGACGTTTTTACCTCTCAAGATCAAGAGCATTGGCTGATTGTCTTTCACACCAATCAGTCCTTAGCCGACCCCTTCACCAAGACAAAAGTTTACATTGAGCTAAGGAGTTTTGCATCAAGGTTTTAGCACTTTCATTCAAGACTAAGTTTCTATCTCTCTCTCAAGCCAATATCTTGGCCGAATTATTCCAAGGAGTCTCCAAGCAAGATCAGTCTCAGCTAAAGGAGAAGGAAGGAAGAATTAAGAAAGGAACGGAAGAGTAAATTGGAGAAAATATCAAGTAGTCAAAGAACCGAAGGAGTCGCGGTATTGGTAAGTGCACTACAAACCCTTGATAAATAAGTTGGTTAAGAGAACATGATCCGGCCATTGTATGGCCGAATCTATTAAGGGTTCAGATCAAGTATTATGTGGTTTTAAAATGACAAAACATGGATCATAGGGTTCGGCCACTTTGGATGGCCGAACCCCATGAAAGGATGTGGTGATTTTATGGTTGTTAAGGGATAAAATCCATATCATGTAATGAGGGTGTTAAAAGGGTTTTGAATGAAGATAAGTTTAATATCTTGAGTCGGCCATGGGATGGCTGAACCATATGGTTGTGATGGCTAAAGTGTTGAGCCTAAATGATGGAATAATTGAATTAAGAGAACCATAGGGTTCGGCCATGTGTATGGCCGAACCCCATGGACTGTTTTGATGGGATAATTGGATTAAAATCATGTTGGAAATTATGATTTGTTATATGTTTTTGATTTAAGAATCACCTATGCTTAGTTATGGATTTAGTAGTAAATTGATCAACCATGATAGATGATGGAACATGGGATAAAAATCCATAGGGTGAGGTTCGGCCATGTAGTATGGCCGAACCCCAATAATGGTCATTTGGTGGACTTAGTGTTAATTTATAATGTAAATTGAGATGGGTGAATGAAGGATTTAAGGGACCAAAAACTAAGTGGTGAGGTTCAGCCATGTTGTATGGCCGAACCCCACTAAGGTGGATTGGATATGGACTTTGATTCTTAAGAAAAATTAAACAAGAGTTAGTATAGTGGCATTATTGTAAATATGGAGGAAATGATCAAAGGTGAAATGATCAAAGATGAAATGACCAAAGGATTTGAAATATGGGCCAAAACCAAAGTGGTAAGGTTCGGCTATGTTGTATGGCCAAACCCTACTAAGGTTCATTTGGAAGATTAAGTTATTTGAATGATGTGTTTGGGCTTAAGAATACAAAGAAGGGTTTAAAACAAAATTAAGTGAGGTTCGGCCATGGTGTATGGCCGAACCCCACAAGGTTGCATTTGGTGGATTGGGGTTGGTATATGAGTTATTGGCATGGTTTTAGTTAAAGAAAAGAGAGACCAAAATTTAAGTGGGTAAGGTTCGGGCATGGGGTATGGCCGAACCCCACAAAATGGCTTTTGGGACTTAGACTAAGTTGGAAATTATATGGACATATGTTTGACTTGCTGCTATATAAATATGGTAACGGGACTTCTTGAACGATATACAAGTCGTGAATGGGTGACGGTTTTAAAGAGCGGTCAATCTAAGTGAACTTCGAGTAGGTTTCCTACCTTTTTGAACCACACTTATATTTGATGCTTTATCTTAATTTTGATGAATTATGTGCTAAGTTATTATGTTTCAAAGTGATTTTGTATGTTAAGATGTATTTACAAATGGCATGAAATCATGGACATCTCATGCATGGCATGGGTGGTAATTATGGAAACCGGAGGCCACACTCCATCGGGGCGTCCAAAAGACCACTGTGGGGTACCTTGATGATGAGAATCCCATCAAGAGGAATCCGGAGGCCACACTCCGTCGGGGCGTCCGAAAGACCACTGTGGGGTACCTTGACAATGAGAATCCCGTCAAGATTATATTTGTGATGGGTGAGACTCATTACATGTGCATTACATACATAGCATTGTTTTTATGAGATTTTGATGAACATGTATTATTATACTATTTGCATGTTTTTATACTAACCTTGTGGTAGACCTAATCTGAAACACCTACTGGGCGCGTTGATCTAACGCCCTAACTCTATCCTTAGTGGATAACGCAGGAAAGGGGAAGAACGAGGATCATGAAGGAAACCAAGCATAAGAGCTTGGGCTTTTGAATGGACTTTAATTTATGGACTTTTTATGTGGACAATGTGATTTGATAGTTAGATGATGTCGGCATGTAATAATGTAGTTAACTAGTTACTATGCTTTGGTTTATTTTGGATGGTTTGGAATGAATGCTAGTTTAAGGTTATTTTAGTAATTTTGGAGAATATGATTATGTACTTTGCTATCTAAAGATATAAAATGGAGTAGTCTTAGGATCTATTATAACCCGCAGTTAGATTAAGATTAAGTTTATTTTGTAAGTCTTATTTGTACCATGTGTGGATCGGTTCTTATGGACTTAGTCCATATGCACATGGGCTTGGCCAGTTAAGGGTCGGACTTTAGAAGTCCGAACTTAACTCGCGTTGTGACATTCCGCCCCGATCACTTGTTTATTATTATTAAAAATAAAAAAATAAACTCTGATTTTAGAGTGAAAAGGGCGGGGTGTTACAAGAACTGAATCGCTTGGTTTCGTAATACCCTTTGCTCAGTCTCCACTATTCTGACAGGCTTCTCGACATAAGTCACATCACTTTGCACCTCTATGTCTTGTACATTCAATACATGAGAAGGATCGGGATTGTACTTCCTCAGCATCGATACATGAAACACATCGTGTAGAGATGCCAATTGTGAAGGAAATGTCAATTGATAAGCTACATCCCCCATCCTTCTTATGATGGAAAACGGTCCCACATATCTTGGCGACAGTTTCCCCTTCTTTCCAAACCTCATGTGTCCCTTCCATGGCTAGACTTTTAAGAACACCATGTCCCCCACCTCGAATTCAAGGAACCTCCTCCTTTTGTCAGCATAGCTCTTCTGACAATTCTGTACAGTTAATAGGTGCCACCGTATTAACTGAATCTGCGTTGTGGTCTCTGCAACCAACTTGGGTCCTATCAGTGCAGGTTCACCGGCCTCTGCCCAGCACACTGGTGACCTACATGGTCTACCATATAAAGCCTCGAATGGAGCCATCTGAATGCTTGCCTGATAACTGTTGTTATATGAGAACTCTACCAGCGGCAAGTGATCCTCCCATCCACCCTTGAAATCCAGCATGCATGCTCTCAACATATCCTCCAATGTTTGTATCGTCCTTTCCGACTATCCATCAGTCTGTGGATGAAATGCTGTGCTAGTCAGTAGATCTGTCCCCATAGCCGACTGCATACTCTGCCAGTGAATTGGCCATCTCTGTCGGACACTATAGTCCGGGGAATACCATGTAATCGGATGATATCCTTGATATACTGCCGTTCCAAAGTCTGAGATGAATCTGTCATCCTGATGGGAAGAAAGTATGCAAACTTAGGTCAATCGATCTACCACGACCCATATCGCATCATTGCCCATTGAAAACCTTGGTAACCCTGTCACAAAATCCATGGAGATGTGCTCCCATTTCCATTCCGGCACTGGTAAGGGTTTGAGTAACCCTGGTGGCTTTTGATGTTCTGTCTTAACCTGTTGATAAGTTAAACAATGTGCCACAAATTTTGCCACATCCCTCTTGAGTCTGTGCCACCAGTAATGCCTTTTCAGGTCATGATACATCTTAGTGCTGCCTGGATGAATAGAGAGTTTGGTCTGATGAAAAAGAGCGAGAGCGGTATACAGTTGGTTTTATCTTATTTTAATGAGTTATGGTTTAAAACAATATGTTGCAAATATGTGGATTTAATGCTAGATTTATCATATTAAATAGCATGGAATTCATTAGCATGTCATGCATGGAATGGGGTGAAGGTTAAGTGACCGGAGGGGCCACACTCCGTCGGGGCGTCCGAATAACTTATGTGGGGGAAACTTGATGATGAGAATCCCATCAAGAGATAACCGGAGGGGCCACACTCCGTCGGGCCGTCCGAAAAACCTATGTGGGGGTACCTTGATGATGAGAATCCCATCAAGAGTATATATTTGAATGTGATGGGTGGGACTCATTGCATACATGGCATGACATGATTTTACAAGGTTTTAATGTTATATTATTTATATGCATGTCTTATACTATCCATGTGTTAGCCATACTTAGAATTCCTATTGGTCGCGTTGTTCTGACGCCCTACTTCTACCCTAGTGAATGAAACAGGAAATGAAGAGAAGGATGATCGTGAACGGAGCCAAGCATAAGAACTTGGAAATGTTTTATTGTTATTTTATTAAGTACTCAAGGACATGTAATTTGAGTAGATAGACTTCGGCATGTAATAATTAGATATTTGCTATGGTTCATGAGTGGTTTAGTATGGATACTTAATTTAAGATAATTTGTTTAAATGACTAATTACTTTGCTATCTAAAATGGGTAGTCTTAGGTTCTATTATAATCCGCATTTAGTTATGTTAATTTCTACAAAGATTATGTTTTACTATGTGTGAGCCGTTTTCATGTACTTAGTCCATGCACACATAGGGTTGGCCAGTTAAGGGTCGAACTTTAGAAGTCCGGACTTAGCTCGCTTCGCTGACGTCCCGCTCTCACTCACTCTTCTATTAAAAAAAAAATACTCTGATTTTCGGAAAGTAAGTGAAAAAGGGCGGGGCGTTACTGTTGGTATCAGAGCGAAACAGGAAGATTGAATCTTTCGAAGTAAGATTAAGACGGTTTCATGTCTCACTGACAGATAAGAATCCCAACTGACCGACTCTTCGGAGTCCGCTGCGAGGGGGACCGGATTAATTTACTTTGTTAGAGTCAGATTGAACATTCAATCTGAGAACAACAACGAATGATAGCAAAGGAAGTACAGTCAAAATAATTGGATATACCAAACATAGCAAATTATGATATATTTCCCCGATATCCCCAAAATGAGTAACAAACAATTGATATTTAGGAAGTTTCCCCAAAAACAAAGAAATACAAAGAGTGTTGATTTGGCAATTTCCCAAGGACAAGAAAAACAAGATGTTTATTTGGCAATTTCCCCAAACAAGAGACATTATTTGATCATTAGGGAAAATTCCCCAAAACAAAGATTAGTTTGATTAGAACTGCTGTTGTCATTGATATGTTTCTGTTGTTGTGATACAGATATGTCGAGCAACATAGAGTATACAGAGTTGTGGGACAAAAGAACTCCTAGCTGTCCTATAAATCTGACTTCTTCTTCCAACAACTCCAACAGGCCAGACCGCGTTGTGGAAGTTCACAGAGACGTCCAGGTAAGATTTCCCGAGGATGTCGAAGTGTATCTAGCCCCTTTTCCAGAAGAGTATATGGGAGATATCCCAATGATAGGAGAATCAGTAGGGAGATAGCGCCCAGATATATGTGCGAGTTGTGCAATCAGGAGGGACACAACTGTATGTTCTGCCCCTACCCCCTTGAGGTCATTTGCCCTATCTGTGGACTTCATGGGCACGGGAAGGAGAGGACTAATTGTCCTTACATTGGGGGACCAGGAATAATACCCTGTCTGACTTGTGGAGTGTTGGGGCACACGTCGACGACATGCCCTGACAACTTCTTCGATTTTTATGATGATGCAGGGTCTTCTACGGAAGATTAGGCTAAGAAAGGGTAAGAAAATGTCAGGAAAAAAGGAAAGATTTTGTAAGGGTTGTGGGTACGTTTTGAAGGGTTTGTTCTAATCCTACCAACCTTGTATTGTGATGGAAGTTTGAATGACTTTTAATAAAGTATGCAAACTTAAGAATTTATGAGGACTTTGGCATTGAGATGTATGTGACGAGGTCACTAGATTATATTGAGATGTGGTATGGGTGCGTCCCTCACTTGATATTGATGGCTGAGATGTGGTATGGGTGCGTCCCTCACGTGATATTGATGGCTGAGATGTGGTATGAGTGCGTCCCTCACTTGATATTGATGAGATAGGTATATAGATTCCATGAGTATGGCCTAGAGTAGCCGTAAGATTGTGGGAACCTCAATATGAAATACGGAGACTTGGTCCTGTAGGGTTGCCGTTGAGGAGTGGGTCCCTCGCATGCTATGCGCTGGAGGGTGCTCTCACGGCTATTTAGCACACTTGACAGTGCGTGGATGCGCAGAACTAGTTACTATTTTACCCCATGGAGGTAGTGCTAGCTTCGTTAGGCGAGGTTCGACCGCCTTAGAGCTTGATTGAATCACCCTTGGGGTGAAGGGATGCAGGGCGAGGTAGACTTGATCACGTTGGACGTGGGTCTTCCTCTTAGTAAGTCATGGGCCCTAAGCTTGCTAGGGGTCGGGTACGTTTATATTTTGATATTATTGCTACAGTCACGTAGTGATGTATTCAAGTATTGTTCCTATGGATATAATATCTCATGGTAGATGATGTGCTCTGGATTAATTATACCCATAGGAGGGTTATATTCATGGATGTTTATTAACCATGGATAGATGATACTCACTGATAGAGTGATACCGAGGATGGATGTGTATAACTGTGGATGATGATTCCCATGGTGGTTTGGATTGATGCCGGTATTGGTATCGTAGGAGTTTTGAACAAAAGGTGTTAGTCACATTGTGACTTATGTACAAATGAAGATATGCTTACTTTTGGAAATGTACTTAGTGGAAAAGTTAAGAGTCTAGTGAAAGTCGAATGGGAAGCTATGGGCGACTGCCGAGTTAGACTGATTAGCTGACTCTGTAGTTAGCCGATGGAGTTCTAGGAGAGTGTAGCTAGAAACCTAGTTAAAATGGAATCAACAAAAGACTTGAACATAGGCTCGTATTGGCAGGCTACCTCACACAGAGGTAGACGAATAAACGCATTGAGCGAGTACATATGGAAAATATCTTGGTAGCAGGTAAAGTGAAATAGAATATATTGATCTACATAAGATCGTAAATGGGTTCACGAGAAAAAGAGATAACATGAGACAGAATAAATTCTGCGAGAATGAAACTCATAGGTTGATATGATCGATTTTGATGTAATTAAGTGGTACTTGACAAGATTGAACAGGAACAACGGATAAATCCAGAAATGGAGGAGTTATGGGCCAAGATGTCTACTGGCGTGGTCATTCCAGAATGGGA
Organism: Chimonanthus salicifolius; assembly: GCA_013350335.1. Taxonomy (NCBI): domain Eukaryota; kingdom Viridiplantae; phylum Streptophyta; class Magnoliopsida; order Laurales; family Calycanthaceae; genus Chimonanthus; species Chimonanthus salicifolius. The sequence continues at coordinate 43,649,037 of CM023537.1, read as the reverse complement.
GTTACAACCAGGACAGGGTCTTGTATTCCGGGGTAGGATTTAAGTGCCTAAAAACTGCAGAAAAGAGTTGTTGATCTAGGCACATCAGACCAAACTCTCCATACATCCAGGCAGCACCAAGCTGTATCACGACTTGAAGAGACATTATTGGTGGCACGGACTCAAAAGATATGTGGCCGAATTTGTTGCTCATTGCTTAACTTGTCAGCAGGTTAAGACGGAACATCAGAAGCCACCAAGGTTACTCAAACCCTTACCAGTGCCGGAATGGAAATGGGAGCACATCTCCATGGATTTTGTGACGGCGTTGCCAAGGTCTTCAAAAGGCAAAGATGCGATATGGGTCGTGGTAGACCGACTGACCAAGTCTGCACATTTGCTTCCTATTAAGATGACAGACTCATCTGAGACGTTGGGACGGCGGTATATCAAGGATATCATTCGATTACATGGTATTCCCCGGACTATAGTGTCCGACAGAGATGGCCAATTCACCGGCAGAGTATGGCAAAGTATGCAGTCGGCCATGGGAACAAATTTACTGACAAGTACAACATTCCATCCACAGACTGATGGACAGTCTGAGAGGACAATACAAACGTTGGAGGATATGCTGAGAGCATGTATTCTAGATTTCAAGGGTGGATGGGAGGATCACTTGCCGTTGGTAGAATTCTCATACAACAACAGTTACCAGGCAAGCCTTCAGATGGCTCAATTCTAGGCTTTATATGGTAGACCATGTAGGTCACCAATGTACTGGACAGAGGCCGGTGAGCCTGCACTGATTGGACCCAAGTTTGTTGCAGAGACCACAGCACAGATATAGTTAATACGACAGCACCTATTAACTGCACAGAATCGTCAGAAGAGCTATGCTGACAAGAGGAGGAGGTTCCTTGAATTCGAGGTGGGGGACATGGTGTTCTTGAAAGTCTCACCACGGAAGGGACACATGAGGTTTGGAAAGAAGGGGAAACTGTCACCAAGATATATGAGACTGTTTTCAATCATAAGAAGGATAGAAGATGTAGCTTATCAATTGACACTTCCTTCACACTTGGCATCTCTACACGATGTGTTTCATATATCGATGTTGAGGAAGTACAATCCCGATCCTTCTCATGTATTGAATGTACAAGATATAGATGTCCAAAGCGATGCGACTTACGTCGAGAAGCCTGTCAGAATAGTGGAGACTGAGCAAAGGGTATTACGAAACCGAGCGATTCAGTTTGTTAAGGTGGTATGGGATCGACATGGTATTGAGGAACCCACTTGGGAACTTGAGTCGGAAATGAGAACAGCTCACCCTGAGTTACTTATGTAAATTGTTTGGAACCCTACTTCGCTCAATTTTCAGGACGAAAAGTTTTAAAAAGAAGATTGTATTGTAACACCCCGGATTTTTAAGATAACAATTTACATGAATTTTGTCTATTTAAATTATGGATTAATAGACATGGACCTTAGATGGGTAAGGTGTTGGGCAATGGCCCAATTAAGACCCAACGGTTATGGAATGAGTGTTCAATGTAGGGTAAATGGGTAAGATACTTGTAATTGGGTCAAGGTGGCTATTTGGGTCAAAAGGCTCAAAATTGGGACCCAATGGGTCATGGTTGACTTAGTTGACCACCAAGTGAGTCCAAGCTTAATTAAGCTGGGACTGATTTAAGTTGGAAAGGAAATCAAATATTTAAGTTGAGTCAAGTGAATTAAAATGGAAAGATAATTAAGTGAGTGAGTTGGTTTTTAAAGTGATGAGTTAAATGGATGAGTTAAGTGAGTGAGTTGATTTGAAATAAATTATAAATGAGTTGGATAGGAGGTTATGGGGATATTCATCTCAAAAGAATGGAGTGTGAAGTTGAAGGGCTGATGTTTCAAATTCAAACACCAATCCACACGTTGGAGGGAAAGGGTGGGGGGAGTTTCATCTCAAAGATGAAACCCCCACATGAAGCTTTAAATGAGAGGAGGAAGATGGGGGCAGGTTACACCAAGGCAACCCTTGGTGGCCGTTGGACCCTTGGGAGTTTCATCCCATGGATGAAACCCCCAAGTAAGCATTAAGAAAAAGGTTTAAAGAAATGGGAGTTACACAAGGGGGCTGCACCAAAGCCATCACCCTTGGCCGACCCTATTGACCAAGGAAGAGATTTGTTTTGCATTTGCAATCTCTCCCTCTCCATTTTGGTTGTGCTCTCTCTTTCTCTTTTTCTCTACCTCAAACCATCTTTTGGCCAATCATCACTCTAAGAGAAAGAAGACCAAAGTTGTAGAGCTTTAACTCCAAGTTCTCTCACTCTCACTCAAGGCCGAACTCTACCTCTCTCTTTCAACCCATACCTTTTGGCCGAACCAGTCTAAGAGAATTACCAAGATTATCTTTGGCCAAAGAATCAAGAAGAAGGAGAGGCTAAGGAAGGAAAGGAACAAACCGGAGTGAAGAACAAATTGGAGGAGTCGTGGAAACGGTAAGTCTCGACAAATTTTATAAATTAAAAAAGAGGGTCAAAGAGTCAAGGAAGTTTTATGGGTTTAAAATGATGTTTAAAAGGGAAGAACATGGACCATAGGGTTCGGCCATTTTGTATGGCCGAACCCCATGAAAAGACATTGGATTTATTTTTATTGGATTTGAAGGAAGGAAATCACAAGTGTATGTGTTTGATTTTGTTCAAGTCTTAAAAGGATTTAAATGGATGGAAGTATGAGAACCAATCATAGATACATGATAATTTTTAATGGAAAAAAGGAACCATAGGGTTCGGCCATGTGTATGGCCGAACCCCATGGAGAGATAATGATGGATAGTGTGTCATGTTTAATTAATTTTGAAGATGATTAATAATTTAGAAAAGTGTTGGGTTGATTGGATCAAAAATGGAAAAGAGGAGCGCCAAAACCCAAGGGTGAGGTTCGGCCATGGTGTATGGCCAAACCCCACCAAGTATCCTTTATGGATTTAGATATCATAGGGTTCGGCTATGTGTATGGCCGAACCCCATGAACCTTTTGGTGGATCATTTTTTGGGACTTGGTTATAAGTAAATAAACCAATTTATTAGCCATGGACGATTAATAGCATAGAATGTAATTAAGGGTGAAAAGGATGAACCAAGGGTTCAGGCCATTGTGTATGGCCGAATCCCATGGAAAATATTTGGTGGATTTAAATGGTGATCAATTATAAACATTTGTGGTACAAGTGATTAGATGTAGAGGTCATGATCTTGTATCTAACTTGAAGATCAAAGGATTGAAAGATGAGCATAAAATCAAGATGGTAAGGTTCGGCCATGGTGTATGGCCGAACCCCACTAATGAATTTTATGGACTTATGTTGTTATGTGTGTTAGATGCTTAATGTGTGAATGATTGGATTAATGGATTAGTGATTGGACTTAATTAAAAAGGACTAAAGGACTTGAAAGAGGGACCAAAAGTAAGATGGTGAGGTTTGGCCATGTTGTATGGCCGAACCCCATTAAGGTGGATTTTGATGGTCTAAGGGTTAAGTACTTTGTTTAGTGATGAATGACTAATAAATAAAAGAAGGGCAAAAATCAAAGTATGTGAGGTTCGGCCATGGTGTATGGCCGAACCCCACAAAGGTGTGTTTAAGGACTTAGGACCAAATGGAATATGGATTGACTGATTGATGTGTAACAAGGTAACGGGACCACGTAGACAGGGCACGATCGTGATCGGTTGCCGATTTAAAGCTCAAGGACACCTTAGTTATCTTGGGTAGGATTCTACCTTATTTGAAACCGTGGATATGTATGTTGGTTTTATTTTATTTTAATGGTTTATGTTTTAAAATATTATGTTGCAAATATGAGGATTTAATGTTAGATTTATCATACAAAATAGCATGGAATTCATTAGCATCTCATGCATGGCATGTGGTGAAGGTGAAGGGACCGGAGGGGCCACACTTCGTCGGGGCGTCCGAATAACCTATGTGGGGGAAACTTGATGATGAGAATCCCATCAAGAGATAACCGGAGGGGCCACACTCCGTCGGGGCGTCCAAATAACCTATATGGGGGAACCTTGATGATGAGAATCCCATCAAGAGTATATATCTGAATGTGATGGGTGGGACTCATTGTATACATGGCATGGCATGATTTTACAAGGTTTTAATGTTATATTATTTCTATGCATGTCTTATACTATCCATATGTTACCCATACTTAGAATTCTTGCTGTACTTGTTGTTCTAACGCCCTACTTCTAACCTAGTGAATGAAACAGGAAATGAAGAAAATGATGATCATGAACGGAGCCAAGCATAAGAACTTGGAAATGTTTTATTGTTATTTTATTAAGTACTCAAGGACATGTAATTTGAGTAGATAGACTTCAACATGTAATAATTAGATATTTGCTATGGTTCGTGAATGGTTTTGTATGGATATTTAATTTAAGATAATTTGGTGAAATGACTAAGTACTTTGCTATCTAAAATGGGTAGTCTTAGGTTCTATTATAATCCGCAGTTAGTTATGTTAATTTCCGCAAAGATTATGTTTTACTATGTGTGAACCGTTTTCATGGACTTAATCCATGCACACATAGGGTTGGCCAGTTAAGGGTCGGACTTTAAAAGTCCGGACTTAGCTCGCGTCGTGACGTCCCGCTCTCTATCACTTTAAAAAAAAAATATACTCTGATTTTTTGGATAGCGAGCGAAAAAGGGCGGGGCGTTACAGTTGGTATTAGAGCGAAACGGGAAGATTGAATCTTTCGAAGTAAGATTAAAACGGTTTCATGTCTCACTGACAGATAAGAATCCCAACTGACCGACTCTTCGGAGTACGCTGCAAGGGGGCCGGATTAATTTACTTCGTTAGACTCAGACTGAAACACTCAATCTGAGAACAACAAGGAATGATAGCAAAGGAAGTACAGTCAAAATAACTAGATTTGTCAAACATAGCAAAATAGGATATATTATCCCTATATCCCCAATTTGAGAAAACGTATACTGGGTACTTAGGAAGTTTCCCCAAAAACAAAGAAATACAAAGAGTGCTTATTTGTCAATTTCCCTAAGGACAAGAAAACAAAAGATGTTAATTTGGCAATGTTCCCAAACAAGAGACATTATATGATACATAGGAAACTCCCCAAAACAAGAAATACAAGATGATGATTAGGGAAAATTCCCCAAAACAAAGATTAGTTTGATTAGAACTGCTGTTGTCATTGATATGTTGCTGTTGTTGTGATACAGATATGTCGAGCAACATAGAGTGTACAGAGTTGTGGGACAAAGGAACTCCTAGCTGTCCTATAGATCTGACTTCTTCTTCCAACAACTCCAACAAGCCAGACCGCGTGGTAGAAGTTAATGGAGACGTTCATGTAAGATTTCCCGAGGATGTCAAAGTGTATTTAGCCCCTTTTCCAGAAGAGTATATGGGAGATATCCCAATGATAGGAGAATCAGTAGGGAGATAGCGCCAGATATATGTAGCAAGTTGTGCAATCAGGAGGGACACAACTGTACTTTCTGCCCCTACCCCTTGAGGTTATTTTCCCTGTCTGTGGACTTCACGGGCACGGGAAGGAGATGACTAATTGTCCTTACATTGGGGGACCAGGAATAATACCCTGTCTGACTTGTGGAGTGTTGGGGCACACGTCGACGACATGCCCTGACAGCTTCTTCGATTTTTATGACGATGAAGGGTCTTCTACAGAAGATTAGGCTAAGAAAGGGTAAGAAAATGTCGGGAAAAAAGGGAAAGCTTTTGCAAGGGTTGTGGGTACGTTTTGAAGGGTTTGTTCTAACCCTACCAACCCTTGTATTGTGATGGAAGTTTGAATGACTTTTAATAAAGTATGCAAACTTAAGAGTTTATGAGGACTTTAGCATTGAGATGTATGTGATGAAGTCACTTGATTATATTGAGACATGGTATGGGTGCGTCCCTCACTTGATATTGATGACTGAGATGTGGTATGGGTGCGTCCCTCACGTGATATTGATGACTGAGATGTGGTATGGGTGCGTCCCTCACGTGATATTGATGAGATAGGTATATAGATTCCATGAGTATGGCCTAGAGTAGCCGTAAGACTGTGGGAACCTCGATATGAAATACGGAGACTTGGTCCTGTAGGGTTGCCATTGAGGAGTGGGTCCTTCGCATGCTATGCGCTGGAGGGTGCTCTCACGGCTATTTCGCACACTTGACGTGCATGGATACGCAGAACTAGTTACTATTTTACCCCATCGGGGTGGTGCTAGCTTCGTTAGGCGCGGTTCGACCGCCTTAGAGCTTGACTGAATCACCCTTGGGGTGAAGGGATACAGGGCGAGGTAGACTTGAACACATTGGACGTGGGTTTTCCGCTTAGTAAGTCATGGGCCCTAAGCCTGCTAGGGGTCGGGGTACGTTTATGTTTTGATATTATTGCTACAGTCACGTATTGATGTATTCAAGTATTGTTCCTACGGATAGAATATCTCATGGTAGATTAATTATGCCCAAGGATTAATTATGCCCATAAATGGATTATACCATAGGAAGGTTATATTCATGGATGGTTATCAACCATGGATAGATGATGCTCACTGATAGAGTGGTACCAGGGATGGATGTGTATAACCATGGATGATGATTCCCATGGTGGTTTGGATTGATGCCGGTATTAGTATCGTAGGAGTTTTGTACAAAAGGTGTTAGTCACATTGTGACTTATGTACAAATGAAGATATGCTTACTTTTGGAGATGTATTTAGTGGAAAAGTTAAGAGTCTAGTGAAACTCGAATGGGAAGCTATGGGCGACTACCGAGTTAGACTGATCAGCTGACTCTGTAGTTAGCCGATGGAGTTCCAGGAGAGTGCAACTAGAAACCTAGTTAAAATGGAAACAGCAAAAGACTTGAGCATAGGCTCGTATTGGTAGGCTACCTCACACAAAGAGTAAACGAATAAACGCATTGAGCGAGTACATATGGAAAATATCTTGGTAGCAGGTAAAGTGAAATAGAATATATTGATCTACATAAGATCGCAAATGGGTTCACGAGAAAAGGAGATAACATGAGATAGAACAAATTCTGCGAGAATGAAATTCATACGTTGATATGAGTGACTTTGATGTAATTAAGTGGTACTTGACAAGATTGAACAAGAACAACGGATAGATCCAGGAAATGGAGGAGATATGGGCCAAGATGTCTACTGGCGTGGTCATACCAGAATGGGAGTTACAACTAGGACATGCTCTTCTATTCCGAGGAAGGATTTATGTACCTAAGAACTGCAGAAAAGAGTTATTGGGTGAGGCACATTAGACCAAACTCTCTATTCATCCGGGCAGCACCAAGATGTATCACGACCTGAAGAGGCATTACTGGTGGCACGGACTCAAGAGGGATGTGGCAGAATTTGTGGCACATTGTTTAACTTATCAGCAGGTTAAGACGAAACATAAAAAGCCACCAGGGTTACTTAAACCCTTACCAGTGCCGGAATGGAAATGGGAGCACATCTCCATGGATTTTGTGACAGGGTTACCAAGGTCTTCAACGGGCAACGATGCGATATGGGTCGTGGTAGATTGATTGACCAAGTCTGCACACTTTCTTCCTATCAGGATGACAGATTTTTCTTAGACTTTGGGACGGCAGTATATCAAGGATATCATTCGATTACATGGTATTCCCTGGACTATAGTGTCCGACAGAGATGGCCTATTCACTGGCAGAGTATGGCAGAGTATGCAGTCGGCTATGGGGACAAATCTACTGACTAGCACAGTATTTCATCCACAGACTGATGGACAGTCGGAAAGGACGATACAAACATTGGAGGATATGTTGAGAGCATGCATACTGGATTTCAAAGGGTGGATGGGAGGATCACTTGCCGCTGGTAGAGTTCTCATATAACAACAGTTATCAGGCAAGCCTTCAGATGGCTCCATTCGAGGCTTTATATAGGTAGACCATGTAGGTCACCAGTGTGCTGGATAGAGGCCGGTGAGCCTGCACTAATAGGACCCGAGTTGGTTACAGAGACCACAGCGCAGATTTAGTTAATATGGCAGCACCTATTAACTGCACAGAATCGTCAGAAGAGCTATGTTGACAAGAGGAGGAGGTTCCTTGAATTCGAGGTGGGGGACATGGTGTTATTAAAAGTCTCGCCACTGAAGGGACACATGAGGTTTGGAAAGAAGGGGAAACTATCGCCAAGATATGTGGGACCGTTTTCCATCATAAGAAGGATGGGGGATGTAGCTTATCAATTGGCACTTCCTTCACAATTCGCATCTCTACACGATGTGTTTCATATATCGATGTTGAGGAAGTACAATCCCGATCCTTCTCATGTATTGAATGCAAGACATAGAGGTACAAAGTGATGTGACTTATGTCGAGAAACCTGTCAGAATTGTGGAGACTGAGCAAAGGGTATTACGAAACCGAGCGATTCAGTTCCTCAAGGTGGCATGGGATCGACATGGTATTGAGGAAGCCCACTTGGGAACTTGAGTCGGAAATGAGAACAGCTTACCCTGAGTTATTTATGTAAATTGTTTGGAACCCTACTTCGCTCGATTTTCTGGACAAAAATTTTAAAAAGAAGATTGTATTGTAACACCCCGGATTTTCAAGATATCAATTTACATGAACATTGTTCATTTAAATTATGAATTAATAGAAATGGACCTTAGATGGGTAAGGTGTTGGGTAATGACCCAATTAAGACCCAAAGGTTATGGAATGGTTGTTCAATGTAGAGTAAATGGGTAAGTTACGTTTAATTGGGTCAAGGTGGTTATTTGGGTCAAAAGGCCCACTTGGGACCCAATGGGTCGTGGTTGACTTGGCTAACCATTAGGTGAGCTCAAGCCTAATTAGGTGAAGGCTGAATTAAATGGGAATGCAAACAAATGTTTGAGTTGATTCAAGTGAATTAAATGGATGAGTTGAGTCTAATGGTTAAGTTGAGTTAAATTAATGAGTTGAGATTAAGTGAGTTAAAGAGATTTGAACTAAATTATATGTGAAGTGTGTAGATGAAAGGTGTTTGGGTTGTTTCAAAATTCAAACAATGTACACGTTGGAATGCATGGAAGTTTTATCTCATGCATGAAAGTCCAAATGGAGAACCAATGGGTGACGGTTTCATATTTTTAAACATAGGCACACAATTGGCACATGGGAGTTTCATCTCATGGATGAAACCCCCAAAATGGATAATGAAGAGGTGGGGAGTTGTTTTATTTTAGATTCAAATACAAGTATACACGTTGAAGGGAAGGGAGATGAATGGGGTGGGGAACTTTCATTTCATAGATGAAACCCCTGATAGACACCGTAAAATTACAATTTTACCCTTTAATATTAGATTAATTAGTCTTTATTTTATAAATATTAGATACATTTAAATGTTATTTTTAATTTTACAGTTTATTTTGAAAAATACAAAAAAAAAAAGAAAATAAAAATGAAAAAAATAGCTAAGAAAAAAATACGGTCGACGTCACCTTCAGAATGGTCAGGTCAAGTTGGTTAAACCAGTTGGGTCTTAGAACCTATAACCTTCTACACTCATTAATTAATTTGTCCAATTTCGAGTGAACGTAGAGTTTCATTTACCAACCCTTCTCATTTACCGTCGATCGGGGTGCCCGGCACATGAAAGAAAGCCTAAAATAATTATTACCATTTCTTTTTCTATTTCTATTTCTTTTCTACTCTTTTCTTTCTCTGGTTACAGGTTACAGGGACTTATGGGAGAAGAAGTAGAACAGCAGCCAACGATGGAGAAAAGAAAGGCAGTCGGCTAAAGAGGGCAGCGGAGGCAAAACAACCAACAGCAGCAGCATAATCCATCAGCTGCTCACAGACTGCAATCAGCCAGATCTACCGATGGTGGATCTGCAGCAAAGACGAGGAAGACAGCAGCGAGCAGAGAGGCTTGTGAGCGACTGGGCGAGCACCAAGGCAGCCGGCTGAAGGAGCAGCAGTGCCCAAGGTGAACAGCAGCGGCGCCCCACAGGGGAACTATACAAGCAGCAAGGCAGCGTCTTCAGCTGAGAAGGAGGCAGAGCAGAAAGATGCAAAGCTGCAGCCATGAAAACCATGAACAGTATAGCAGCTACCGTGCAGCAGTAAGGTTCTGCCCGAGCTGAGAAGGACGGCAAGGAGGAGCAGCTCAGATTGGCAGAGATTGAGAAGAACAGCAGCCAGCGCCCAACGACAGAATTCACAAGCAGCAGCGATGGTGGAGCAGCTGTAAGCAGAGGTGAAGCAGAGGCAGAGCAAAGAGACTGGGCAGCCATACACGGCAGCCACTTGCAGAGAAGAAGATGAGCATCAGTAGCGATCGATGGCAGCCAGTCCGAGAAGAGGGTAGCTGAAGGCATGAACAGAGCAGAGGAAAGGAAGAACAACAGCCAGCGATTGATTGCAAGCAGCGAAACAGCAGTGTGAGCAGCCAGCTGAGGGGCAGTGACCGACGGCAACTAGCAGAGGCAAAACAGAGAGCAGCAGTTGCGATTTTTATTGCAGAAACAGAGTACTGGCAGCAGCGAGCAGGGAAAGATCCAGAGTTTGAATCGGTATAAAGAAGAAAGAAAAGACAGTAGAGAGTGCAATGCAGAGCTGCCGTGTAGCAGCTGAGTTCCTTGAAGATGGATAAAGATAAGGCAGCTGAGCCGTAAACCAGCTGCCATGTAGCAGCTGGTTTCAAATTTGAAAAAAGAAGATAAAGGATAAGGGAAATGAGAAGATCAGAGAAGGATAAGGAGCTGCCGTGTAGCAACTGATCAGATCCAAAACAGATAAGGAAAGCAGAGATTAGGGGATAAAGATGAAAAAAGAAAAAAAGAATTATCTGCTGAGATAAGAAAGAGAGAAACGGCTGTGAGAGGAATGGAAGGCAAAGGAAGATAGAGATAAACCCACGATTTGAAAAGCTGCCGTGTAGCAGCTGGTACCTGAACCGATAGAAGTTGGGATTAAAATTTGAAAAGAGATAAGGAGATGAAGAAGGACAAAGCACAGCCCGGCTGAATTTGAATTTAAAAGGGGTCTTATCCCGGCTGAGTTTGAAGGACTCTTATCTCATCCCCTCTCTTTTATAAATTCAAGGCTTTGGATCCATTGAAGGTTGAACCGGGGAAGACATTGAGGGCTGAAGTTGGACGACGAAAGACAGGAGAAAAATAAATAATTTCTTGTAAGTTATTTTATTTTTTATTTTTTGTTTAAAGTCCAAAAGAATTGTAATTCATTTTCGAATTTTTAAATAAAATTCATGGCAGTTTGTTTAGATGTATGCTATTCTCAATTATTAAATATTAAATAATGATGGTTTCCAATTTTATTTTAATTCTTTTTAAGAACTTCATAACACAAATTAATTTGAGGATTTTTCAAGGAAAAGTGAAACCCCTTTTAGGATCAGTGGGACTTGCCGTCTCTCCAGTCTAAGGTTCTTATCAAGGACGGTTGTTTTAGAATTGGGGAAACACAAGTTTAAAACCCGCTCAAGCCTAAGGCTTGATTTGAGAAAATTCTGAGTTAATAATTATTTTAATTAGAATTTTAGTAAATAAGAAACTTGAATTATATTTAATAATTCCAGAATATTTCATAGTCTAGGCCATGTTTTTGTTTTTAAATCAGATAAATGGCACTTCGATGTTTGACCCGATTCCATTGTAGATTATGTAAAAAAATTTATTTATTCTTGATTTATTTTTCTTTTTCTCAAAAATTCACTAAAACAATTTATTGTTCTAAATTAAGATGATAACTAAATGTTTTAGAAAACTATTTCCTTAAATCACATTATTTTTAAATAGTGCTATTTTTTTATTTCGTACATATATTTTGTATATTTCCCTTGGGTACGACCTCGCACTCATAATCTATACTATAAACTGGTTCGTACACTTGCGAGTAATTAAAATTCACATCAACCCCCATTTGGAGCATTAATGGGAAACATATGGGAGGAGGAAAGCTTGGTAGAGGTTACACCAAAGCACACCATTGCACCGTTGGACCCTTGGGATGAAACCCCCAAATGGAATTTAAATGAGGAAGATGAATGGAGTGGGGAGTTACAAAGGGGTGCCATCAAAGGACACCACCTTTGGTCAACCCTCACTAACATAGCAAAGGACTTTGTTTCCATTCATTCTCTCTCTCCCTTGGCCGTTCTCACCTCTCAAAACAAGAAAACCTTGGCTGTTTTCTCTCCCTCAAACCATCTTTTGGCCGATCATCACTCTAAGAGAAAGAAGACCAAAGTTGTAGAGCTTCAACTCCAAGTTCTCTAACTCTCACTCAAGGCCGAACTCTACCTCTCTCTTTCAACCCATACCTTTTGGCCGAACCACTCTAAGAGAATTACCAAGATCATCTTCGGCCAAATAATCAAGAAGAGGGAGAGGCTAAGGAAGGAAAGGAACAAACCGGAATGAAGAACAAATTGGAGGAACCGTGGAAACGGTAAGTCTCGACAAATTTTATAAATTAGAAAAGAGGGTCAAAGAGTCAAGGAAGTTTTATGGGTTTAAAATGATATTTAAAAGGGAAGAACATGGACCATAGGGTTCGGCCATTTTGTATGGCCGAACCCCATGAAAAGACATTGGATTTATTTTTATTGGATTTGAAGGAAGGAAATCACAAGTGTATGTGTTTGATTTTGTTCAAGTCTTAAAAGGATTTAAATGGATGGAAGTATGAGAACCAATCATAGATACATGATAATTTTTAATGGAAATAAGGAACCATAGGATTCGGCCATATGGTGGGACAATGATGGATAGTGTGTCATGTTTAATTAACTTTGAAGATGATTAATAATTTAGAAAGGTGTTGGGTTGATTGGATAAAAAATGGAAAAGAGGAGCACCAAAACCCAAGGGTGAGGTTCGGCCATGGTGTATGGCCGAACCCCACCAAGTACCCTTTATGGATTTAGATATCATATGGTTCGGCTATGTGTATGGCCGAACCCCATGAACCTTTTGGTGGATCATTTTTTGGGACTTGGTTATAAGTAAATAAACCAATTTATTAGCCATGGACGATTAATAGCATAGAATGTAATTAAGGGTGAAAAGAATGAACCAAGGGTTCGGCCATTGTGTATGGCCGAATCCCATGGAAAATATTTGGTGGATTTAAATGGTGATCAATTATAAGCATTTGTGGTACAAGTGATTATATGTAGAGGTCATGATCTTGTATTTAACTTGAAGATCAAAGGATTGAAAGATGAGCATAAAATCAAGATGGTAAGGTTCGGCCATGGTGTATGGCCGAACCCCACTAATGAATTTTATGGACTTATGTTGTTATGTGTGTTAGATGCTTAATGTGTGAATGATTAGATTAATGGATTAGTGATTGGACTTAATTAAAAAGGACTAAAGGACTTGAAAGAGGGACCAAAAGTAAGATGGTGAGGTTCGGCCATGTTGTATGGCCGAACCCCATTAAGGTGGATTTTGGTGGTCTAAGGGTTAAGTACTTTGTTTAGTGATGAATGACTAATAAATAAAAGAAGGGCAAAAATCAAAGTATATGAGGTTCGGCCATGGTGTATGGCCGAACCCCACAAAGGTGTGTTTATGGACTTAGGACCAAATGGAATATGGATTGACTGATTGATGTGTAACAAGGTAACGGGACCATGCAGACGGGGCACGATCGTGATCGGTTGCCGGTTTAAAGCTCAAGGACACCTTAGTTGTCTTGGGTAGGATTCTACCTTATTTGAAACCGTGGATATGTATGTTGGTTTTATTTTATTTTAATGGTTTATGTTTTAAAATATTATGTTGCAAATATGAGGATTTAATGTTAGATTTATCATGCAAAATAGCATGGAATTCATTAGCATCTCATGCATGGCATGGGGTGAAGGTGAAGGGACCGGAGGGGCCACACTTCTTCGGGGCGTCCGAATAACCTATGTGGGGGAAACTTGATGATGAGAATCCCATCAAGAGATAACCGGAGGGGCCACAGTCCGTCGGGGCATCCGAATAACCTATGTGGGGGAACCTTGATGATGAGAATCCCATCAAGAGTATATATCTGAATGTGATGGGTGAGACTCATTGCATACATGGCATGGCATGATTTTACAAGGTTTTAATGTTATATTATTTCTATGCATGTCTTATACTATCCATGTGTTAGCCATACTTAGAATTCCTACTGGGCTCGTTGTTCTAACGCCCTACTTCTAACCGAGTGAATGAAACAGGAAATGAAGAAAAGGATAATCGTGAACGGAGCCAAGCATAAGAACTTGGAAATGTTTTATTGTTATTTTATTAAGTACTCAAGGACATGTAATTTGAGTTGATAGACTTCAGCATGTAATAATTAGATATTTGCTATGGTTCGTGAATGGTTTTGTATGGATATTTAATTTAAGATAATTTGGTTAAATGACTAAGTACTTTGCTATCTAAAATGAGTAGTCTTAGGTTCTATTATAATCCGCAGTTAGTTATGTTAATTTCCGCAAAGATTATGTTTTACTATATGTGAACCGTTTTCATGGACTTAGTCCATGCACACATAGGGTTGGCCAGTTAAGGGTCAGACTTTAGAAGTCCGGACTTAGCTCGCGTCCTGACATCCCGCTCTCGCTCACTCTTCTATTAAAAAAAATAGACTCTGATTTTCGGAAAGTAAGTGAAAAGGGCGGGGCGTTACAGTTCCAAGCCTAATCATTTGTATTACTTCTCCATGTAATTGGTCACATATTAGGAGGCTAACATTTCCAATTTGATGAGTTAATTTATAGATTTACATCAAATTTCATGAATTTGGGGAAAACCCCTAAATTCCCAAATTTCCCCAAATTCCATCATCTTAACCAAAATTTGTCTAAGGTTGGTTCCAAATCATCCTAAATTTCACATTAAACATAAATAATAAGCCTAGGGAAGAAGATTTTACTTTTAGATGAGCTTTCTAAGTTTCCTTCCTCTCTTTTATTCTCTTCTTCTTCTTCTTTCTCAAACTTCTCTAATGGAAGAGAAGAAATCTATGTGGGGTGGAGTTGGGAAGATGATTCCCTCCTTTTTTCTTCTATTTTCTTCCCTTTTAGGTGTAGAGGAAGAGGAGGAGAGGAGAGAGAGTGAGAACCGATTGTAGAGGGTGAGAGAGATGAGGGAAAGAGGAAGGAGATGGCACCACCGTATGGAGGGAATGAGAATAGAGAGGGCCTCTTTCCTTTGGCTTGAGTGAATAATAGGTAATGGGGTGAAGTGGAGGGCATGCATTGGCCCAAAATGGAGTTGGAGTGGTTGGGTTCCCTTGCATTTAATGCAAAGGTGGGAAAGTGGTTGTGGTGTATCCTTGCCATGTCATGTGGCATCCACCTCATTAAATAATATTAAATTAAATTAACAACTTAATTAAATCACCATTAATCTTACTTAATAAGTTAATCACCTCTCTAATTCTTTTTAATTAATGCCAACATTTCCATTGATCTCCAATCGAAGTTTAATTCTCAAAAAATTATTCAAAATAATCTGAGAAAATTACAGTGGGCCCCAGAGTCGAGAGCCTGGGTCATCACATGTTGACTTGGTACAACTTCGATGTGTCGGCTATGCCGACACTATTGATCTAAGATCAAGGATGAAAATACTGGACCGAACCCAGGCTGACATGTTGACTCGGTAGACATGTAGATTGAACCCAGGCCGACCTATCGATATTCTCGACGTGTAGGCTATGTACACTTCCGACCTATCGATACACTGAGTGTATCGATTTGAGAACATACAGAAAATACAGACCCGTGCAGATAGAAACTAGATCGACCCATCGAGGTAGTCGACGTGTCCACAATGCCCAGGTTGACCTGTCAGCAGGGTTGACCCATCGACCTGAAAATTGACAGTTTTACAAGGTTAATGAAATTGGTGCTATTCACCAATGTGGAGTTACTTAGACTCCTCTAGGCTATACCCATTAGACTTTTAAGCCTTAATCAAGGCCTTCAGTAATTGGATTACTAGAGATTTCAAAATAATGACATGAATGTTGTGATTGGAAACATGTATGTGAACGAAGGAAACCAGGGTAGTCCCGACACAGTTCGAGCGACTTCGTGAGTTAATCCTTATAGATGATCATCTTAGATTAGGTAGGTTTTCCTACTTCGTTGAAGCACTTGAGTTATGAATAAAATGTTTATACATTTTTATTGAAAAATGATATCATTTCAATGTGAAGCATTTGAGATATTTTTGAATACATGCTATTATGTTTATATTATGTTTTATACGATGCAAATGGGATTTGTCATCATTATACATTCATGAACACCCCTTTAGGACTATTTTAAACATCAAGCTAGCTCGACTAACAAATGGTATCAGAGTGAGGTCTCATGTAACACCTTGGAAATTTTAATCTTAACTAATGGGATTAGAGAGGGTGATTAATGATTAACTGAGATTGAGGGTGACTTAAATAAGCAATTAAAATAAAATTAATTGGGATTTAATTAAGAGATTAAAATATAATTTAATGTTAAGTGATGTGGTGGGAAATTAATTTATGAATGGTAATGAAAATAAGTTAATGATGTGGCATCATGCCACAGGAGCAATGACATGTCATACCACATGGAAATGTGTGACTCAACACCACACTAAACCCCAACCCCTATAACTTAGGGCAACCAAAGGAAGGAAAAGCCACCACACTTCCTTATTCCCACCCCTCACATGGCACTCCCTCTCCTCTCCTTCTCTTCACACGGCAAGCACACCCTCCTCCATTCCTCACCACCGTGCACCCCTCTTCTTCCATATTTCCACACGGTTTTCTTCCTCCTCTCTTCTCTCCATTAGTGAAACTCAAGCAAGGAAGAAAGCAAGGGAGAAGGGAAGAAATGAAGAAGAAAAAAGGAAGAGAAATCTTTGGGAAAGCTTCACAAAAGGTTGTTTCTCTCTCTAGATTTATTATTAAGACTTAATTTGAAGATTAGGATGGTTTAGAATCAACCCAAGATAAATTTAGGTTAAGAAAATGGAAATTGGAAAATTTGGGGATTTTTGGGTTTTCCCATAACTCATGGAATTTGACTTAAGATCCATGTATTTTGTTAGTGCGTCGGCTTGGCCAAGTCCTTTTATTTGTTAATTCCATGACTTAGAAAGAAGCACTTACTAGAAACTTGAAGACCCAAGATGACCAAGAGTAAAGATCATGCTCCACCAACTTGAAGTTCATTATGGCAATCACAAAACAGGTATTATGGCCATAGATGACATTAGGTGGTACCCACACCTTAGAGAAGACTATCCCTAGGCTTAGAGGAACAAATGGTTAAATCATAAAAAGCCTAGAGAGGAAGCTTGATAGTGAATTGGAATCCAACTTGGAAATATGTATTTGGTTTCACTGTCAGCACGATCAGTCGTTGTCACCGACCCCTCGGTAGAGACAGGATCGACCCATTGTGGTCAAAGACTAGTCGGCCAGATTGACATAGGTTTTGAATCGTTGAACTGTCATTCTGGGTATGCCTCTGATCGAGAGTCTCGTATGCACCGACCCCTCAGTGAAAGGATGATACGACCCCTCGTGGTCAACGACTCCTCGATCAACATCTTAAGTTCTGGAACTTTGAACTTAAGTGGACTCTCAAAGAAACAGACATATCGACAATTCAAGACCGATCGAGAGTACCAGGACCGACCCCTCGGTAAAGGATGACATGTTATTCTGGGTAACATGTTTCTAGATTTGAAACTATTTTCAGCATGTTTTTGCCCTAGAACGAGCCTCTCGTATGGACTAACCTCTCGGTGCCATAAACGTCGACTCATCAGTGACAACGACATGTCGACAGGAAAAGAATATTACCGTTGGGAGTGCACTTAATGCACAAGGGTCGGGTTTGTAACGGTAACATTTCTAGTCACAGGACACCTCAGTGCGACCGACCTGTCGGTACATTGCCGTTACTGCAACTGGTTGCCTTTTCTATAAAAGCAATCTTTATGAAACCAATTGGTATCTTTTGGTAAGATCAGTTAGACCTTCATCTTCATCAGTGAGCTTAAACAAGGGCCAAAATAAGGATCACTCTCTCTCTCGTGCTTATACTTGGGGAATCAAATTCAGCCAATCAGATGGATTGAGTTATGAGATAGAGAGGAAGGATGAAAACTCATAAACAACCAATCTATGGATTGAGATTGAAAGTAAGAAACAGAGAAGAAGGAAATGATCATAAACTAGAAAAGTTGTAGTCCAACCAGTTTCCTTGACACCCTGGTTGTGATTGCTAAACGACGGCTATAAGGAGGAGCATCGGCACACATTGGTTGGGATCTTGAACAAGTCCCACATCAAGAGAAAGTGCTTCAAAGGCAAGTGTTTCTTGGTTTCAATTTACTTTTAAAACCTTTGCTCTGAAAGTGGATTAAGGAAGCTTGGTTCCGGAACCACTATAAAAAAACTAGAGCGTCGTCTCCGGCACAGTGGTGGGTGGAATTCCCAGCCAAATGGATAAGTGGATTCCTATTTGATAGTGGTGGGTGAAATTCCTAGCCGATTGAGTGAGGTGGAATTCCTACTCTAATTGTAAGGGTGTAAGTCCCCACTTAGTGAATTTGAGGATAGCTCAAGGTTGAGAGGGTCCTAACAGTGGATGTAGGTTGGCTAACCAAACCACTTTAAATTGGTCTTATGATATTTGGTCTTTGTTTGTTTATATTTAATTTTTAAGTACTTTTCTTAACACACATCGCTTTGCATATTGATTATCTTATTCTACCCATTGTGCACAAGCATCGATAATCAAACATATGTAAAAGGTCATAATCTTAGTGTGATCGTTTTAAGAAATAATCACACTAAACAAATCTCTTGATGAATGTTCCACTGTTCTTTAAATAATTAAGAAATTTGTAAACACCATGGAAAATGGGATTGACCTATTCATCCCCCTCTAGAGTCAATCATGTTGTTCTAGCATATTGATAAAGGGAGCATTCAATTGATATCTGAGCCTCGTGCTCTTGAGAAAGGATTTAACCATCTGAGTTGATCCGTGCTAGAACAATGGCTATGAAAGAAAGCCCTGATATTTCCAAACATTCTTTGTGATGAAAAATGGAATGAAGAACTATAAAATGTTTTCATCATTAAGTATGGTTGGATATGGGTGAATAGAAAGTGATCTGTGCCTATGGAAGAGGTATTGGATAAACCTTCAACTTCTGTGACCACTCAGCCGAAAGACCAAAACTGCTTGGACTAGTGATGAATTGGCTATGTACTTTAAACCAAACACTTATAGCATTCATTAGTGTTGTTTCGTAGCATGCTTTCAACATATTTAAAAGATATGAAACAGCAAAAGAGGCTGAATGAATCCACTGAAAAAATACCTCATCTAGCCCAATGGATAACATCACCTATCGACCAATTTGTGTGCTGAGAGTATAGGTGATTGACTAAGTTCATCCATTGAAAGAGTCCAAGCTAAATCCTCTAGAGAAGAAGAGGATAGAAAAAAGGAACTTGAAGAAGGTAGTAACCTCCAAGTATCCTATAAGGCCATGTACTGATATGTTTGATGTTAAGATCAACATCATGATACAAAATCTGGAGTTTTTGATTCATAAGATCACATGGGAAGGCACCCAAGATTAAAACCAGATTTAGTATAAGGCCATCACTGGATTGTGGACTTAAATTCCAAGTCTCACAATGTTATGTTCAAATGTGTAAAGTTGGTATCACATTTGAAACATGTTTCATTTTGGAATCACTTGTGTATCTTACACTCAATCCATGTTCTTGTGTGATTGTTGGTTTGATCTATTGTAAGATATTCGTTGTACATGAAGGTTTGCACTCTAGTATTGAAATATATTTTTCTCATTTCATTTCATATGCCATGTGATTTGTGCATATTTAGGAAATGAATGTAGTGGGTGCATTACCTCATGTATAGGGTGTGTATGGATACACATACACAGTGTCGTTTCATTCCAAATTATGCCTCATGAAATGAAACAAGCTCTATGTCTTTAATTGGATTTTCAGTTTGGTGTGACCTACCAAAAGTGTTGATCAAAATGATCAAATAATCCATTTGATTACAACTCTTTTCAAGAAATTAGAGCATTCTTGAAAGAATAGGAAAAATGTTTATCATGTTTTGGGTAATAACGTGATAATAGACATAAGAGTTGTGTGTGTAACGTCATACTTCATTTCTGAATGCTTGATCATGTATTCAAATTAGGAAATGAATGTGTAATTAGTGTGCTTTGAGTTTCCATTCCAATATTCATTACTTTATACATTATGTGGAATGAATTATGTTCATATACGACTTGCCTTTGCTGAAAGCTTGGAAATGTCGCATCTCATGACATCATGCACTTGGTCAATATACTTGGTGAATTAAATGTCTCCAAGAATCTTGGATTGATTTCGATCCAGGAAAAGAGACATGTAATCCATGGTCTGTGCTTATCTTCTAAAGGGTGAATTAAATCTTCGAGTGACACAGATACGGTGTCAATGTATGTATCATCACTAGCATTAAAAGGTGTATAAGCAAAGCTCGATGAACTATGAATATCGCAAGCGCACACACACACACACACATACCCAGTTATCCTTCAAATAAAACCCAAGTCGAAGGATGACCAGTCGGAGGAACAGACAGGTCGGTACTACTGGAAATTAGAACACTATTTGAAAGGGGGACATGTCGATACATATCGTCATGTCGACACAGACTGGTTGTTGGTCACGACTAGTCGGTGAATCAGAAAGAGTAAGTTAAAAAAATGTTTCTTTCTGCGAAAACGATAGATCATTTCAAAATCATTGTTTCCTTTTCAACTAAGCTCTGGCGATTTCTTCCTCTCCTCCCGTGCCCTAAACCAGCCAATAGGATCTCCCTGAGAAAAATCTCGCCAGAAAATCATAGGGTGTTTGCTTCTCTCACTTCAAGTAGTAAGGGTGTCACCATGTGGGTAAGATTCAATGTTTGCATAAGCCTTGGTCAGCTCTTCCTAAGCAACCATGTCGAAAAGGGAGAACTAAATCTCGGTCTTTGACCACAGGAAAAATCCCTGAGTCTAGCTCTCACTGTCTCAGGAGATCTCATAGGTTCATACAGGATGTTCTCGAACCTAGCACTGCTGGCTCTGCTACGAAGAGTACCCGAGGAAAATCCTCTTCCCCTCCAGCATCTCCTCCTCTGATGTATCAGCTTAGGATAGTTTTTCATGACGTTTGGAAAAACTATGTTAATGTTTTGACTAAGCATCCATTTGCCCCTCTCTCTCTAAATCATATGTATTGATTTGTTTTGAAATAGTTTGATATTGTGTGTGTGTTATTTTGGTGAATTTCTTCTTACCTCATGTCTATTGCTAACATGGATTTTGTTAAATAGACTAACATGCAGGATCAAATGAGTTAGTTTCGTATTGGCATGTTAAGGAGATAGGGATCACACATCAGTGGAGAATGGGGAAGCACAAAATATGTGTTGATTAGCTACTGTCACAGGTCATGACAGTATGAGGAGGACAGCTAATGCAAGCTTGGAAGGAAGATTGGGAGAGAAATAAACTTAGAGGCAGCTAAGTTTATGGGGGAGCTGGGCTGAGAAAGCTAAAGAAGACAACTTGGAGAATGGGGGAGAAGACTCTAGGGAGGCTAAGAAATTAGGCGAACTCATGAAAGAAATCAGTTATGCTGAAACTTAGTTTGTGAAGAGGCAAACTAACCTTGATAAACGAGAAGTGTGCATTGAACCATAGGGGAGAACCATGAGTTAAAGCAGAACCTAGTTAAGCATTAAATGCAAGAAGCATGAGAGAGTGCTTAAAACTCAATATCTGCGTACTAATCTTTGTCAATTGAATGACAAAATGGGGGAGAAATTAATAGAAGCTAAAAGACATCAAAAGTCGGATGAAGAAACCAATGGACATAGGGAGAATGTCTATGCTTGGAGTTTGGAAGATCAAACTGAAGAAGATTTGGGGTGAAATCTTCTCAACACTGATAGTTTGGATAAGCTATGTGTAGTATTGGTCATTAGGAAATCAGGGAGTATTGGGGAGCTTGAATACAAATCTTGTTTAGTCCATTAATGCATATTTATGTTTTGGGATAACCCCTCTAATGATTTTCTATTGTTGCGTGCTTATGTGCTTGAAAAGGAAAAATGAAATGAAGCAAGCTGAACAAGAATATGCAAAAATCATAGTCTTGTTTTCCATTTAAATATGTACATGTAATCAGTGTAATATTTTGTATTTAAATGTGATGTAATAAGGGTGGGATTGTAATTGGGTTAGCTTCTAGTTTTTGTAACACCCCAATTTCTCAATAATATGAATATTTACGAAAATGCCATTGGATTGGTGAATTTAATAAATGTGATTGTAAATGAGAAAATGGTGGGGCCCATTGTTCAAATTATGACCTTATGAACATAGTATAAGGGTCAATTTATCATGAATGGGTAATGAACATCAAATTGGGAAGGACCCAATTGGGACCCAATGGGTCATAATGGACTTGTTTGACCATTGGGTGAGCCCAAATTTAATGGGGTTAAGCTGAAATGATTGGAAACTAAATGGAGCATAAATGGGTAGGCTTGAGGCACATATGAAAATCACATGCAAATGGCTAAAACAACCCATAGATGGGTCATGGCGTCAAATTGGATCCATGGGCTAAATGGGGACCCAATGGGTCGAGTTGACCATGTGGACCATGGTTGACCGTGTGGACCATCAAGTGAGCTCAAATATGAGTTAAATCAGGTGGTGTTGGGACTAAAGTGAGTTGGAATTAAATCAAGTAATGAGTTGACTCAAGTACATTAAATGAAATGCATTAAGTGTAGTGAGTTGGTTGAGTTGAGTTGGAAATCAAAGGGACCTTGAACTCAAGTGAGTCAAATGGGATGTGAAGAGTTGCTTTGATCTCAAACAACACCAAGAGAACAAGTCCCACACGTTGGAAGTGAAGTGGTGCCTTGGCCAAGCCAAGGGTCACCATGGTTGGGGCGGCATTAATGAGGTAAGATGGAGGGGTCTTTCCATCTGAAAGGATGCATTGGTTGGTGCCAAGGGATGCAATGGTTGGCAGCAAGTGTCTCCTTGGTTTAATCAAAATTTGATGAGGAGTAATGAGAGGATATGGGGCTGTTTAACAAAAGGGAATACACCATTCATTTGGTCGAATGTTACATTGTAAAAACCTTAGAATTCTTATCTCTCTCCCTCTCTCAAGAACACATCCTCTGGGCCGAATTATACTTTGGTGTTTTCACCATTGATCAAGCACATTTTCGGCTAGAGACTAAGGAAGAAGGAAGGAAGCAAGAGGGAAGGAAACAAAGATCAAAGACAAGAGGAAAGGCAAAGGAAATTGGTAAGTATTTCCATGGAATTTGATTTAATTAGATTGGTAAAAAGGGGAGCATGTTTTGGGCCATGGAATGGCCGAATGCATCAAAGAATTAAACCTTGGATAAAGGTTGTTTAAAATGGTTAAAATGTATCATTGGGTTCGGCCACTTTGGATGGCCGAACCCCATCAAGTTACTTGGGTAATTGAATGGTTTTTGTAAATTGAAAACCATGCAAAATGATGGACAATTTTACATGTTTTTAATGGACATAAGGTGTAAGTTAAAAAGGTCCAAATCATGGGTCATTGGGTCGGTCAATTGGGATGGCCGTACCCCATGAAATGGTATGATATTTTTATGGTAATTTGTGATGGTTTTTAAGAGATAAAAACCATACAAAATTATGGGGTTTTTATGTGATTTAAATGAAGATAAGCTTACTGTTTTGGTTGGTCATTGGATGGCTGAACCATGTGGTAATTATAGCCAAAAGTATGTATGAATGTTGGAATCATTGAACCAAAGAGAACCATAGGGTTCGGCCATGTTGTATGGCCAAACCCCATGGACTGTTTTCATGGGGTAATCGGATTAAGATCATGTGGGAATTTATGTCTTGTTTTATGATTTTGTGTTAAGAATTATCTATGCTTAGTTATGAATATAAATTGATCAACCATGATAAATGGTGGAACATGAGATAAAAATCCATAGGGTGAGGTTCAGCCATGTAGTATGGCTGAACCCCACTAATGATCATTTGATGGACTTATGGTTAATTTTTAATGTAATTGGAGAAGGGTGATGAAGGGATAAAAGAACCAAGGATGATGTATAGGGTTCGGCCATACCCCATAGAAAGAAACTTGGGTCATGTTTGAGGGTTTTGAAGGACTAGAAGACCTAATTTGGATTGGTGAGATTCGGCCAAGTAGTATGGCCGAACCCCACTAAGGTAGTTTGGTCACGTGGGCTTTGACTATGAAGCAAAAATTAAATATGGTTAGGCCAATGGCAAAACCGTAAATACAAGTCAAAGTGTAATATGAAAGGATTGATCAAAGAACTTGAAAAGAGGGGTCCAAAACCAAAGTGGTATGGTTCGGCCATGTGGTATGGCCGAACCCTACCAAGATATGTTTGAAGGGTAAAATGTTTAAGGGTTGATCAAATGAATAGGAAGATTAAATCCTAAGTTGGTGAGGTTCGGCCATGGGTATGGCCGAACCCCACAAGATGATTTATGGGGTTTTGGACTTAGTTAGAAATCAGATGGTATATTGTATTGACTTATTGACATGAAATAAGGTAACGTAACTTGAACGGCGTGCGAGTCGTGATCGGGTGAAGCTCAAAAAGAACGGACACTTAAGTAAAGTTTCCGTAGGTTTCCTACCTACTTGTGACTACTGTTATACTTGGTTTTATCATATTTTTATGAGATATGTTGTTATTGTTATTATGTTTCAAATTGGTTTTGAATGATGAGATATATATTTACAAATGACATATATATACATTGACATCTCATGCATGGCATGGGGTGATGATTATGGAACAACTTAATGATGAGAGTTTTATCCAGAGGAAATGAGGAGTACTCTGGATTACCTTGACATGAGAATTTTATACAGAGGAAATGTGGAGTACTCTGGATTACCTTGACATGAGAATTTTATACAGAGGAAATGTGGAGTACTCTGGCTTACCTTGACATAAGAGTTCTATTCAGAGGAAATGTGGAGTACTACGGATTACCTTGACGTGAGAATCCCGTCAAGTGATAGCTATGTATACTTGTGATGGGTGGGACTCATTACATTTGCACTTACATACATAGCATTGATTTCAGATGTTTCGTTGGTCATATACTATGATATATGCATGTTTTATATACTAACCATGTGGTAGCCTTGATCGGAAAACCTATTGGGTGCGTTGATCTAACGCCCTAATTCTATCCTTACAGGATAATGCAAGAAAAGGAAAAGGGAAAGAGAAGGTCGAGGACCAGGAGGGGAGCCAAGCTTAAGCGCTTGAATGTTGGAATGATTCTATATGTTACTGTATTTTGAATTACATTTTATGGACATGTAATAAGTTGATACCTTTGCTATGGTTTGTTTATAGTTTGATAATGGATATTTGGATGCTTGGTTTAAGCAGTTTAAATGGGAGACTTGTACTTGCTATCTATTCAGTTTATTTCCGCAATCAGTATTTCCACAATTAGTCTAGTTATTCCGCATGACTTGATTAGTTCCATGCGTGGTTTGTCTTTCATGGGTTTAGTCCATGCACACATGGGTGGCCAGTTAAGGGTCGGACTTGGGTAGTCCGGACTTAGCTCGCGTTGTGACGTCGTCCGCCCTCTTCCGGTGTTATTATATTCTTATTTAAAAAAAAATTAGACTCTGAATCTCGGAAAGGGTGGGGCGTTACAGTTTTTGTTATGAAATTGACAAAGAGGGAGATTGTTAGTGCCTCAGCTTAGCCAAGTCCATATGTTTGTCAATTCCATGACTCGGAAAGAAGCACTTGATGGAAGCTTGAAGACCCAAGATGTTCAAGAGTAAAAATCATGCTCCACCAGATTGAAGCTCATCATGGCAATCACGAAACAGGTATTATGTCCATAGATGACTTTAGGTGGTACCCACACCTTAGAGAGGACTATCCCTAGGCTTAGAGGAACAAATGGTTAAATCATAAAAAGCCTAGAGAAGAAGCTTCACAGTGAATTAGAACTCAACTTGGAAATATGTATTTGGTTTCACTGTCAGCTCGACCAGTCGTTGTCACCGACCCCTCGGTGGAGACAGGATCGACCCATCGTGGTGAAAGACTAGTCGACCAGATTGACATAGGTTTTGAATCGTTGAACTGTCATTTTGGGTATGCCTCTGATCGAGAGTCTCGTATGCACCGACCACTTGGTGAAAGGCTCAAACGACCCCTCGTGGTCAACGACTCCTCGATCAAGATCTTGAATTCTGGAACTTTGAACTCAAGTGGACTCTCGAAGAAACAGACATATCGACCCCTCGGTAAAGGGCGACAGGTCGTGCTGGGTAATAGGTTTATAGACTTGAAACTACTATTAGCATGTTTTTGCCCCAAAACGAGCCTCTCATATGGACCGACCTCTCTGTGCCATAAACGTCGACCCATCGGCGGCAATGCAACGCCCCGCCCTTTTTCACTCGCTTTCTGAAAAATCAGAGTATATTTTTTTTTTAAAAAAAAAGTGATAGAGAGCGGGACGTCACGACGCGAGCTAAGTTCGGACTTCTAAAGTCCGACCCTTAACTGGCCAACCCTATGTGTGCATGGACTAAGTCCATGAAAACGGTTCACACATAATAAAACATAATCTTTTCGAAAATTAATCATAACTAACTGCGGATTATAATAGAACCTAAAACTACCCATTTTAGATAGCAAAGTACTTAGTCATTTAACCAAATTATCTTAAATTAAATATCCATACCAAACCATTCACAAACCATAGCAAATATCTAATTATTACATGCCGAAGTCTAACTACTCAAATTACATGTCCTTGAGTAACTTAATAAAATAACAAATAACATTCCAAAGTCCTTATGCTTGACTCCTGTTCACGATCATCATTTTCTTCATTTCTGTTTCATTCACTAGGATAGAAGTAGGGCGTTAGAACAACGCGTCCAGTAGGAATTCTAAATAGGGCTAACACATGGGTTAGTATATATAATATCATATCATCAAAAACATATGAAATCATACCATGCCATATGTTTTATGCAATGAGTCCCACCCATCATAATATCCAGTAACCTCTTGATGGAATTCTCTTCATCAAGGTATCCCCACAGTGGTCTTTCGGACACCCCGATGGAGTGTGGCCTCCGGATTCTTCTTGATGGGATTATACACATCACGGACTTCCCACGACTGCCTCACAGGACACCCCGACAAAGTGTGGCCTCCGGTTACAAACTTCCCTCCCATGCCATGCATGGAATGTACATGTCCATATGCTATGTAATTTAAATAACCATAGCATTAAAAACTCCACATTGAAACATAATATATTTACAACATAAATCAACAAAATAAAGATAAAAACATATTACATAACCATGTTCCAATGAGGTAGAATCCTACCCAAGACAACTAAGGTGTCCTTGAGCTTTAAACTGGCAACCGTTCACCATCGTGCCCCGTTTGTGATGTCCCGTTACCTTATAACATATCCATGAATTAAACCAACAACCCATTTGATTTGTAATGGTATCTAAGTCCAAAAACACAACTTGTGGGGTTCGGCCATACACCATGGCCGAACTTCACTTACTTTGATCTTAGCCCTTCCTTTTATTTATTAGTCAACCATCACTAAACAAAGTACTTAACCCTTAGTCCACCAAAATCCACCTAAGTGGGGTTCGGCCATACAACATGGCCGAACCTCACCATCTTAATTTTGGTCCCTCTTTCAAGTCTTTTAGTCCTTTTTAATTAAGTCCAAACACCAATCCATTAATCTAATCGTTCACACATTAAGCATCTAACACACATAACAACATAAGTATATAAAATTCATTAGTGGGGTTCGGCCATACACCATGGCCGAACCTCACTCCCTTGATTTTATGCTCATTTTTCAATCCTTTGATCTTTAGGTTAGATACAAGATCATGACCTCTTGATTCATACATCAATCACTCATACCACAATTGTTTATCATTGATAACCACTTAAACCCACCAAATATTTTCCATGGGGTTCGGCCATACACCATGGCCGAACCCATGGTTCCTCCTTTTCACCCTTAATTACATCCTTGCCATTATCTTTTCATGGCTAATCATTTAGCTTAATCCTCCATTCATTTAAACATGCATGATACTCCAATTAACTCTTCCAAATAATCCATCAAATAATTCATGGGGTTCGGCCATACACTATGGCCGAACCCATGTCCATCATTTTATTTAATCATGCATAGTATAAAACCTTAATAAATCCCTCCATATTTGATTTGATCCTTCATTCATTTTTGACATGCTAAATCCATAATTAACCCATAATTTTGATTCATGGGGTTCGGCCATACACCATGGCCGAACCCTATGATGTCTATATTCCATTATTAAAATCCATTAAAATATATACCCCATGTCCTTCCATGGTTATCATCTTTCACAAAATTATTAATCACCAATGTTCCTTCATGGGGTTCGGCCATGCACTATGGCCGAACCCTATGGTTCCTCCTTTCAATTTAAAATACCAAGATCATGCTCCTATTTTCTTCCATATAAAAAATAGGGTTCGGCCATGCAATGGCCGAACCATATCCTTGACCTTTGACCCTCTTTTCTAATTTGTAAAATTGTCGAGCACTTACCGTTTCCGCGACTCCTCCAATTTGTCCTTTGCTTCCGGCTTGTTCCTTTCCTTCCTTAGCCTCTCCTTCCTCCCTTCTTAATCTTTAACCGAGACTGGACCTTGCTAGAAACCCCTTGAAGTGGTTCGGCCAAGTGATATGGATTGAGAAAAGCTTTAGATCAAATTATTCTAAGTCCTCTTTGGTCTTGAGAAGAATTGGCCTTGAGAGGAAGGAAGAGAACATGATAAAATTCTCTAAGTGTTTGGTCTTCTTTCTTCTAGAGTGCTTGTTGGCCAATAGACGTTTTTGAGGGAGAGAAGAATAGCCAAGAGAGAGAGAGAGGGAGAGAATGAAATAATCTTGTTTTGTTCTCATAGAGTGGTCGGCCAAAGATAATGCCTTTTGGGTTAAACCCTTGTGTAACTCCCATCTCTTTAACCTCCTTCCTTAATGCACCCCTTGGGGGTTTCATCCATGAGATGAAACTCCCAAGGCTCCAACGGCTGCAATGGGTATCTTGGCTTACAAAACCGTCCTCTCTCATTAGTGACCATTTTGGGGGTTTCATCCATGAGATGAAACTCCCACCTCCAAGTGTGAACCCCTTGTTTAAATTTGAAATATCCATAACCTCTCACCTTTCCATTAACGATTCACATGGGGGTTTCATGCATGATATAAAAACTCCCCATGCATCCAACGTGTACTTACCTTGATGTTACCTTGTGTAACCTCCACAAAACGCCTCCTCTCCATTTAATTCCCATTTGGTTTTCATGCATGAAATATACCTCCATACATCCAACGTGTTCCATTGTTTGAATTTTGAAAACAAACCAACCACCTTCCATCTACACACTTCACTCACTTAAAAATAAATATTCTATCCAACTCATTTAATTCAAATTTATTTAACTCACTTAACTCAACTCATTCATTTAATTCAACTCAACCATTTGATTTAACTCAACCATTTAATTCCATTTCCAACTCAAATCAGCCCCAATCAAATTAAGCTTGGACTCACTTGGTGGTCAACCAAGTCAACTATGACCATTGGGTCCCTTTTGGGCATTTTGACCCAAATAACAACCTTGACCCAATTAAACACATCTTACCCATATAGAGTCTGTCTCCATTAATTTATAATTTAAATAGACGAAGTTCATGTAAATTGATATCTTAAAAATCCGGGGTGTTACAGACAACGACATGTCGACCGAGAAAGAATATTACCGTTGGGAAGTGCACTTAATGCACAACGGT
Source organism: Chimonanthus salicifolius (assembly GCA_013350335.1). Classification (NCBI taxonomy): domain Eukaryota; kingdom Viridiplantae; phylum Streptophyta; class Magnoliopsida; order Laurales; family Calycanthaceae; genus Chimonanthus; species Chimonanthus salicifolius. The sequence goes on along the minus strand of CM023537.1, from coordinate 43,618,942 downwards.
CGGGTTTGTAACTGTAACATTTTAGTCACCAACCCCTCGGTGCGACCGACCTATCGGTACATTACCGTTACTACAACTGGTTGCGTTATCTATAAAAACCAATCTTTATGCAACTAGTTGGTATCCTTCGGTAAGATTAGTTGGACCCTCATCTTCATCAGTGAGCTTAAACAAGGGTCAACAGAAGGATCTCTCTCTCTCTCATGCTTACACTTGGGGAATCAAATACAACCAATCAGATGGATTGAGTTGTGATAGAAAGAGAAAGGATGAAAACACATAAAGAACCAATCTATGGATTGAGTTTGAAAGTGAGAAAGAGAGAAGAAGAAAATTATCATAAACTAGGAAAGCTGTAGTCAAACCAGTTTCCTTGACACCATGGATTGTGATTGCTGAACGATAGCTACAAGGAGGAGCATTGGCACACATTGGGTGGGATCTTGAACAAGCCCATATCAAGAGAAAGAGCTTCAAAGGCAAGTGCTTTTTGGTTTTAATTTACTTTTAAAACCTTTGTTCCGAAAGTGGATTAAAGAAGCTTGGTTCCGAAACCTCTATAAAAAATCTGGAGCGTCGTCTCCGGAACAATGGTGCATGGAATTCCCAGCCAAATGGATATGTGGATTCCTGTTCGACAGTGGTGGGTGAAATTCTCAACCGATTGAGTGTAGTGGAATTCTTACTCTAATTGTGAGGGTGTAAGTCCCCACTTAGTGAATTTGGGGATAGCTCAAGGTTGAGCGAGTCCTAACGGTGGATGTAGGTTGGCTAACTGAACCACTTTAAATTGGTCTTATGGTGTTTGAACTTTCTGTGATTGTATTTAGTTTTTAAGTACTCTTCTTAATACACATCGCTTTGCATATTGATTATCTTATTCTACCCATTGTGCACAAGCCTCGATAATCAAACATATGTAAAGGGTCATAATCTTAGTGTGATCGTTTTAAGAAATTATCACCCTAAACAAATCTCTTGACGATTGTTCCACTGCACTTTAAGTAGTCAAGAAATTTGTAAACACCATAGGAAAATGGGATCGACGTATTGACCCCCTTCTAGGGTCAATCATGTTGTTCTAGCATATTGAAAAAGGGAACATTCATATTTATTAATCAAATCATGAGTATTAACCTTCTAAAATGTGACAAATCACATGTGGAATCAATATAAGAGGTTAGGTTTCGAAATCAAGGCCTAATGACCCACTCTTTAGTGATTTTCGAGTTCAAGAAACTCGGTCCGTTCTGCAGTTTTCTATAGTTTCTGCAACTATCCGATTGAGGAATATAGGTCTCGGAAGGTCCGAAAAGAAGTTTGGATGATCCTAAGGTTCAAACGATCCAAAGGATCTTCGGACGGTCCAAGGTGATTATTGTTAGAGCTGAAGCTTGGGACGATCTGAAGCTGGTCTCGGGACGATTCGAAGATGGCCTGGGGTCATTCTGAAGCTGGCCCGGGGACGTTCCGAAGCTTGGGACGATCCAAAGATGGCCTGTGGATGTTCTGAAGCTTAGGACAATTCAAAGCTGTCCTAGGGACGTTCTGAAGTGACCGTAGCCAGACTCTCTCATTTTTTAAACACGTGAATTCAATTATTTATAAAGAGCACTTAGACTTATTTCTGGATGTAATTTCTGAACCTCAGTGAAGGTTTCTTAAACAAGGTTTGTGGGGATGGAAATATTGTTAAGACCGACAAACTTGTAAGATTTTTATTATGAATTTCAGTGACAACACATACACCCATGGATTCTTATAAGGCCTGTATATGTGCAATAACTAGGAGATAAAATATGAGATTCAGAGTCTAAAGGCATTGAATTGAATTAAGAATGATTAGTGGAAAAGAATCTAATGCGATGTATGTTATGTTTCAATGCATGAACAATGAACGAAGGGTCAAAGAGTGAACCCGGGATCGAACGAGTTAGCTCGTGGATCGCTTGTATGCTGATCGGCTAAGATCAGGTAGGTTTTCCTACTTCGTTGAAATTCTATGGGTGTGGACCTAATATTTTGTTAATAAATAAAAAATGATGAATTGAGTCTCTTTGAAATTATATATCCTCGATTTATGATTTATAGCATTATAATAGTCAAATGTTATGATTATGAAAATAATAACTTTGAATGGTTTTGTTTTATGAAAGTAATACCTTGAATGATTTTGTATCACATGAAAATAAGAAGTTTTGAGATATCTTGAATATGTGATATTATGAGAATATGATAGATTCCAACTACATGGAGTTTTGAACTACCTTGTATTTGTACATCATACATAAAGAATCTATATGATTATGTTGAATAGAGTTGATGTGTTTTGAGAGTATAAAGTATTTATGATGAAAAGATATTTTTCATGTTCTTGATAATGATTGAAGATATGATATATGTAAGGACATTAGCATGCATTTGCATTCATACTCCTCATGCATGAAGCATGGGATGGGAAAGACATGAAATGAAAATAAAGGACCAGATTATCCAAATGGACCTTATGGTCATGATTATTGTTATGGGGTTACTGTCAACGAACCAAAGTGCCAAATGTTCAGACGGGCGTTGGTGTCGTGTTATGATTGACGAATCAAAGTGCTGAATTGTCCCGAGCAGGCTTTGATGTCGTGTATGTATGACAAAAAAAAATGTTTCACCGGTGCAATCGGTTGAGTTTTATGATGATATGTATTATGACACCCCAAAAGATGAATATGAAATGAGTATACGGGAGGATGAAATGCCCCATTGTTCGAAATGAAATGTTGAAAGACCTACATATGGGGCATGATAAGGGTATGCATGTATCATGGCACCCATAGCATGACATATTGTGTATTGATGAAGATTTACATGAACTGAATATGGTATTTGAAATGATGAAACGAATGTGGTTTTCGTGAAAGGTTTTAAGTATATATTATGTATGTCTTGAATGAGGGGTTTTTCATAAAATGATATAGTAATGTGCCTTGAGAAATGTACTCTGATACGTGATTGACATATGATATTTTGAAAGGTCAATGAATATGATTTTATTATAAGTACAGATTTGACATTATTTTATAGAAGGAAATTATGAGATGAATTAGGTATGAGTACAATACCTTATAATGAAATATGTATTATGTTTTTAAGCACGAGTTTTATATAATGAGTTAAATATGAGATTTGTATCATGATAAGTAGTTTAAGGAAGGTATTACGTATATCTTGACAGAAGATGGCTTCTGACCTAGAATGGATTTTAAGACTTAAGTATGATTTAGGATAAAGTACTGAAACACTAATAATGACATAGTATGTTTTGAAGCATGGATTTTATATAATTCTGAAATACGATAAAATCGATATTCGATAAGAGTAGAAGTATGTATATTGTCTTAGTATGATACGCCGTATTGCATATTATGTGATCGAAATTCCTACTGGGCGCGTTGACTATGCCCATAAATCCCCCCCCCCCCCCCCCCAGATTGTGTATGCAGGTTGAAGTGCGTAGATGAAATTAGATCAATTGATGGTCGAATATGAGCGAGATGGACACGAGAATTGAAGCTTGAATAGCATGGCTTAATGTATTTGCAATTTGGAAATTAGAAAACAATGTAATTTGAAGAATGTTATCTTTCGGGAACTGTAATATTTATGGTTGTGGAATTTATGTATTGAAGTTGTTTTGTATTTGACTCTAATATGTGGGAATTCCTTATCTTTCTTGGAGATGTGTTGACTATTCATTCAACGAAATAAATGTCTAAATTTCCGCAGGATTATGAGAGTGTACAAAATATCATGCACACACTAGTTGGGCTAGTCAAGGGTCGGATCTTTGGATTCGGACTTGGCTCGCGTCGTGACGCTCGCCTCCCTCTCCACTAAAATATTCCTAATATATTTCTTTGATGACGGTGGTTATAGGGAGGGGGATTACATCTCATGTACTTAACTATCTAAGAGTCGATCCTTGAGTTAGTTAAATGTTTATGGGTTAGTGCTTGGCCGTGATGAGTCCTCCAACTTTTGGTGGCTCCAACTATGCTCTTTGGAAAGCTAAAATTAAAATATATTTAATCAAAGTAGATGGAGCACTTTGGGAGATGATCAAGTGTGGTTGGATTCAACCAATCAAAAATTACTTCACTTGGAGTGATGTTGAAAAGAGTATGCACTTGGCCAATGTTAAAGCCCTTGATGCCTTAGTTTGTGCCGTTTCACCAAACATCTTGGAAAACTTAATATCGTGTGAAACTGCAGAAGAGACATGGGATATTTTAGAGGAAACCCATGAAAATCCTAAGAAGGAAAATGCCATAGAAATGGTCTATTGCTTAAAACTCATCCAAACACTTAAACCCCAAGATGAACTTAAACATGAAGACCTAGAAGATGAAAAAGACCAAGATTATAAACAAGAATATGAAATTCTTCACTAAAGCTACAAAGAACTATGTCTTAAATTTGAAAAACTAACCAAAGAATTTATCCAGTCAAAGAATGAAAACACAAAAATCTCAAATGAGCATAGTTATGAAAAATTAACAAATGAGAAAATCTTAAAAGAATTGAAAATTAGTTAAAGAAGAGGCATCAAAATCTAAAGGAGATAAAATTCAAGAAAATCCAAGAGCCACACAAAAAGATGATGCCTAAAAATGGAGCATTCCATCAAAATTCCCCATTCACAAACTCAAGTAGAACGCTCTAATACTTTTTCGTACATTTTTCATCTGCATACTAAGCATTCCCAAGAAGGATTATAAATTCCTTGAATACAGTTTGGAAGTCTTAAGAGTATCTCAAAAGGATAGTAGTTACATATGATTCTACTCAAAACCCAAAATACATACTTTCTACATGGTTTAGTATACATTCATTTCTTAGCATATTACATAAGCACTAGTGTGAACCATCATTTATATAAAACACAAAATATGTGATGCCATTGAGTCGGCTCCTATTCTCGTGTGTAGGGTTCGACAGACCCCGCTTCAATGTAATATCCTGCACCTGTGAGGGGTCAGTACACTAATGACTTTCATAATAATAATGTATGATTACACATTCAAGCTTAGAGGCATTAATACAAAATTTAAGTAGTTTATTAAGTGTACATACCACCGTTTCTCATTTACTAACTCCCATAGATTTACAAATTACAATTTCCAATCATCACATCATTTTCCCATTCGAGTTCCACCCTTGAGTCTATGTGTGGCACATCCTATAGAGACCCGACCCGATTTTTCGGAGTTTTAGAGTCTTGGTAGCAGTAGGGTGAGTGTGGGCCCTGTGGTGGGTCCTGATTGGCCCGATTTTGAGTTCGGAGACTCAGAGGGCAATTTGGTAATTTTGAATTATTGAATTTTCTTTCATAATTAAAAGTTTGAAAATCACACATTTTCCCCCGACGTTTGTCGTTTGACTTCTTCGAGTTTTTTAAAATATTTTGAAAATTAGAGATTTTTATTTTATTTAAAAAAGAAAAAAACCCTAAACCTAACCCCCCTCCCTTTAAAATCTCATTTTCGGTAACACTGTAGCGCATTGCTACAGTGCCACCGCAACACATGCTTTCCCTCTCCTTTCTTTCATCTTCTTCCCTCTTCCAGTAAACCTTAACCCTAAAACCCCTTGCCGCCGCTGCCACTCCTTTCTCTCTCTCTCGACCCCCCTCTCATCTTCTTCTCTCGCATCTCTCTCCCCTCTCAATCTCGACTTCTTCTTCTTCCCTTTTCTTTCTTCTCTTTCTTAACCCTACGTGTTGCCGCCACCATCTCTTCTATCTCTCTTCTCTCCCGTCGCTGCTCCACCTCGACTCGCCCCTTCTCGCCTTTCGGATTTGCTCATCGCCGTCCTACATTGATCCAGTTGGGCCCAGGTACCCTCTCGTCTTCCCTTTCTCCTTTTCCCTATTTTTCTTTGGTTTTCCCTTCTTTTCCTTCTTCTTTTCCCCGTTTTCCTTGGCTAGGTGCTGAACCAACTCAGTCGAGTCACTGAGTTAACTCGGCTGGGTTCGTTTCTGGGCTTTGGTAACCCAGGCCCAGTTCTGCTCTCTTTCGGGCCTTTCCTGGTCCAGTTCGGCCCAGCCTTCGGCCCGACCCGATTTCATGCCCGACCTAGTTCAGCCCGGCCCGTTTCGACCCAATTTCAGGCCCGACCCGATTTCAAACCAAATTTCCAGTTTCAGGCTCAGTTTCGAGCTCGGTCCAATTTTGGCCCCAGTTTTCAGTTTCGGGCCCACTTCAATTCGGTTTGGACCTGACTCGCTTTCGGGCCCGTTTGTAGTTCTGACTTAATTTGACTCATTTTGCCCGGTTACTTATCCTTGTGCTCTCGTTTCAACAGATCAAACTTCCTTCAACCCAGCGGACACGTTTTCTCGCATTGGATTTCAAGGACACACACAGGTGAGGGAACTTATCACCGCTTTTAGCACGCATCTATGCATATTACTACTATATCAGATGTGCGGGTACGGAATGCGGCGAATGGGGCTCCCCAGTATTACGAGCCACTCGGCAAGGGAACTGTTGATACTATTATGTGGCGGGTCTCCATCCGGATGTATTCGTATCCGATGCCCGCAGAGGCAATATGAATTGATTATTTAAGGTCATAATTGATTGATTGTGTGGTGACATGATTGGAGTTTATTTTGGTTGATAATATGCTAAGATGCCAGCATGTGAATATGTAATATGTAGTGGTATATGTCTGATTATGGTGCAATGTATTCTGTTGATAATATACCATATGATCATGTGATAATTAGTTTGGACTGTTAGACGTTAAAACATGCTTGGATGTTAACATGTCAACCAGTGATAAATAGTGATGCATATACCTGATTATTATGTGACGAACTATGTTAATGGCATGTGTAAGTGTAGAGTTAATTGTGCATACATATAACTAACGTATGTGGGATGTCGGTGGGGGCATGGGTACTAGGCAACATCAGGATCTAGAGACTCCCCCTAGCTTGTCGGGTAGTTAGGGTGGGGATGTTATGTGGGACCACGCAGTGGACGCGTGGTTGGGATTCGGACTCCCTTGTGATTCGAAATGGGAAGTCGTAACCCCTTGCCTAGATCAAATGGTCAGTCTGTCTTGTATTTCCCGGACGTACCTATGAGAGAGGCGTGATCTGATTTAGAAAACAAGGTGCTTGGGAGTCCCAGATAAGGACTAATTGGGAAGTAATTATGTTAACCCTAGATAGGCCATCTGCTGAATGTTGGTTCACCCAAGGCAACCTTAGAAACCCCTTGCGGTTCCGATACTCGAATGTGTGACGGGTGAGGTGATCCCTAGATGATCGAGTAGGCTGAGGAGGTGCTCGCCCACTCATTGGCCGGGGGATGGTGCGGTGAGGAACGGCTCCCGCCAGTATGCCTTGTGGTCCCTAGATGACCGAGTAGGCTGAGGAGGTGCTCGCCTAGGTCGAGGGATGGAGCGGTGAAGGACAGCTCCCGCTGACATAGTTTGTTATCCCTAGATGACAGAGTAGGCTGAGGAGGTGCTCGCCTAGGTCGAGGGATGGAGCGGTGAGGGACAGCTCCCGCTAGCATAGTTTGTGATCCCTAAATGACCGAGTAGGCTGAGGAGGTGCTCGCCTAGGTCGAGGGATGGAGCGGTGAGGGACAGCTCCTGCTGGCATAGTTTGTGATCCCTAGATGACCGAGTAGGCTGAAAAGGTGCTCGCCTAGGTCGAGGGATGGAGCTGTGAGGGACAGCTCCCACTGGCATAGTTTGTGATCCCTAGATGACCGAGTAGGCTGAGGAGGTGCTCTCCTAGGTCGAGGGACGATGCAGTGAAGGACAGCTCCCGTTGGTATGGTTTGTGATTCCTCGGATGACCAAGTGAGCTGAGGAAGTGCTCCCTCACTCGTTGGTCGAGGGACGATGCAGTGAGGGACAACTCCCGCTGGTATGGTTTGTGATTCCCTGAATGACCGAGTAGGCTGAGGATGTGCTCGCCCGCTCATTGGTCGAGGGATGGTGCGATGTGATGCGATGAGATATTCCAGGCTAGGACACCTGTAGGGTGGGGACAACCTGCGATGTGATGAGATGTTCCAGGCTATGGCACCTGGAAGGTGGGTACAGTCTGAGGTTTGGTATTCCAGGCTAGGACACCTGTATGGTGGGGACAGCCTGTGGTGCGATGTGGTAGTGTATTACCCGCGGTTATGGTATTGGGGTTCATGGTTGAGACTTGTGTTGTGTGTGTTGACTCACCAGGAATTTATGGGCGCCTAACGAGTGAGTTCGGCCAGCTCACTCGATAGAAGACCTATAGAATTCTGTGAGAGGTGGATACACCAGTCGTGTGGAGACCAGCATATGGGCTCCAAGGTTATAGGTGTGACTATCGAGACTCTGGTGCTTGGTTGATGAGACCATAGATGAATCTGGTTGGTAGTTCGTTGAGGACTGGTGAGGTGGTTACTCCCGTGTGGTAATCAGTTTGGAACTCTAGTGAGTCCGACTCTTGGGTTGGTCGTGGTATGTGTACAGGTTGTCATGAGAGGGTCATAGGTCTAGTTGAGGACTAGAGACCCTGATCTGACTGAGGATTAGTCTGCGTACCAGTGGATGGGTGGACTGTCGCGGTTGGGCACATAAGGGAGTTGCATTGGGTTGGTTAGAGGATGTCCTAGAGGCTCGGCTGACGTAGGCCCATGTGCTAGGGGTAGGGCACATGTTTGTATGGTCATGCATGTAGACATCCTAGACATTGATGTGTCCATATGATTATGTGCAGTGTATGTTTGATGACTTATGATGCATGTGTTACCCTCACTGGGCATGTAGAGCTTACCCCCTTGCCTTACAGGTACTTCATAGAGGAAGGGTCGGCGGGACCCTCAATCAGACATTGGGTGTTGAGTTATAGCCTTGTACTTGTCATGGTTTTATTTTGTAATTGGAGACTTATTAATGTATTTGGGATATGTGTACATCTCATTAAGTTGGGTGAATGTAATAATTGAATGATGTTATTGTTTCCAATTATGATTAATACTTTATTGGTTATTGGTTTAATGGTGGGTTGCCCGTAGTTGCTTTGAATTGCGGGGCTAGTATCTCCCCTTTATTTTGGAAAAAAAAAAAATGCCCCTGAAATAGAATTAGATCAGTGATTTGAGACTTTGTAATAGTTTAACGTACTCGTAGTGGGACGGGTCGTTACACATCCGTTGTGTTCACTTCTACGCATTTCACTTTTACATCTCAAGGTCTGCGTGACACGTTCCTGCATGCACTTCTAAGCATAATAACACCACTTCTTCATGTGTGTGGCATGCCTCAGCATGCACTTCTATGCATTTCACTTTTACATCTCAAGGTATACATGGCACGTCCCTGCATGCACTTCTACTCATAATGACACCACTTCTTCATGTGTGTGACACGTCCCTGCGTGCACTTCTACACATGATGACACCACCTCTCATGTGCGTGGCACGTCCTTATGTGCACTTCTACGCAAGATGAATTTCACCTCTTCATATGCATGGCATTTCCTTACATGTACTTCTACGCGTAATAAATTTCACATATATCATTACCCACCCATCATCCTCCATAATCACGTATACATACCCCATACTCCTTTCACAAATATACACATTTCACATTATTGTAATTCCATTTATCCATTCAAAACCACTTTAACGTGAGTAAATACACAGCATATGAGAAAATTAAAATATGACACTCGTAGTGTCATTCATTATCATCCCACAAACACCAACATTCCTGAACTACACTCCCAATATAAAGTCCCATGCTCTACCTTGTGAATACACTCCACATGTATATATATATATATATATATATATATATATATATATATATATATATATATATATATATATATATATATATATATATATATATATATATATATATCCCATCCATTCATCATATCACAACCTACACCGATTTTGTAGCAACCATACCCAAAGTAACGGGTTAGTGGTAGTGGGTAGAGTAGTTCATTTCTTGAAATTGTGTGCCGTTTTATTTTATTAACATTGTTTTGAAAAAACACACTGAGACTTAGAAGTTCAAATTTAAATTAGCTTTCCAAATGCACACAAACCCTCTTCAAGTAGATCACATTGACTAATTTTCTTTTAAATTAAACAATTAGGTGGTGAGAAAATAAAATTCAATAACACCAATACTAATTTGAAATTACCCAATTTCAATGAGTTGGTAATAGATTAATTTTAAATTTAATTTTTGGCAACAAATAGAAGTGAATTTGTGAAATGACCAATTTGTTCATGCCTTGGGCAAATTTTATAAAATATTATTTTTTCGTGCTATGGTCGTCAAATATCCCTTTTCCTATAATTTCTCTCCTTGTGAAAATTCACAACTCTAAATACACGTTGGAAACATGTGAAAACCCTATGAATTTCGAAAATTGTGTTCCAAGTCTTCTCTAATTAGAATCATTTTTTAATTACAGAGAAATAACTCATGGCCGACCCACTCTATCCTTATTATCTCTCTCCTTACTTTCTCTCCAAAATTCGTTGGACGCAAAGAGAGAGATCCCTCCAACGTTAAAGCCTAGGGTATTTTGAGAAAAGTCTTGTTTTAGAAAAGGAGGAGGAGGCAAGTTCTAACTAGGAGAGAGATTCTCTCTTGGTCGACTCCTCTCACCTTAAATTAAGGTCTCCATGCGCATAACCTCTCCATCTCACCAAATTCGTTGTTGGACTCTCTCGTCTCCATGGCTTGGATGATTTCTCTTCTACAGGTAAGTGCCATGCCCCGACTTGATTGTGGGTCTGAAATGTGACTAAATTTTTTATTTATAATAACCTCCAAACACTTAACACCATAGCTAGGCTGGATCCTTTAGAATAAATAGTTAAGCTCATAATAATAAAATGTCACACATGTTCTTCACATATAGATTCAAACATGTACCATATCTACCCATATACAAACACTTATCATACACACAAATATTTCCATAGATACCATCAGAAACATCATCATCATTATTATCAACGTTACATGCGATAAAATAGTGGTTTATCCATCATTAGAACACTAAGTACCACAGGACGGTACTATCAAAACATGGATTGTAAACCAAATAGATAAAACGAATGTGTTTCCCAACTGTGGGAGATATAAGCACCGCATCGGTTTTCTCATCCTAAGCCTACAATGGAGGTTCCTCCTCCACGGGTACTAATCCTGAAATGTAAGGGATGTGAGCTCCAAGTCTAGTGAAGCTATCTTCAAATAATACATTCATCATCATCTACAAGTTAAACAGCGTAGTCTTATAATAACAATAATGGCCTATTCTTACCAACAATTATCTTACTCAAAATCATTGATGGTCTATTTTACCATTGTTACCATAAATGTGTCTCATATACCATGTTTTCAAATTACCACCACTGCCACATCACTTCCACACATGAAATACTACACTGACTGTCCAAATGCATTAAATCCCGACACGATCAACATACAGCATCTTGCAAGAGCATAAACGACCTCACTAGCCCGGCCTCACTAGCCAATAATAACTGATCTAACAGTCTGACCTCACTGGTTCGGCCTCACTGACTCAAAATCAGCACAGCAGCTAAACGTGTGGAGGTAGTACCATTAACCAACTTCATAACTCATTCACTATACTCAGGTTCTCACATCGGAGAATAATAACATTTTGCATTTACATGAATATATCAATATTTAGGCATGTACGTTGAGTTCATTCTTCATTATAGGCTACTAGACCTCGACTCCCTAACACCGTGTTATGCTTCTTTCTAATAGTTAGAACATATTCCATCCCTCACATGGAAATAGTGTCAAATCTCATATTTTTGCCTATTTAGTCTCTTTCTATTTCATATAATATTCATGAAACCACTTATTGCACTAGGTTTACAAAACCTGTTTTAGCAATATTGTATTACTAAATCTCCTCACCATTAATTGTAAGGTATTCGCAGAAATCTGTAACACACAATGGAATACAATAAATACACATCCATAGACAAACACCATGCACAATCATAATATAGTTAATCTTTTCTAACTCATTTTTCTAAAAAACTCAAAAGGAAATGGTTCTGAGTCCATACCATAGATTACTACTTCATTTTAAGTTAAAGCCAGAATAGTCAATCAAATCAAAACACTCAATACAATAAAAATAAAGGTACTCAGTGCCCAGTTTCATATTTCTTCCTGGGCAGAGTAGAGTATTGAGATTTTGTCCAAATGATACAATACAAAAATGTAAAGTGCTCAGGCACTATACATAGTAGAGAGATACAGAAATATAAAATGCTCAACCCACTACTTGTATTGTCTTCTGGATAGGACCATGGAGACATATTGAGTTAGGCCTTGAGAGTATAGAAAATAAATCACTCAGTGCCCGATCCTTTTTTACCAACGAGAGACGTTTCCACAGCTCTACTGATGGCTACCGAGCGGCGTTTTCACCTGAGCTACAGGTAGAGGGTTTTCGGCCTGGAAGTGAACACACAAGACTGTAACATTAACACACAAAAGTTAGCATCATATTTTAATTAAGAATCAAGGTCTTTGCAATCTGAATATCATAGCTTAATCATAAATTTAAATATACAAATCTTAAAAATTCAAAAATCAGTTCTGGGTCCCTCAGAACATGCCTCAGAACCAGGTACTGTGGCTTCGGAACTTTCGAGCCACTATCCTAAATACTGTGTTTCAACAGAGCCTTCGGAACCTAGGTTATATCCTTTGGAACTTCCGAGTTTCAGGTCTCGAAACTTCTGAGTTTGCTCCAAATAGAGAACAACAAAGGCAAGAAAAACTAGTTTGCCTCGGTGTGCTTTGGAACTTGTCATGGTCTGATCGGATCTTTCGACCTGCTCAGAACGTCCGAAGATGATTCTCTGAACATTCGTGACTATCCACCAGAGGCAGAGAGAATGGTTGACCTCTGTTCACTTCAGAACTCCAAAACATCAGTTTGGAACTTCCGAGCTCAGATCTTCGAAACTTCCGAGCTTATTCTCAGATCTTCCGAAGATCATATTCTTCAACCTATCACCTGCAACCAATGCAATGACGGGACAGACAGAGTGAAATACGAATAAAAAAAAGTGGGTTTCCTGAATACGTTTTTCACTTCTTTCTGGTCAGATATGTTCCTTTATCAGTCCTCTATAATTTCGAAATAAATTGGGCAATAAACAGATGATAAAAACGTCTGATTTTAAAGGTATAATCAGTAAAACACATAGAAAACCAAAGTTTCCACTAAATTTCAAAACTCATTTTAAAGCTCAAATCAAAACAAAATTTACTTCTGTTTGATTCTAAACTTGTTAAAATTTAAAAACGATTGCAATGGCTACCTTCGCTTTGACAATCAGTGAAGTTTCAGCTTTTCCAAAAGTTTGCTTAAGTTGAAGAACCTAAGAAGAAGAAGCTTGAAGGAAAAGGAAGAAGCAGAGAAAGTGCAACAATAATGAGTCTGAATTTTGTAAAGATTTTCATGGCTGGACCTGTTTAAATAGGACTGGAGGGTGTAGGTAGGCAGGCATGCTAGCAGTTGAGGAACCCCCACGTCGATCTGCAAGCTACGATCGTAGCTTACATGAGTCGACACTCATGCAGCTACTTCCGATGCATCAACTCTCTGTAAGCATCTAGGGACTTATTTGCAATTTATTTATTTTTATATATATTTTAGTCCATTTTTATTTAGTTCAATTACTTAACTATTTAAAGACTTAATTAATTTAATCCAACTGATCTAAAATATTGGGTTTTGGTGCTTATAATTACTATTAAATTTTGGAAAACAATACTCTTTAAAAATCAATAGATTTAAATAAAAATCATATTTTAGACAATTTCCTTAAATCAAATTTCATTCATTTAAAGGTTTTTAAAATTTTATTTTTAAAATCTAAAAAAACAAAATGATAAGTTTAAACACAGATTAATCATAATGTATTTTTCTTAAAATTTTCCAAATTCTCGAATTATTTAAAATAATTATTTCTTATATATCGGGACCCTTTTCGGGTCAAATTATTTAATATTTTCAAAATAAAAATATAATTTAAAGGGTCCTATAAATTTAGAATTTAAATCCTTACCAATGTGTAAACTTAATAATAAATTTAACCCAAACAATCCAAACAACAATAAAAGAATCATTAAATAACAATATTTATGGTAAATTATCATTTTGCCCCTCCTACATAAATGAGTTTGACCAATAAACTACCAAGCTCTGATTGGGCCGATCTTAGACTTTTCAAAAAGCTCAAACCGTAATATTCATGATTAACGGGTCAAAAACACAATTAATTAACATTAATCACATAATTAATCCTACTTTTGAGTCAGGGTATTACAGTAAGTGATTTTGTCTTGAAACTCCTTTCAATTCCATGGTTTTCTTTTCTTTTTCCTCCTATTGCCTTCATGCAAATTGAGCCTCCATGTTATTTGAACATACTCCAAAATTCGACATGGAGATAAAACCACAATTATTTTGAGTGGAACTACTAAAATTTCTTGCCATGGCCAAATCCGTGTATTCCAATGTAGAACATCGATTTTCCTTGTTCTCTTTTAGGGTGTGCAAACGAAGTTTGACGTGTGTTCTTTTTTGGATTCTCATATTCTTCTTCCATCAATCTTCAAAGAGGTATGTATTATTTTGTTTCTGAAAGTTCTCTTGAGTGCTTAGAACCAGATTAACCCTAGAGAGGGGTGAATAGGATAATCACAAATTATGGCCTTATAAAATTTTCTTGATTAATAGAGCAAAATTAAAAAAATTTATAGTGGTTCGGTTAAATAACATAATCCACTGTAGAGACTCACCCAACCTTGGACTATCTCCAATCACTAAGCATTGGAATTACACCAACATAATAGAATAGGACTTCACCTATCCAGTTGATTAAGAATTTCACCCAAGTCTTATCCCACTATTTTTTATAGTGGTTCAAGAGAAACTCGGTCTCTTTAATCTACTTCACAATAATATAGATTTTAAAGTAAAATCTAAACTAAGAAGCACTTGTTTTTGAGAAGCCTTTGCAAATGAACTTGTGTTTCTTGAATCACTCCACCCAATGTCAGCTTGTAGAATCTCAACGTTTGATGAAAACTCATTGTGTAGAGCAACCACAATCCTTGGGAGGTCCTTCTAGAAAATTGGGTTCCAATTTCTATCCTAGAAGCTTTGGCTTAATCTTTCTCTCTTAACTACAATCTTTACCGATTGGATGTTTGAATGGTTTTCACTAGAGATGCCAAGAGAGAATAAGCCTATGAGATTGCCTTTGGCCTTGAGAGTTTTAGAGTGGTAGATGAGGTTCTTTAATGCTCAAGATGTCTAACCAAAACTCACCAAACATTGATATATTTATAGGCAAACATAAAAAATTGCGTATCACTGAAACACGCAATCGATCGTGCACAGGCGATCGATCGTCCGTGTTTGAATTCCTTTCCACCAACCCGACCGTTGAGCATTTAATGCACAATAACAGTGTTTAAAATGGTAACCTCAAGATGGATCATGCCACACAATTGATCGTTCGTGTTTCCTGGCGACTGATCGCGGGTTGGCGAATGTATCGGCATGAGACTGACTGTAATTTCCAGGGTCAAGTCTCATCCTAGGCCCAGGGCGATTGATCTTGATGCCGATCGGTTCCTACCCTGTTCTCATGATCGATCGCATACCCTATTGATCGTGTGATACCAAGTTTTCCAAGTTTTGATGAGGACCAACCTATGTCCTGTCTCAACGATACATCGCCTATACGATTGATTCGTCAAGGTTCCAGACAATCGACTGTGGGCTCCCGATAGTATCGTCCTGAGACCACATGAGTTTGACAGTCTTGTTCAACTAAAAACCCCCAACATTCCACATGACATATCTCAAGACCACGATTGGTCGTGTGTTGTCCTTGGCAGTTGATCGCCTAACACGATGTGTCGCCCTGACAGTGAATTCATATTTCCAAGTTGGCTTCCAACTCATTGTCAAACACATGGTAGGCTCATTTTATTATCCACGTGTGGGCCCAGGCATGGTCCACCTAAGATTTGAGTACCACCTAATGTCATTTATGGCCACTTGCCATCAGTGATTGCCATCGGCGTTGATTCGTTGAGTATTCACACTTCAACCAACGCTTGAGATCTTGAGTCTTGAGCTTTACTCATGAAGGCATTTCTTCACCTAAGTCACGAACTTGAAAAACAGGTGACTCGGCAAGTCGGGGTACTAACAATTTCATTTTTCTTATCCCTCTATGTGATGTTCGACCATAGATAGAGAAAGAGCATGATTATCTATGGACCTAGACCTAAATTCACCACGTTCGACCATGGATAATTTAATCTTAATCTATAGAATAATTCTAGAAGGACCAACTAATTAACTCTAGGTTTGTATTAGAGAAACAATGGTTTGGTGGAAAGTTGGAGAATTCAGATTTCAGACTTAACCTATGATTTTCTGCACATTGTTGCGACAAATATCTAAGGCTACCAAACTCCATTCGAAGTAGAATTTATATATTCGAAAAGTAGACAGAGATATCTAAGTCTTTTTAAAATTTTAGAACCATACGATTTGAATTGAAGCCCCAAATCGTGTCTGCAAGACAGACCAAATTTTTAGTCTAAATCTATATGACAATTCTGTAGCAGTTCACCAATTAATTTTTATCTAGACCAGTACACCCTCGTTTGATGTGAAAGTTTATATGTAATTAACAACATGATGTATCGCCTATAAAAATTTGAGAGTAGTTGGCGTTGAGTTGATGGGCCAAATAAATTATGCAAGTTGAATTTCGTTCATAGACTGCAAATAGTTGAGCAAAATGTAATTGTTGGATTGAATCGACCATAACTTGGTCTACCGAAATTAGAACGATGCAAAATTTGTGCTCATTATCAAGCCCATGAAGAGACCTAATTGCTATTTAAATTTGGGAATTGTTCGATTTGTATAGGTAGGTCAAAAGTCGTCTGCAATCTGAACAGGAGTCTTAAACTGCAAATTGTTTGGTTGTTCGTAATAGTTTAAGTAAAACAACAATATCACAAGTTAGGAAACTTCGTTTGAGCCAAACGAAATATTTCTAGAATCCTTATTTCGAGACCTATCTATTGTAAAAATATCAATTTTTTTTTATGTTCAAATAGATCGCAGAAAATTCTACAATATCACAAATTTTACTTAGTTGGACTGAAGAAATTTCTTAAACTTAAATTTTAGTTTCTTAAGCCTGTGTTTTGAACTGATCAATGGCTAACTAGTAGACCAGAGACCTTAGACCAATAATAGAGTGTTTGTAATGTCTTAGAAGCCTTAAACCATATTTTAGAATTTTGGTTTAACCCATTGGTCAGATTTAAGTAGTATGAGCCTTAGAAAATTAATCAATATAGATTTTATTTTTTATTTGTATTCATTTTAAATGTAATGTTTCAGTGAGATTTGAGTTTTGAACGTTAAAAGATTTGTGGATTCATCACTTTACGATATTAGGTGAGGAGGACAATTCACTACATATATTGTTTACATGATATTTTTATTTTAATTATGCAATGAAAAATATTGCAAGGTGTGATGAGTGTTTGGAATGTAATTACTAGACCTAAAAAATAGACTGAGTGATTAGTAGAATGATGGCTGTAATCTGGTGCAAAACTCATAGTAGTGTAAGGGATATTTGGTTTAGTCCACCAAGATTTGTGGATATTATTCATTAGCCTTGTTGGAAGGTCTTATACTTATATTCGATTAATTGTAGTCAAAACGGCCCGAGGCTTGTGTGATTTATCGTGTGAAGAGGTTGAATAATGTGATGTGATTATTAGAACTTCAAAAATTGTTTTGGCGTGCTATGAGTTGTGTGTAGTTTAATTGAATCATTTCAAGTTCTATTTTTGCAATTATGCTATGTTGATTTTGGCGCCCCATATAGACACCCGGTTTTTCTACCTCTACAAACCCAATTTAAAAAAATCGGGTGAAATTACCATTCTACCCCTTCGTGTTTCATAATCCGAATGAACTGTCAGTTCATTTTCAGTTCGTTCGGATGAAGACACTCGTCCGAACGAACATATCAATGTAATTTCAATTCGTCCGAACGAACTGATCAGTGTAATTTCAGTTCGTTCGGACAAATATACTCATCCGAACGAACAGAACAGTGTAATTTCAGTTTGTTAGGACGAATAAACTTCTATGGTCGGTCTGTGACCCCTGGATGCCGAAGGCGTCCTTGGGGTGATCTCGTAGTTCCTACGGGGTGGAGACGATGGGGTCGGTCCATGGATTTTCCTTCCTTTTGCCACATTTCGCTCAAAGGGTTGAAGGGAGATAGTGCATCAAGCTGTTCGCAAGGGCCAACTTGATCCTCTTCCCCAGGGATCCAGATGAGGGAACCCTAGGAGAGCCGCCGACTCCAACTATCGTCCATGTACGATCCATACTAGATCTGACCAACTGCCCATCCTACCTCCTCTACGTTCTTGACAGCCCATCTTTGTCTCAGTAGAGTCTTTCAGTGGCATGTTTCGGTCCTCTTCCCCATTACTTAGAAAAAGTGAGCCACCGGTTCAGGTACAAGATACTATCATTACCGCCTGGACAATTAGACATCCAACCCGTAATCGCTTCGTTCGAATGATCAGTTTGGATATACCCTAAAAATAGTATGTTTATTTGATGAGTAAACAATGTGACATGGTAAATGTCAAAGAATGTTGGAGTAAATGTGGTGCACAAGATACGCAATGGAGAGCTAGTTCTGGAGATATAAAGTATCAGTAGCAATTCCTTATCCCTTTGATGAGTAAACAATGTGACATGGTAAATGTCAAAGAATGTTGGAGTAAATGTGGTGCACAAGACACGCAATGGAGAGCTAGTTCTGGAGATATCAAGTATCAGTCAGCAATTCATTGTTCCTTTGATGAGTAAACAATGTGACATGGTAAATGTCAAAGAATGTTGGAGTAAATGTGATGCACAAGACACACAATGGAGAGCTAGTTCTGGAGATACCAAGTATTAGTTAGCAATTCCTTGTTCCTTTGATAAGTAAACAATGTGACATAGTAAATGTCAAAAAATGCTAGAATAAATGTGGTGCACAAGACACACAATGGAGAGCTAGTTCTGGAGATACCAAGTATCAGTCAACAATTCCTTGTTCCTTTGATGAGCAAACAATGTGACATGGTAAACGTCAAAAAATGCTGGAGTAAATGTGGTGCACAAGACACACAATGGAGAGCTAGTTCTGGAGATACCAAGTATTTTGGTGTGCTATTTCGGATTCTGTCTTGAAAAAGGAAAGCAGTGCCATGTTTGCTAGCAGATCTCAAAGCAAAGCAGCTAATTATAGTTATGTAGCCAAAACATGGGCCAAGTCTGAAGATGACAAGCTTGAGGAAGTGAATGAGAAGGCACATTCGTTCAAATGATCCTAAGTGATCATTTCGAACGAATGAACATATATAAGTTCACTCGTCTAAACGAACGAACAGATCAGTGTAATTTTAGTTCATTCGGATGAGTATATTTGTCCGAACGAACAAAATTTACGTTGATCTGTTCTTTCGGACGAGTGTATTCATCCGAACAAACTAAAAATGAACTGACAGTTCGTTCGGATGATGAAACACGGAGGGGTAGAATGGTAATTTCACCCAATTTTTTTAAATTGGGTGTGTAGAAGCAGAAAAATCGAGTGTCTATATGGGATGCCATAATTTAATGCTACGCTATTTAAATTATAAGAATGTTGTGGTGATGAGAAATTTAATTATGGGGCTATGGAACCTGTGTAGTTGTTTTGAATAATTCTAATGATTCATAGAGCATATGGCATGGTGTTAAGATTTATGGCATGTTGGTAGGTGAATAATGCATATGACACTGAGCATAACATTCTCATATTCATGGGTTTGGGACGGGAGTGTTTTCCGTGACTTTTCATGATAGGCCACGATGGTGGTAGATTGTGTTTTCCCTACTTAAGTGGGATGGCCACTTCGGTGGTAGGTTGTGCTTTCCATGACAAATCATGAAGGCTATTATTTGGTAGTAGGTTGTGTTTTCCTCACTTAGTAGTTGTGGATAGTGGTATTAGATTGCATGAGCATGGAGCATTTAGTCTGTCATTCTCATATTCATAGGCTTGGATATGGGGGTGTTTTCGTTGATTTGTCATGATGGCCATGACAGTGGTAGATTGTGTTTCCCTCATTTAGGTGAGATGGTCACTTCGGTGGTAGGTTGTGTTTTCCGTGACTAATCATGAAGACTATTATTTGGTGGTAGGTTGTGTTTTCCTCATTTCGGTGGGATGGCCACTTCGGTGGTAGGATGTGTTTTCCTCGATTCATCGTGATGGCCACCATAGTAATAATAGTTGTAGATTGTGGTGTTGGATTGCATTGAGAGGTGAACATTGAGCATCGTGCATTGCATCTGCATAGAGCATGACATTAAAGGTATATTGAAATTATGCTTTGGTTATCTGGATAATATATTGTCTTATGGAAAATGAGTGCATGTTCTATGTATGTGCTATTTTTTTTTTCGATAGACTTGAAGCTCACACCCCTCACATTACATAGAAACCAGTGGACTTAGGCATAAATGAGATACAAAAACAGAATTAAAGAATAAAAAGTGGCTTATAAGCAAATTAGATTATTTGTTTAAGTAGAGACTTACGCACTTTAATATTCTTTGGTTATGTGGTTTGAAAATCATTAAGAGTTTATCATTTTTATTTGGTTTGTGAGACTTGAATAATAAATTCATGTCATTGAGAAATTTGAGAATTTAGTTTATTCATTTGATGGGAATGTGAGCAAACTTGTGAGTTTAGAATAATTCATGTGTTGATTATCGATTTTACGAGTTATGGAACAATAATTCCAGACTTTGCACTTTGGTTTGATAAAAGTGGACATGAAGAATTCGATGGCTTTGTGAAGTATTCATATTATTTAACTTAGAAAAAAAATTCTGGCTACGAATTTGTGATGTAAGACTCGTTTAGATGAACCATTTATCTAGACTGTAGAGTCAGAACACCCCGTGGGGTTGGCGAAGGGTGGGGTGTGACATGTTCACATTCAAACATGCAACATTATTTGCATTTAACCTTTAACAAACAGTTCAAGGTAGAATTTCCCTCACCTAGAGATCCTGAGGTTGATTGGGCTCTTCAAAGGAGCGCCGGTTGCTTGTATTGGGATGGTCAATGGTTGTTCAAGTAAACATACAAAATTCTTGTAAGTCCATGATTCGCATAAATGGGACCCTATCTATGCCCTAGAACATAAACCCGCAATTTCTTTCACACTCATGGCTTTGATTCGGGGTATTTATCCCAATTTACAAGTTTGAGTTCATGCAAATCCTCAATTTCACCCCAACACCCCAATTTCTTCCCTAAAACACCAAATGTCTATGTCACTTGCAAGGTCAAGCCCCCCATTTCGAGAGTCAATCCCCATGAAACCATGGGATTAGGCCTAAATTTATCTCAAGTCCAATGCCACATAGCAAAGGGTCATACATAACTCTAGTTCAGGCCATCCACCCCTAATTCCATAATTAACTTGGGGCATTCAAACCCCAATTAAAACCATTTCAAAATTCGCTAAGCATAAATACCATTCTCACAAGAAATGTGACTCAAATTTACATTTGCAATGAAAAACCCCCAATTTCCAACCCAAGTCCCAAGTTAGTGTCAACTTGGAGTGGCAAATCCTCATGCAATCATGGGATTTGGTCTAATGTCACCCCAATCACAAGAAAATGACATTTCAAAGCCAGCCTTCTCTTTCAAATCAAAAGCCTCATTTTTTTCTCAAACCCTCAACATACCCCTAAAGTCAATCTCTCCAATAAAATCTCCCCTATAACCCCCAGTCCATCTCTACTCAGGCCTCAAAACCATTTAATAAAAAACAATAGAGTGACAAGATAAATTTACCTTGAGGAGGAAGGATCCATATGAATAGGGGTTGGTCCGCTCTAAAAACCTGAGGAGAGGCTCCCCTTCTCTCTCTCTATCTCCCTCTCCCTCTCCCTCTCCCTCTTCCTCTTTCTTTCTCCCTTTCTTTCTCTCTTTCATTCTACCGGTTGGGGGAAAGAAAAGAGGAAAGAAAACAGAAAAGAAAAATAAGAAATAGGTTCACTTTGGTGTGTGTGGGGCTTCGTATTAACTGGGGTCCACACACACTTTCACAAACGCTTTACTTTCCTGTAAAATTTTACAATTTCTCCAAATCAAATAAAATAAATTCCAAAGGTCGGATCACTACATTATCTTCTCTCTCATTTCCTTTTGATTTGATGTCCTCGTCAGACCTCAAGTCTTTATCTAAAATTAATTTCATTTTTTCAATTTTTTTTTTTTTAATTTACGTGTAAGAAACTGCAGAAAACTCAACGTAAAATCTCCATAGACAATACCTACTGCCTTTAAGACACATCAGGTGAAGCCATGAGGACTCAAACCTAACACCTCCCGCTTCCTGAGCTACAATCACAAATTACATAAGTAATGATTTTCTTAACCATTATATCAATATATATGTTTTAACAACAGATGTATAGTTTGATACATAACGGCAACAAGCATACAATAATCCCAAAAATGATTAGTTGAACTAAGCCCATGAACCATGCAACATAAATCATAGTTAAATAAAATAAACTTAATTAATTTAAGTCAACAAACTTGAATTATAAACTTTTGTTTTTCTATTTGAAAGGTAACTTGAATTAAATTTTATGAGCAGGAAAACACATTAACTTCGACAAACAAAAAAAAAGAATCAAATGAGTCTGTCCAAACGAATTAGTGAATTATAGCATATATCCAATTATAATCTACTAAATCAAACACAAATTAATTGATTCATGAACTTGGGTAACTATGATTCAACTTCAGATATACCTAAACATGGTCAGAAAATCTTAAAGAAAATTTCAAAACTTAAGTGCCCAATAACCAAAAGGATGACAAAGTTCCTCAGTCAGCCCTAATAGATAAAGCTCGGGCATGTTTTCTGCATTCGATAACCAAATGCTTATGGCCGAAGTGTGTAAATGTGGGATCCCCCCTCAGCTTGGTGACATTGCCCATGCAGTCTGCCCTTAGGCCCTAAGGCATTAGAGTTGGGTATTGCATGAGGATGTGTTTTAAAAGTAGGTTAAAATAATGTTTCTCATAAAAAATCAGATTCATTGAATTTGAAAAGCCATGATTTTCAAGGATCTAAACATCACCGATTAAATGGAGTCAATGTTGGACGGATTTTAATCCAAGGGTGATATCAACTCAAAAATGTTTAAAATTGAGGGTGGATACAAATCATGAAGAGTAGATGGATGTGAAGAGTGATATCCAACCCGTGTGAACATCTGAAAATTTTTCACCCTACATGTAACCAGTTACATATCAGCCTCACTTCCATACCGAAGCAGACAAACATGGGAATCAAAGACCTCAAAAGTGCAACGAAATAACATCATCCTACACAAAATCTGAATGAAAATTCCAAACTGCCAATCTATCATTCAAGCAGAGTCAATGCCATCAGAAGATTAAATAGATTTTGGACATTTTCCTCACCATTCAAGTACTAGAACCAAGAGAAATGCAGATGAAACAGACATAGAGGTCATCCCAAACACATTCCCTGTGGAAATCTAATGCAGTTACAGAAATCAACTTGCGGGAGTAACAACTTCAGGAAAAAAAAAGTGTTACAGGCACGGGCACGGACACTTTTAGAATCTAACGGGTACGAGTCATCTTCATCTTTGGCATGCCCTTCTTCAACTGTCGAGCACGTTCTTTCTCCTCTTTCTTGCGAATTGCCTCAGCGCCAAGTTTTGCCTCAGCCTCTTCCATGAGCTTCCTCCTTTCTGCCTTCCTCTTCTGTAATGCTTCTTGCCTTGCAAGTTGAAGTTCTTTATAAGCCTCCTGGGCTGCCTTCGATCTGGCTGCCTCAGTCTTAGAGTAGGCCTAGAAGCACAACAATGGAACTCATTGAATGAGCTAATAACCACCATCAAGAGGTCTGTAATGACAAAAGGGATGTGGCAATTAACCCACCTGTGGACTGAGTTTGTATCGCCCAATTAAATCAATATAATAAGGTATAAGAGCCACCAATCTTGTCATATTAGCCATGTTGTTAGCACCAGGAAGCGCAAACTTGAACCTAAGCATCTTTTTATGAGAACCCAAGTTTTGATCAGAAAAATGCAATGAAATGAATCCATTTCCATGCTTTTCAAATGCTTTATCTCCAAAAGCCTGTACGTTGTCAAATTCAAATAGTAGTTGTCAGACGATCTACAGGAATCTAACTAGGGATAAATAAATGTATGATATTTCAGATATTTCATTAAGGATTATTATATTCAATCTTTCTAAAGAATTGCAAATGGTATTTTAAGCTAGGAACCAAGTTACACGATCAACATCTAGCACAGGGTACCAACATCCATAGAGAAACATTGTCTGTGAGAAATAGAAAGCAGCAGCAAACAAAAGAATATACAGCAGATTGTAATTCGGGGTGATTAAGATAGTAATATAGATGGAATAGATATACCATAGGACATGTCCATGTCTTCATTGATCAACCTCACCAGATGTAAAATTATGTTGCATCTGTCCCAATCATAACATTCAATCAAATAGTCCATTAAATTAGTCCTGCAATAATCATTCCAATCAAAGATTTTCTAGATAATGCTTCATCCTAGAACATGCTTCTGTCCTACTCTCTGCAAATTTCCCAAGCGGTGGCTAGTGGATCCATCGTCAACAGCACAAGATCTTTCTTGGAGAAAGGACTGAGGCTCCAACCATCCATAACGGCTGTTTGTCTATTTCCTTGAGGAAAGTAATTCGGTGGGAAAAAATATGTTTCGAGTTCAACTCATGTCATCCAACATGTGTTATGAAATTTGGAGGCATATCAACATTTATTTTTTGTTAAAAATAAAGCAGCATGTGTTGGTGAGCAATTAAAACCTCCCCTTTTTCCTAACCAAAATTTTCTATCCCCCATGGGGGATAGATTCCTTAGAAGAGGGAAATGTCTGATTTTTTGGTTCTTGGCAAAGAGCTCGTATTTAATGGAAGAAGAGACAAGGGTTTCTTTTTCCGTGCTCTTTATTTTTCACAAATGGAAAATGACAAACAACCCTAAGGGACTGGAAAGAGGCCAGAATTGGCCACAGATAAGGATAGTGTAGAACATACATGATGAAAATTTTCCGTCATGAAATAAATGGAAAACAAACTCTTATTTGGCCTCAAAATGGAAGCAAATGTCCAGAATATATGTGTAGTTTGTGGGTGTACAAGGTTTTAGGATTTGTTGCTAGTGGCCATAGTGGTCAAAGGTGCACCTTAGCTAGCCTGGGCCCATGCCTAAGCTGCTCTAGATATCTTTTGCACCTCACCTAGCTCTCAGTTAAGCTATTTTTTTCCCCAAATAATTAGCAAATATTGTGGTTACTATGAATTAGCGGTCAATAATACTTCATTAGAAACCAGCCAACAAGAGCTATCAAATGGCAGGTTTGATGCTTGTGGACCCTACCCTTGATGATGGGACCCACATGGACACACATGAAGACCCCCAAATTGGCCAAACCACAGCAAGGACTCCCATACGCTACTCTCCAGCTCGGCAAGGACTCTCGTGTGCTACTCAGTCCAACTATGTGCTACTCACTCCAACCATGTGCAATCACCCCCAGCTACTCAAGACCGTGTCAAAGACGTGTCCCACTCGGTTTTGGACTTGCAATCCCATTTGGATTCCATGGCCAACTCCCCGTCTAATCAATGGTGTGTCAACTCGGTAACAACCAACTCAAACTAGGACATTGTGGCATGTTGGACACCCAAGGCCGACTCATCAACTCGGTTGTGATTGGATGGTTTTGAAAAGCTCAAATCCAATTGGTTAATCTTGTTGCAACTTAGGATAGTTCTTGAGCCAACTAGGGTTGCTTTCCACCACTTAAATCTCATTATAGATAGTGGAAGTTGTAGCAATGTGGTAGCACAAGAAGTTGTGGATAAGCTTAAGCTTAAGCAACAAAGGCACTCTCGTCCTTATCAAATTTCATGGTTTAAACAGGGCAACGAGATAACAGTTGACAAGAAGTGCCTAATTTCATTCTCCATCAAAAACAAGTACTCTGACGATGTTTGGTGCGATGTAGTACCTTTGGATGAATGCTACCTACTGTTGGGGAGACCCTGGCAATACGACAAAAACACCAGACAGCATGGGTGCAAAAATCTTTAATCTTTCTTTAAATATGAGACCAACATGTGTTGAGACCCTCGGGAAAAGGTGAAAAACAAAAGGATGGAAGTTAGTCTAGTCACCTTTCATAGAGGAGGAGAAAGGCGAATTTTACACCTTAGTGCCTAAGTAGGAAACAATTGAGACCTTTGTCCCTCCCAAGTTGCGACTAGTTATGCAACAACATGCAGATGTCTTCCCCGAGGAACTTCTAGCAAGACTTCCACCCATGAGGCACATACAACAGTACATCGACTTGATACCAGGGGTGTCTTTGCCCAACCAAGCAGCATATAGAATGAGCCCAGCCGAGAATGCATAGTTGAATAGGCATGACAGAGGGTTTATTCGTGAAAGCCCAAGTCCACTCTCAGTGCATGCCTTGTTACTCTAAGAAACACGTTAGTTGACGCATATGCATCGACAACCAAACGATCAACAAGATCACCATCCGGTACTGCTTCCCTATCCCACAGGCTTGACGAAATGATGGACACATTATCCGATGCACGAGTCTTCTCCAAAGTTGATCTTCGAGTGGATATCACCAAATTCGGATCCATCTAGGAGATGAGTGGAAGGTGTTGGTTCAAGACTCGAGAGGAGTTGTATGAATGGTTGGTGAAGATATTTCGTCTCTCCAATGTCCCAAGCACCTTCATGCGAGTAATAAACTAGGTTTTGAAACCTTTCATCGAACAGTTTGTGGTCGTCCTACTTCGACGACATTCTTATCTTCAGCCAAAACGCATAGATGCACCTTGAATACTTGCGATAAATCTTTGATGTACTTAGATGTGATAAGCTACATGCCAACCCTAAGAAGTGTACTTTCATGGTTGACGAGATTATTTTCTTAGGTTATATGATGATTGCAGGTGCCATAAAGGTTGATGAGTCCAAGGTAGAAGCGATTTGGAGTTGGCTGAGACCGCATAACATCCACAAGTCTAGAGGTTTCCATGGACTGGCATTACTCTATCGCCAATTCATTAGAGACTAGAACACCTTGATGGAACCATTCATAGACTACTTGAAGAAAAGACCATTCCAATTGACAGCCGTGGCCAAAGAAAGCTCTGAGTGCATCAAGAAGAAGTTATCAGAGGCACAAGTTCTAGCGCTACCTAACTTTGACAAGTAGTTTGTGGTCGAGTGTGATGCTTCCCATGTTGGATTGGAGTTATACTTAGTCAAGAACAACGATCAATCGCCTTCTACATCGAAAAGCTTAATGGGGCTATACTATGGTATTCTACTTGTGACGTAGAGTTCTATGCGATCGTAGTAGCTCTCATGTTTTGGCAGCACTACCTGCTCCACAAGCCTTCCGTGCTGAATTCCAATCATCAAGCTCAATGCCGGGCATGCTAAGTGGGTTTCATACATGCAAGAATAGACGTTAGTGGTTCAACACAAGTCCGGAGCACAAAACAAAGTAGCCGACGTGCCACCTTTTTTTTGCTCCATGCGAGTCCATATATTGGGGTTTGATACTTTCTCTGAGTTGTATCTAGGAGACCCCTACTTTGGCCAAGTATGGAAAGATCTTCAAGAGGGCCCATTGATGATAATTGCAAACGAGGGGTACCTATTCAAGGGACCGAAATTGGGAATCCCTGAATCTTCACTGCGTGAGCGACTAGTTCGTGAGACACAATGGTGAACTTGATGGCCACTTTGGACATGAGAAGACTAGTGCTTTTGGAATCAAATCCATTGGCCAGGGATGAAGAAGGAAGTTGAATGGTTTGTAAACCGTTGTCACATGTCATGCGGCCAAGGGTCAAGTACACAATGCGGGTTTATACTCACCTTTCCCTGTTCCAGTTGCATCTTGGAAAGATGCATCTTTGGACTTTGTTTTCAGGCTTGCACCCAATGGGGCATGGATAGTATATTCATTGTTGTGGATCGATTCTCCAAAATGCCGCACTTCAAACCATCCAAGAAGCAGCAGATGCCTCACATGTGGTAGCATTACAATTTTGAGATATGGTAAAACTTTACGGTGCTCTGAAGTCCATTGTGCCTAATCGGGATACCAAAATTATGAATCACTTTTGGATCCAATTATGGCGACAATTGTGAATCAAGCTCAAATGTAGCAATGCATATCACCCCCAAACGGACAACCAAACAGAGGTGGTCAACAGGACTCTCGGTAATGTATTGAGGAGTTTAATTGACCGCAAGCCGAGCAATGGGATACCATGATACCTCATGCAAAGTTTGCCTACAAGTTGTAGAGAAACCGATCCACATGATACAGTCTATTCAAGATTATGTATGGATCAAATCCTAGTGATGTGCTTGATTTGATTCCACTACCTTCCAAAGGATCAAAGAGCCAAGTGGTCAGGACAACAACCATTGCTACAAGGCAGCGACAAACAAACATCAGCAACGGGTAGTGTTCGAGGAAAGAGACCTAGTATGGGTCCCATCTGAGGAAGGAGAGATTTCCCACAAGCACCTATGGCAAGCTAAAGATGAAGACTATCAGGCCATGCGAAATATTGAGCAAGATCAATGACAACGCCAACAAGGTGAAGCTCCCCGATGATCTCAACATCTCAGACACCTTCAACGTAGCAGATTTGAAGCCATACCATAGAAGTGAGCAGTTGTCAAAGGACGATTGTAACTCGAAGTCAAGTTCTTCTAGGAGGGTGGATATGATGAAGCCATCCTAGAACATGGAGATGATTAGATACTAACTATTACACGGGATTTCTACGTCAATTCTACGATCAAATGGTGGGCTTGATGCTTGTGGACACTACCCCTGATGATGGGACCGACATGGACCCACAATTTGGCCAACCCACAGTAAGGACTCCCATGCGCTACTCTCCAACTCGGTAAGGACTCTCATCCGCTACTCACGCCAACCATGCGCTACTCACGCCAACCATGCGCTGTACTCACTCCAACCGTGCGCTACTCAAGACCGTGTCAAAGACGTGTCCCATTCGATTTTGGACTTGCAATCCCATTTGGAGTCCATGGCTGACTCCCCATCCACTCAAGGGCATGTCAACTCAAGCTAGGACATTGTAGCGTGTTGGACACCCAAGGCCGACTCATCAACTTAAGTATCCCACCAACCCAGTGCGTGCATCTCTGCACACATGTAAATCTTTTGAGTGCTCCAGGGACGGATCCTAGACTATGCTTGAGTCATCTGACCCAAAACCAAGGCCAGCACAATCCCCCACCCAACCCAGATCGAAACCTGTCTGTCCAAGCCCATTTCAATCCTCCTAATCCCATCCTTAGCCCATTCCATGTTTCGCTTATCCCAATTGCTTCCACAACAACTGTTCTTCATCGTCAAGCAGATTGTTTCTCCTAATCTTCGCTTCTCTTCTCCTAATGCTTCTCCTACTAAATCATTTTTATCGTCTCGTTCTTATATCCAGTCTTTGAAACCTCCCTTCTCTTCTTTTCCTGATGACCAAAACTTTTCTTCTCAGGTCCAGCAACCCCGAGCTTCTCCATCCTTACCCCTGTCCCCTACATCTCCAGTGATAATCAGTGTTGTCAAAATCGTCCGAGTTGGGAGGCAACTCGGACGAGTCGACTCGACTCGGATGGTCAATCAAGTCAACTCACTAGTCAACTCGAAAAGTGGTATCAATCGTCTGATTTTTTCGGAAATCGCAGATCGTGCGATTCCGAACTCTTCAATCGCACCATCGTGCGATGTCGAAGAAAAAGGAAGAAAAGGGAAAATTAGCAAAAAGAGGGGGAAAAAAGAGAGGGAAATCAGGGGAATAGGAAAACCGTGCATGTCATGGAAGATCGAAAGTATTTGATTGCCTATTAAAGTCTAAAAACGATTGATAAATACTTGGCCCTCTTACTATTTCTTTCAAGCAAACAAAAGAACCCTTTTCATCCATCGCTTCTCCTTCAAGCCGTGGTGTCTGCTCTCTCTGGAAGTCCTTCAAGCCTTCAACAGTTCGAGACTTCGGGTTCGAGGTATGCTTCTCTCTTTTCTTCTTTTCCTCTTCTTGGTTTCCTCTCTGGTTTTTGCATTCCTCTTCTCAGCTTCCTCTCTGGTTTCGCTTTCTCCTCTCTGGTTTCACTTTCGTCTTCTTCTCGGCTACCTACTTCTCCCCTTTCCTCTTCGTTTCGCTGGTTTTGTTTTTTCGAAACCAGAGGGGAAGATATTTAGAATTTTAGAGGTTAGATGAGAGGGTCCTCATACGAGGACATCGAGGAAGAAGTGGCTTTTTTTTTTTTTGGTAGACAATCCTCACACAAGTACAAGATACAGTCGTGTGAGGACTGTAATGATTTTAATAAAATGTTTAATTTAAAAGACCATAGTTGATCAAGACCATAGCATCTTATCAAAATAAATTAATTTTTTTTACTATATTGACTATAAAAATAAGTTTTAATTGAAAAATATTTATATATTTATTTAAATAAATAGAACTGATAGTGCTTAATTATTAATTGATTATAATATCATATTGACTATAAAAATAAGTTTTAATTGAAAAATATTTATATATTTATTTAAATAAATAGAACTGATAGTACTTAATTATTAATTGATTATAATATTATATTGACTATAAAAATATTTTATTGAATATAGTATTTTTTACTATATTATAAAAATATATTTTATTAAACTAAATCAGTTATTTTAAATCATTAGATGAATAACTAAAATACTAAATCATGAAACTGTTTGAAATTTTTGTAAGACTTAGACCTCATAAGCCCTGTACCATCTTTACTATCTTCTCATTACAAATTTAAGTTCTGGGAAATAATAACCTATATGCATGTTCCTCATTCATGGCTTAATGCTGTATTTTCCAGAACGAAAGGCTGGAACAGCCAAAACATCAAAACTTTTCATTACGTAAATTTCATATAATTATTTTTCAATTAAATTACCTCAATGCTAGATTAGAATACAGTACCGAATGATTAATATTTTTTTGTCTTTTTTTTTTTTGGTGGATGATAAATGCATGTTTCATAGA
Organism: Chimonanthus salicifolius; assembly: GCA_013350335.1. Lineage (NCBI taxonomy): Eukaryota > Viridiplantae > Streptophyta > Magnoliopsida > Laurales > Calycanthaceae > Chimonanthus > Chimonanthus salicifolius. The sequence continues at coordinate 43,587,500 of CM023537.1, read as the reverse complement.
AATTTGTAAAGATTGTTAAAATGGTTCAAGGCACTGGAAATGAGGGACAAGATGAAGCATAACAGTTTTGCACTAGATTGGAACCGGGCAATCATGTGCATGTACAATGCAACTATTGTAAAAAAAAAAATGAGTGGTGGTATTTATTGAATGAAACACCATCTACGAAAAACAAAAAAAGACGTAGCGGCGTGTCCTAAGTGTCCCGAGTCGCTGACTCAAAAATGCCTTGAATTGATGGGGAACTAATTTGGACACAAAAAGAAGAAAAAATGATGCACAAATGCAGGCTGATAGATGCTCGTTGGAATGATCAACTCCACCATCCATTGCATGCCGCTGCATATTATCTAAATCCTTCTTTCCACTACGAAAAATCATTTTGTCCCAATGCTGAAATTAAAAGAGGGCTATATACATGTCTTGATAAGTTGGTCATAGACATAGATGACAGGATTAAAATCGATGAGCAATTGCTTGCATTCAGAACTGAAAGAGGATTCTTTGGGGATAACATGGCTAAATTAACAAGGAAAAGAAAACAGCCAGGTATTTAATATTTAGTTATTTAATATTTACTTATTTAGTATCTAAACTTTCAATTTAATTTTTTTAATTTATTATCTCATGTTTTATAGCCATTTGGTGGGAAGATTATGGAGAGGATACTAAAGAATTGCAACGTGTTGCAATAAGGATTTTGAGTTTAACTTGCAGAGCAACAGGGTGTGAGCGAAATTAGAGTGTGTTTGAAGAAGTATGTTTTATTTTTAACTTTAAATATATTCATGCAATTTCTTAACATATAAGAAGTGAAGTTATAAATGTTTTATGTTTTCGTTTATAGATTCATACGAAGAGGAGAAATAGGCTAGAGGCAAAGAGGATGAATGCCCTTGTATATGTAAAATACAATTTACAACTACAAGTGAGACAGACATTAAGGAGTTCAAAGCAAGACTATGATCCTATTTGCTTATCGGATGTGGAATCTGATGATGAATGGATCACGAAAAAGGAAGATCCAATCTCTTCCACAAGACAATTCTTGGTTGAATGCGGACGAGATGTTTAATGAGGAAGAGACTAATCTTAGAAAAGGAACGAGTAAGCATTTTAAAATCTAGAAGATTATTATATTATATTTAAAATTTAGAAGGCACAATTTATAAAATATTTGAATTTTATAATTAACAGGGGTTTTTTCGAGAAAGCGAAAGAGCGTTGAAGGAGACGAAGGTGTTGAAGGAGAGGAAGAAAGCGTTGAAGAAATTAGCGATGGGGATGTAGCAGATGGAGGAGACACTGAACCTTCATCTTACTTAGATGTTTTAGATGACATTTATGAGAATGATATTCTTTAGAGTTCAGATGTTTTGTAATTTTGGATAATACAATTTTATGAATTATGATGATTTGAATGTTAGCAATTTTATGATATTCTTATTCTATGTCATTTTATATGTAATTGTAGTATAAATAATAATTATAGCAACAAAAGTCAAAAATGTTAAAACTCTTACGAGTCTACGATTTGTGATTTACGATTAACAAGTCACACTCCTAGATCGATTCACGATCCGAGTCGAGTTTGACAACATTGGTGATAATCCCCTCCACAGTCTTGCCTTCCCCAGCCTCCCAAGCTTCTCCAAGTCCATCAGCGAAGCAAGCTCCTTTGAAGCAGACCCGCCATCTTTCAGTGGGTCATCGACCTGCTCCCAACTCCCCTAAACTTTCGTTGATGGTCAACACTTTGTTGTTGCCTGGAATCTGCCCTGTGCAAGCCCATGGGATGGGTTCTGTGAAGCTGATTCCAACCCTCTTCCCCTAGCAGCCCAATCTCCAAGGCAAAATCTTCTCCATCATTAGCTCAGCTAGCCTACCTGGACGGGCATCAAGATCTTTTCGAAGGTAACATGAGAGAAACCTTGGAAGCAAACATTCAGTATTGCAGTAACAGAAGCTTAACAGACAATTCACTATCAGCTGAGGTAGAATCAAGTCACCATTTGTCCCCTGATTGGATTGACGTTAGAATGTTAGCAGTTGGCCGGAAACTTGGCCTCATTTCGGATGGGCAGGAAGATATGCTGCTATCCTATCTTGCTGCCATCAAGAACCTTAGTCCCTTTTTTTACCAAAAGAAAAGATAGGACTGCCCATGAACTTAATCGGCTGAGCACCTCTATCAATTACAGTCGTAGGAAAAAGCAATGTTATCAAAACCGGACCGTGTACCGAACCGTCTTCGAGGAGGTCAGGGTTCAACCGGGTTCGACCGCGGTCAAAGCCAGTCAAGTATTAAAATAATATAAATATTATATATAATATTAAGTAAGACATATTTTACCAATAATATTAATATAAATATTTTTGGTTCAGATTTTCTAATTCAACTTTACAGTATGGTTTTAAAATCAAATTAGAATCAAAAGGAATACTTTAAACCAATTTTAGTTAAGTAAATTTTAAGATCTTAAGCTTCCAAAATAAAAGGAAAACCAACCTTGGTTCAACTTGCAGAAGAAAAAAGAGAGTTGGTTTGTTGCCTTCTGCTTCCAGTGAGTTCAGTGAGAGGAACGAGAGATCTTAAAACAATTGGAAAAGCGATTGAGAGTGACTTGATTAAAGCAGAAGAAAGAAACAAATGTCCCTTTTATAGACTCCATGGTGTTTGGCCATGGAGGACTAGGAAGATCCATTGGCAAAGGAGAGAAGAAAGGGAAGTGGAGAGGGAGAAGCCACATGACCCTAGTTGCAAGAAGGACAGCAAGTGGGGAGGAAGAGCTTGGGCGAGGCTCGGCCACGGAGGCCTACCGGAAGACCCAAAGTCTTCATCCATTGCAAGTGGGAGAAGGGAGGAAGAGAATAAGGTCCGTTTGACTGGGTTTGCTTTGAGTCTACTGCGCATACCTGGGAAAAAAAACTCGTGTTAGACCCCGGTTTATCCGTGTCTTCATGTTGTCAATTTCATAACAAATTGTCAGAATCTTGCCTATGGAAGATGAAGATATTGCATGAAGATTATTGGAAGTCAAACTAGCCGTTTGGACATTTTTCTATAAATTCATAGCTCATTTCATAGGCCAATTAATTGTGAGATTTATTCTAAGCATCCTAGACCCTCTGACAAGGTTCTAAACCTTTGGAAATCAAGAAGAACCTTTGATTATCTTCTTCAAACGTCAATGGAGGATTAAAAGCTATTTTAGGTTTTCATTAGTGTGATTAAGGAGATTATCCTTTAGGGAAATACTGTATCATCTTAATCCTATCGTAGATCCAGCCTCTCCTACAGTTGCAAATCACTGGAGTATTTCAAGCATCAAAGACCGAAGCGAGGAGGCATCTTTCAAGAACACTATCAAGATTGTTTGGGAGCTACAAAGGCAAGTGTTCTTGTATTTTCATTTATTATTCTTTTAACGTGGATTAGACCGTTGTGATCGAACCACCATAAAAAATAAATGCCAAGGAGTAGACCTCGGTGGTCGAACCTTTCAAAACTAGGAGTGTATTGATAGGGTAGTTTACCCTTTCATAGTGTGTTTCGGATAGCCCAAGGTTGGGTGAGTCCAAGAGTGGATGTAGGTTGATTAACTGAACCACTATAAATCTTTGTGTATGTGTGATTTGTTTTATTGCTTGGTTACTTGCACTTTAAATTATTCCGATGCACGTTGATTAATTAATTGGTTAATAAATGCACATCTGATTTAAATAATTTAAAAGGTTAATAAAAATTGGAATTGGTCCTATTCACCCTCCCACTAGGATCGTGCATTGGTCTAGCCTGGACTTACAACTCGGAGGGCACCATTGTGAAAACCGAGCTTACAGATGGGTTCAAGGTATTGAAATTAGGTTACTAGGTAAGTTTCGTTAAAAGAATACAAGAAGTCACTTGATCTAAGAGGTCTTGATCCTTTTCAAAACTAAATGAATAGTAACGAGTTATGCGGGTTTTAGGATCTTGAAAGTTTACGAAACATAAACATTTAAAAATCATACTCCGACAAATACTTTTGGTGATTTAAAAGTTCCGGTAGACTCTTTAATTCGAAAGTAGCTCATTAAAATCGTTTTTGTCGAAATTGAAAGTCCGAAAAATTTTCAAAACAATTAACAAGTTGGCTTTTAAAATGTCGCACTCAACACAATTTTTAGAGAAAACTGGGGTGATTTTAAGAGGGTTTTAAATCCTCTACGTTCAATTAATTGGGAGAACGAGTGTGTGCAAGTTTCACAATTTTTGGATTCAAAACGACGATTAAAATGAATCTCAAAGTTTTTGAGCACTTTTCCTGCATTTTTAAATTAAATATTAATTCATTATTTTCATCGAATCATCCCATGATAGCCCTCAGATCATCTGATCACACAGGTGTTTCAAAATTCAAAGGCCCATAACTCGAGCTCCCAAGCTCAACTTGGGTCAAACTTGGGCTCATTGGAAAGCCCACAAAGGGGTCTATGCAATGGATAAATTCTTAATCCAACATTAGAAATTCATAATCTCCTCGATTGGCGTGACCTCAGGTTAGGTCATTACACATGTGGCTCACCCAACCAATGGGGAGAAAGATTCTCTCAACAAGTCTAAGTAACTCGGCCTATGTGGTGGCTTATTTGGTATTGGCTCAAGCTAATGGATACATGGGCCATTCAGGGGGATCCATGAGGTTTTAGGATATGATTTCAGATTCTTGCCATTCAATGGGAGGCTTTTATTGGCCAGTTTGCATCGAGTGATGTTCCGGTCAAAATCTTCCATGAAGGACATAGCAATTTCCTCTATGTTATCCATCTCCACATGATCCTCCGTGTGATTTGTATCTGGTATGATGTCCCCAACAGTCCATGTAGTGTTTGTTGAGAGAGTGAGAGTCCACACACCCACAAGCCTTGGATGTAGGGTTTGTAGCCACCAACCCACTCAAATTCGCATCTCTTTGGAAGCTAGGGTTTTGGCTTTGCAACACCTCTTGTGGGTGGTGGTCCATTATTGATGTAGATCAAGGAGGGGTAGGGTACCCAACCCTAACCCGCGGAATACTCTGACACGATCCTGATACCCTAATCATAGAAAAACGAACCAAATGGGTGCCTTAGCGACCCTTGGACCAAAGAATAATCCCAATCTTGATTATGATGAATGAATTGAATCAATTCAATTAAGATGATGTTGATCGGCTGCACACACAGACTTGTTGCTGAATTAAGTTCGAACAATCTTATAAATTCACCGAGTTTTAACACAAACTCCGGTCCCCAAATCGGGTCCACTTGACTGATGACTCGGCCCACTAAGTGTCCTCAGCCCGTTTACACTGCCCTAGTTGAATGTGTGACAGGCCTGTTCTCACGGTCTATTTGGACTAGAAACTCGGGCCCAATTAAATCAGTTAACAAACTGATTCTGGACCATTTCTGAACCAGGAAAAAAGGTCTGAGTTCCTGGATAATTACTCAGACAATTATGAGTTGAAACACGGCCCGTTCTGAACTAAGACTGGGCTGGGTTTCTTATCTCTTTTAAACAAGATTGGCTCCTGTTTTAGGAGGCACAGTTTACCAGAGAAACTAGACTGGGTTATTTCCTGCTAAATCTGGTTGGGTTCTGCAATTGCAGGCTCAGACACAAACAGCATAATCAGATTGGGTTGCTGGCAGAATCCAGAGAGTCTGGGTTCTGTTTCTGCAGGCCCAACAGTAAAGTATTGGCTCACTGCAGGCCCAAGGTTTCCAACAGTTTATGGGCTTCAAGACTGATGCCGGATCGATGCACAAATGGCCTAGATCTTGTTCCAGGTGCGGCAATGTGCAACGATCGGCCGATGATAGGCCTCATCTACAACGAGTCGAGGAGGGAAAAAGGAGAAGCCCAGAAATTGATCAGTTCGTAAAGAACTTGTCCTTGAGTTCGAATCAGGCAAAACAACTGCATCATCGCTAGAGGAAGAGAGATTGTCGCAAGGTACCAGAAAATGTCCTAAGGAACTAGACTGAGGTGGAGGCCAATCCCGAATAGCAAAAAGATGATTTCTTTAACAACACAACTAGCAATGAACACACAACAAGAACCATCTTTCGTTGGGACGAAGAAAGCATGGACTGCACACAGGCTCAAGCGAAAACAAATCAATTCGAACGTGAAGGATGGCATAGTCTTTGGGGCTTAAGCAATAGTGTGGAAGGGTGGGAAAGCTAGCATCATGCTCCAAAGATAGGACAGGAGGAGTGAAGGATATGGTACGAACAACCTCAGATAGATTCTCGCTAGTCGTAACGCTATAAGTATTGTGAATAGGGGAGGGTTGGGGAATGGACAGTGGGGATGGCAGTGGCGGTGGCGGTGGCGGTGGCGGGGACGATTGTGTTTGAGTTTGAGGGGTTGGCTCACTCTTATTTGAGTGCCCAATGTTACCTTCCACCTTCTTCATGGTTCTGTCTATCTTTTTTTTGCAATATTTCTTTTATTTCTTGCAACATTTCTTTGACGAACTCACTATGGACACTCGAAACTCGACAATCATTTCTTTCAACTCAGATTTGGTAACATACTCATCAACATTGTGGGGTGCCATTGAGTTCAATTGACGAGACGACTAGTCGGATCGGGTAATGGGAGAGAGGGTCAACCGATTTAAATGAATAAATGAGGTTCAATTGGTCGATGGAGGGTTCAGTCAACAGATGATAATGGACCTGTTGTACCAAACCTAGTGGGTCTTAGGTGTTTGGACAAAGGGAGTTGGTTAATAAAAGGAGAGGAGAAAAAAATAAGGATTGTGGGTTATGGATTAGGTTCGATGGTCAAGGGTCAATATTGGTGGGTTTCCAAATAGAACAAAGAAGAGAAGGGAAAAACTAAAGAGAACTTTACACGAGCCAAGAAGGGGAGGACTGAGCACAGTCAAGAAAGGCAGAGGCAGGCACGGATCTAAAAGGAAGAGGTCAACACTAGATTGGGGACGGCGAGAGTCTCGATGAGGTGTAGGTTGGAAGATGGGGCGATGGAGATTGGTGAACAGGCGATGGGGACGAAATGTTCAGGCGAAGGGAGGGAAATGGATGAGAAGATGTAGGGAAGGGAGGATCAAGCAGAGGGGGTGGAGGCGGCAAACAGGAATAGAGAGAGGGACAGGGACGGTGTTGGGGCAGCAAAATGTTGCCTATAGGCAGGGTCGTCGTTTGCCAAACAGTGCTCGGACGGCAGTGGCTCAGGCTGGCTGTGACAGCGATAAGGACAAGCTGTCGGCACTGAGATGAGCAGATCTAGAATGGTGCACGCATCTCTGAACATCGCCAAAGAGTTGGAAGAAATCGAGAAAGATCTGATCCCTGTCATGCAAGGACTGTACCCTCGTTTTTTTTTCCTTCTTCTTCTTCCCGCATGAGACACGAGAGGCTTGGTCACAAGGATCGAGACGGGGCTCTGAATACCACTTGATGCGGGATCAATGCACGAATTGCCTAGATCTTGTTCTAGGTGCGACGATATGCAAGGATCAGCTGACGATAAGCCTCGTCCACAATGAGTCGAGGATGGAAGAAGGAGAAGCACAGAAGTTGATCAGTTCCTGTCAACACAAGCAGATTGGGAAACCCTGGGGGTCGCCTGCTCAACAGTAGTGATGAAGAAGGAGAGAAGATAGAGAAGTAAAGAAAAGGAAAAAAAGATAAAACTGATTTCTTATTCCATGAGCATGGTTCTCTCCCAAGAAGTACATCATTCATTTATATATAAAAAAGGTAAATAAAGAAACACGAATCAAAAAGGAACTGGGTTATCCTAGGAAACTAAAAAAAGACAGAGAAAATTAAATTAAGAATTCAAATTAATTTGCTAAAAAAATTAGAAAAATAAATGGGGTCCACACGTGATAGGCACACCTTTGTTCTACATCAGAGATAGAACTATAACAGCCTTGTCTCTCTGAGTTCAGGCCCAAATTCAACTAAGTTTTAGACTAAAGTCAAGGACTAGAACAAGGGTTGATTCCCACCCTAGTCCTAACACAGACCTCAATAAGGTTGAACTCAACCAGTCTAACTCGGCTAATCATGGTAGCAATCAACTTAATTGATTCAATAAATTCAAATTAAAGGAAAAAGTAGGCTTACCAGAAAAAATACAATGGAATGGCCTCCAATCCAATGCACTTCAAGCTCTAAGCTTGACTGAGTTTCAACAATGAACTCAACACAAAACTGAATTTATTCTTCCTTCTGGGCTCGCCAAAATCAGCAGATTACAAGTCTTTATATAGTATTTTCCTACCTTAAACTTAACTCAAACCCTGTAAAATAACTACCCTAGTCAACCAATGAAATAACAACATTCAAATTTAAATTTAATTATCCTAGACTACTCATCCCACAACGAGTTGGGTGAGTCGATTTGCAATCCACACTCCCACACGTTTCTAAACTCGTCCAAGTTGGGACTCATTGCGTCTTCAAACTCTTGGAATCCATTCAAATTTTGAATGAGTCGGTTGAATGGCCTCTTTTTAATTCAAAATTAGACTCACGTGAGTGTGACTCGTTTTGGGAGTGTGTCGTCCATGGGTCGTTGTGGCAGCCATGATGGACTTCATGTGGGCCCACGGTGATGTGGCTTGGGCCGGGATAGCTTTGGTGGACGTCTAGGATGGGTCCCACCATCCCATGTCGGGTTCGTGCATGATAAGCCGGCCAATTGGTACATCTCATTAGCCGTTTTACCTTTTCTTCTCTTCCCGTGGAATTTGTCGCAAAATTCCCAGGCCAAAGTCATGATCTCGTCCTCCACTGAACTCACGTTTGTGCCCACATCAATTATGCTCTTAATATGGCCCCGGGCCCATGGGTAGGGTCGACATGTACTAAATTGACCAATTTAGAGCTCAAATTAGACAATTTCAACCCCAGTTTGCCACGGTAAAAATTGGAGTTCCCTTCCTCACTTTTATGCATGATGCTGCATCACATACTTTCATTGTCTGTCTCTCTTCAAGAATGGCAACAGCACTTTTAGTACAGCAATATCACCATTTAAGAAAAAAGAAAAGACAATGTATGTAATTTCAGCATAAACAAGTAGCTCCTTTTTCTCCCTTTTCAGGACAGAAGGGACAGCCAAAAAGATCATTACAATACAAGAATCAAAGTCATTTATACTATAAATAGATGGTTGTATGTAGGATATGAGCAGAGTTCTAGAAAAGTAAGAGTCGATGAATAGGAAGTAACATGAATCCACAAGAACAGATCAAAATTTTGAGTCAGAGACAACTAACAAAGACTTGATTCACACTACATTGTCCAATACTAAATGGATCATGAAAATCAAAAGAAACACACGTAAATGGAGTGTTATCCATACCTGATCAAGCACAGCGTCTGTGATCAAATCTCCTGCAACCTCCTTCGACTCTGAGATCACAATCAAGTCATCTGCCACCCATTTCCGGTTTGCTGGTGGTGACCACAGATTTGCATATCTCTGAAGATCCCTAACCTCCTTTTGCATCACCTTGGCAGCCTTCTTCTTGGCAAGCGCAAAGATGACATGATCCATGGCGTCATCATTCATATAGACCTCAAAAGTAATGGTATCTTTACACGGAATAATGAGGTTGTAGATCCTAGCAATCAGATCATGACGGCAGCGGAGCTCCATTGTTGCCAGCAGTCCCTGGCAGAAGCGCCGCCCACTGGCATAGAATTTAAAGACGTCCTGCCCTTCCTTCAACAGCAGGGGTGTGTCTTTGCCGTCCCCTGTTCCCAAAAGGCTGAAGTTCTTGTCAAAGATGGAGTCCTTGGTGGCAAATTTAGCAGCCCATGTCAGGGCGATGTGCTCATTCTCGCGCTTCCCACTGAAGTAGTTGAAGACAAAGGCAATTAGGAAGCTGACGCAGATGATCTCAACGGTGTAGGATCGAGGTGAGGGTGAAGAAGGCAACTTAGACTCAGCGGGGTGAGGATTGGTATCCGATGAAGCTGGTGCATCAGACGACCCTGGTGGCGTTTTTGCGTCATCGACAGGGAGGCCCTCGAATTCGTCCTCATCCCAGAAGTAATCGGAGGAGGAGGGCTTGGGGGAGGGATCGGAAGGTTGGGATTTAGGGGCTTGGGGCGGTCCATGGTCAGTTTCAAAGTCCGATTGGGTGAGAGTGGTTGGGGGAGGGGCAGGGGTGCGAAGGGGCAGATCTGTAACTAGGTCAGAATCAGAGGAGTCCTCTTCTTCATCCGCTTCGAAGCCCTCGAATTGTGGGGAGAGAGCGGAGCAGCGGGAAAGCTCCTGGCCAAGTAGAGAGATGATGGAGACTAGGGCGAGGCAATATAAAAGCGTGTCCCCGCGGGGCAGCAGGTAGGAGGAGATTGGGGTAGGTGACAGGTCTGTGTTAGTCCTCGCCATGCCAATGCCCGTGCCGAGATCGAGAAGATTTAGGAAATGAAACTCGGTGGGTGGGTGTAAAGATCGAGAGAATACTGCAGACGTCTGCTCGCTACTAACGGGTGGGCGTTAGTCCTCGTGAGTGTAACAAATACCGTCGATATTTTCGTTTTTGCCGCGAAAATATCAGAAAAATAACGTTACCGCGTTAAAAACGCGATTTTATCGTCTATACCGTTTTTATCGAAAATTTACCGTTAAAAACGCGTTTTTAACGCGAGAAACGGTAAAATCGCGTTAAAAACACGTTTTTACCGTTTAAATTTTTCTTCCCTACACGGCTATCCCATATACACGCTGCTCTTCACGCGCGCTATCCACGCGCCGCTGGAAACGAAAGCAGAAGCATGGATAAAATTTAATTATTTAAATAATAAAATTTATTTTAAAACTTTAAAGTTATTTTTTAAGCAGTGTGTACATTGAAAATTTCTCAAATTAAATATCCGGACTAATTACGATAACCTGATAAAAATACTTTTAGACTTCAAGGTCTTTTGACACTCCTAAATATTTAAAACACAGTACTTTACAAATAAGGTTATATCTAGGGTGTGCCAAAAACACATTTAGGAGTATTAAAAGACCTTAAAGTCTTAAAGTATTTTTATCAAATTATCGTAATTAGCCCGGATATTCAATTTGAGAAATTTTGGAAATACACAGTGGCTAAAAAATAACTTTAAAGTTTTAAAGGAGATTTTATTATTTAATACACTATGCACATTGTTTTTTAAGCACTGTGTATTTCTAAAATTTCTCAAATTGAATATCCATATTAATTACGATAACGTGATAAAAATACTTTGAAACTTTAAGGTCTTTTGACACTCCTAAATGTGTTTTCGGCACACCCTAGGGATACCTTTATTTGTAAAATACTGTGTTTTAAATATTTAAGAGTGTCAAAAGACCTTGAAGTCTTAAAGTATTTTTATCGGATTATCGTAATTAGTCCGGATATTTAATTTGAGAAATTTTCAAAGTACACACTGCTAAAAAAATAACTTTAAAGTTTTAAAATAAATTTTATTATTTAAATAATTAAATTTATTTCAGTTTGTAAATTTGAAAATCCCTTTATTTGATTTAAATTATCTCATAATGCAAACTTCAGAAAAAATCCCTTTATTATATTAATTTTTAATTATTATTTTAAATATTTATATTTTCTGCGAGATTTTCCCGTTAAATTCCCGTTAAAAACCCGAGAATTTGAAAATATTCCGTTATTAACAGTTGCCGTTAATATCCCGAGAACGGTATTTGTCACTATGCTCGTGAGTGATCGATCATTTAATTATGGAAGTTGAAATTGACCGTATGTTTTTTTAAGGGATTTTTCTGTTAAAATACTCAACAAATACCATTATTCGTTCGCTGAAAGTCTATTTCAGATTTTGTGCTTAGGCTTCAGTTCAGAAATTCCCCAGAACATTTTACCCCCACTACATGCAATCTCAACCTTTATCACTCTTCGCGGTACTGCGACTGACCTTTCTCTGTCACAGTGCAAAGCGGCTTCTTGTGCCTTCGGAATTCAATGCTCTACCTACGCAGTCTCAGTACACTATGCCGCAAATACAATCCACTCAACCAAGCGCTCTCTCTTCTGCATTCCCAAAAAATGCGCTCTATGCCATGACCCAGCAATCGAATTGCTTCGCAGTGCCTTCTGAGTTTCCACCGGCGTGCCACACTCTTTTGAGATGGGTCTGTTGAGATATCTATTCTTGGGCTCGCCCTGGGTGGCGCGGACTCGCTAGGTTTTTTTTCCCACAGCCCGACCAGCCCGCACCCGATTTCCAAGACCGCACTCTCCAACTGCAGATTCGACCTGAAATTATCATTAGGGCCTGGCCTGACTTTTTTTTACAAGCATATGTACCAATTCTCAACCCAACGATCCACCCTGTGCACTGAGGGTCCGGGTCAATTGGGTCTCATTGGGTCCACAGCCCAACCCAAATGTTGCCCCACAGGCTTCTTCTCCAATTATCTATCTGACCCATTTCCATCTGTTTTTCCCAGTCGTGTCTAGTGACTGCCATCCCGACCCAATCCACTTGAAAACTCAATATGCCCGACCCTACCCCAACTTACCCCAACAAACAAAACATCTAATCCCGGTGAAGCCGGTCACCCCGATGGGATCTGTTTCCCAACCTGTCACCATCTTCCTTCTTTGCGTTCAAGATATCTTCCACGCTGGATTCGCAGGATAATGTCTTTTCGACTGTCATTCGCCTCCATACATCACATCAAACGCGTTCGCAGTGCCAACATTTATTGTCAAACCATTCGCCCTCTCTTCCAACACTACCAGCCACCGACATCTGAATACCTCCCTTCCATGTCCAAATATATTTAGGAACAACTTCAAGGCCGTTGTACCTATTGCGCGCAATCACAACTGAAATTCAAATTCAAAATTTCAAACAATTCCCCCTTCCTTTCATCCACCTTCTCTTTACCCGAGCCTCTATGTTTCTTCAGTTTAGAACTCAGTCGATTAATTCCCTAGTTTTCTCACACGTTCCTTCTTCGTTTCCCTTTTAAACACACATCTGTCATGCACAATCGGCAACAACTCATCCACCAACATCCTTTTCGAACAAGAAGTTTGTTGAATACCCTTGTATGTTTGGTCTGCCGTCAAATGGATGCCAACAACTTCAGTCGTTCCACACGTCTATGTAATCTCCATCAGTGTCCAATGTACTCAAGTGATCTTTCTCCATACGTGCATTTTTTTAAAATTATCCAAGAACAATCTCATGAGTGTTTCAACAGCCACTATCTGGCAACAACTCTGGAATTTTTTATTCGATCAATGTTCTTCACCAGAATTGACTGGCCCTAGCCCAAGGTGTGGGCGTGCTCTGCTCTGTTTGTTCTTGTTGAGCTATGTTCTTTACTGGTCCTCTTCATGGGCTGATCTACTTAGCCCGGGCTGTGGGCTACTTTTTTATTATCATCTTTGGGTTTCTTTTTTAATGAATAACTGACCAAACCATTTTTTTTTAAGAAAAAAAAATCCAAAACACCCAATGGATTTTGCGATGTCGGACTTTTGAACACTTTGTTTCGTTTCAAGTTCAAACCTTAAAACCCGTTTATTCCATTCAGATTCAAAACATCAAAACCAGTTTAGGCCCAAGCCTTTTCGATAAAAGGGATACTTCTGTCTCTCTCTGGTTGACGATCTCCTTCAGTCCCTCATTTACCTCTCTATCACCTAGATTTGGAGCCCAGCAAGTATACATTCATCCTTCCTTTCTCCATTCCCAGGTAATATATTCATTTTAAATTTAGTTCATTAAATTAATTTCTAAAATGCTTTTGATTTCAAATTAATTTACTTGGTTTAAATTGGTTTTGAAAATAGTGTGGGGATCTCTCAAAAAACTGAAATTTTAAATGGGTTTTAAAACCCATTGTCTACTGCCACCTTCTTCCTTCCCCAATTCGTTTATGCAAGTAGGCTTTTTTCTTAATTTTTTTTTATTCATTTGATATTTTTCAGTTGGAATATTAGTTATAAAATCAGTCTTGCGTTTTGAGTTTATTTAGAAAAAAAAAAAAGAGGAAGAAGAAAGGGAAGAGAGCAGAGACCTCTCTCCACTCTCTATTTCGTCTCAACTGACACCCACTCGTGTCTTCCTATTGATTTCAAATGGTTTGTATAATACATTATATGGGTGTTTAATAATTTTAAAGAGAGAGTGTAGAAATGAGTCTCTCATCTCCTCTCCTCCACTTGCCCACCCACTGTTTGAGAAAATGTCAATTGGAGATAATGGCTTATCTTTTGAAAATGTTGAGTTACATAGAATACATCCTCACTTGTCATGGATGCACATTTTACCTCTCTCCCTCTTTCGGCACGACAGCGAGTCAGTGCTAACCCGGTCCGGTTCAATCCCAAAAATCAATTTCTAATTTAAGATCTCAACTCGAAGGTAAGAGGAACGAAGCTTTTTGTTTGTGGATAAATTTCCAACTAAGTATTTTTATTTAATCCCACATGCAATTGATTCTTTTATGCTTTATATAGAGATTTTAGATATGTTTTTTTATATATTCTACATGATTATGGTGTGTATTATTGATACATGATATCGTAGTGTTAGGTAAATGGACGGTTTGTTAAGCTCAATATCTGAAGTTAAAGCCTCTAACTTAATTTTTTTTTTCCCATTCTTAGAAAATTGTCAATATGTTCTCTTGGAAATGGATTGATGAGGAAATTGAACTGGAAGGTGACATTTAAATTCTCATACATAATCATCTTGAAACAATGAATCTGTTGATAACCAAGTACATGTTCTTGGTATCCTGGTAGGAAGATAATTGTAAAATACCATGCACATTTTCATTAGTGCCTAGATGTGAGGGCAATCTATAAAATGAAAGGGTTAACTAAGTGTTGTCTTTTAAATTACCGCTCAGATGAGTTGTTTGCTTTGTGATTCAGTCCAAGGTGACCCAATGAGGAGGCTTAACCTGGTTGAAATAAGTTGGTCTTGCTGCCCATGGTCAGGACTGTTATGGCCTCGGTTTGACCGAATCTATGTATTGTCAATTCCGTGACCAAGCTGACCATGTGTGTTGGACCTTGCCTTGAAAGAAGGTGAAGATGTCAGAAGATATACTATGCATAGAAGAGACTACACCGAACATGTGATTGGCACACAGGTAAGTGAACCCTAGTGGACCTTAGGTTAAGCCCATATACCTTAGAAGTCAATGGTTAATAAATTAGAAAACTTTAAAAATGTCTGACTCTCACCTTCGAGGCCTCAAGCATTTTGTCAAGGCCTCAAAGACTGTCCACAACTGAGCAAAAATGATAGCTGGATTCTAGCGTGTGATCTCTTGGTCATCTAGCCTCTGACCAAATATCTTACAATATATGGTAAGAAATATTTAAAAAAGGGGAATGGCTGCTCATGAGTTTTGAAAGATCCTATGCCTCATCATGATTGGAAACCTTGTGAAAATATGGAAATCTTAGAAGGCTCCTATGGATTTGATGAGCTTATGAAAAATCAGTTTGCCATCTCATACTCATGAACAAATCTTTTGAAGCTAAGCATCGTGGGTGGCAATCTAATACATATCTGGAAAGGCTCCATAAAGGATTATTGAGAAATCATTTTTGCCACCTCATGACTTGGTAGTTAAATATTTTGATTGGCAATCACAGACACGTGGCGAATTACTAAGTTGGCCATTGACTAAAAACATTAGAAGTAAAGGTTTGAAATCTGGAAATTGAGTGAGTTGTACTTCCAAATACAGACTCAAGGCCTCGAAGGAAATCTGAAGATCTCAAAACTTAACTATTCCAAAAACAGTTTTATAAATGTATGGCTGGCTGAATTCAAAATGGTGTCCTGAACATTGGAAAATGTAGAACAGCTATCAGAGAGCTTTCAGTCCCTCATCATTCTATCTTCATTATCCTTTAACAAGGATATAATCATGTATTCAATACTTCAATAATGATGAAGATGATGATGTTTCTCTACGACCCAAAATCAGCCATATCCATGTCTTAGTACCCATGTTCCGTTGTGCCAATACTCAACAAAGATGGACCTGATTTAAAGGAAGAAGGTGCAGAGACATTTACAAGAAGAACAGACATTTTGAAGAATTGTTAAGGACCAAGACAAATGTTCTTTGTTTACTTTATTTATCATTGTACGGTGGATTAGATCAGTGTGATTGAACTACCTTAAAAAATAGGTGTCAAGGATTAGACCAGGGCAGTTGAACCTTTTAAAACTAGGTTGTAATGTTTGGGTGTGACTCCCATACATAGTGGATTTGGGATAGCCCTAGAGAGGGTGAGTCCAACAATGGATGTAGGTTCAGGTGAACCGATCCACTATATATCGTTGTGCATGTGTGGTTTGCTTTAGTGGTTTGATTCATTTGTTTATCATTTGCACACACGTTTATTCTGCCGCACATATTGTTAAATTGATTTATTTTAAAAAGGAAAATAAAATCAGATCACACCTATTCACCCCCCTCTAGGTCGTGCATACTTCTAGTAATGGAATTTCAAGGACAGTTGTTGGATTTCAACAAGTCCAAAGGTCCAAGGCCCATTACTGTTTACAACTTTTCTTTTAGTGTTTTTATTGTCTCAAGTGAGTTCCAATAGACCAAAAATTCCAAACACACCTGAATGCAAGTTCATGTCGCTATTTTAAAGGGGCCTACACTAGCATTGTGTTGCATTTCGGGCCCAATCTGATGCAGTCTTAGAATCGAGGCTTAAATCCTTGCTTAGACTAAGTTTAGGGTTGGACTTTACAATAGTTTCAATGTGAATTACATGGATTTAACCCTCCCTTTGACTCAAGTTATGTATAAGTTTCTTCAAATGATGGCTTGGTTGGCAAATATGAGACTGCCAAGACCTGTGATCGACGTACTTGACTCCTCGTAGTTTTGTGCATTCCCTCGACATATGATGTGGGTGTAACAATTCTTGTCAATCTCAATTCTTGTCAAGTCAAGCCCAAAAATAGGCCCAAGCCATGACCCAACATAGCAGGCCCATTGGCCAATAAGTTGTACATGCATCATAAACGTATTGTTGGCTGAAGCATCATACATGTACAGCTGGCTGAAGCATTCTATTCCTGTTAGGATTAAGCTTTCCAACGGTGGGCATTACCTAGTTTAGTTTAATTCTAACTATTGGTGTTATATTAATTTAGAATTTTGCTTTTATGAGAATCGAATGTAGTGGGAAGGGTCGGTTTCCCTTCAGATTAGAGCTCATTTCGTTGGGACCTTGTTTATGTTCCCGAGTTTATCGTTGTAGACACGATTAATCATTCAGCTTCTGCTATAGACTGGGATAGCTGTCTCTTTATTATACTTAGCCTACATCAACATATCATTATGGGTAAAAGTTTTATAGGTTTGAGTTTCTACCTTTGGTTAGACCCGCTTTAGTGATTAAGAATGAAACCCACGAGTGAAATTTAAGATTAAGAACATGGATACTGTGATATACTAATACTATTGGAAAATCCTACAGGACTGCCATCTATGAAGCATGAATACTTTGAAATCCTTCGAGTATTGGTGTCGGGTACGTATCCGACACGGATACTGCCGAATACGGCTCAGATACGTGTCGGATACGCACCTAATTAATTAAATATTTTTTCAAATACGGATACGCTATTGATATGTCTCGATACGTCACCGATACACATAGGTGTGCGAGGATACGACACACGTCACGGCGGGACAAGCCTGGACAGGTGAAACGCAAAGGAAAAGAGAGAAAACGATGGAAAAAGAGGGAAAATGGAAGAAAGGAAGGACAATCCAATAAAAGGGGAAAAGGAAAACAAGGAAAAAATGAGGGGAAAAAGGGAAGAAGAAGAAACAGAGAATAAGAGAATAAGAGAGAAACAAAAAGAGGAAGGGGTACCTAGATTCGGCCGAAATAGGGGTTTGAAGGTGGCTGGTTGCAATCCGAGTGGTAAGGGAGGCGAACTAATCGGGCGATAATGAGATGATAGGTGAGAGGTGTCGACAGTAGTAACACAAGCGACTGAGAGGGAAGAGAAATGGAGGACGAGAAAGAGAGATGAGAGGTGCGGCGGCAACGGCAACTGAGATGGAGAAGGAAGAGGTCGGTTGGAAGAAGAGGAAAAGGGAAGAAAGAGATAAGAGGAGAGAAAAAGGGGGATCACGAGAGATAGAGAAGAAACAAAAGAGAGAGTGACGCACTGTAGCCGTTGTTGCTACAGTGCGTCTCAAAGGGGGTGTTGATTGGGGTTAAGGCTCTTGGGGGAAAATGGGTATTTTATTATTATTATTATATTTCTTTAATAACATCTACCAAATAATTTTTAAAATAGATACAAAATATTAAAAATAAAAAATAAAAAAATAAAAAAGATGTTTTAAAATATAAAAATAATAATAAACAGTTAAAAATATAAAATATGTTTTAAAACATAAAAATGATGTAGCGGTGTTCGTTGTTTCCTTCCATCTCCGTATAGTCACTTCCTAGACCAACAGTGTCTAGTATTTATCTCTTCATTACGCTTTTCTCTAATATGGATATTGTACCCCCTTCAGGACAATACATCGAACACAAGTCCATGCATTCATGCTATCACTGTTTTCTATCATACCTTTATGTTTACTATGGTCTCTCATCAATTGATGTATTTCAAGGATTTCTTTACACATTCATATCATGTTCACCCACATATGGGGTCTTATTCCCACAAGCCACATGTTATACTTTCTAAATTTGATTACCCAATGCCATTCATACCATCCGTTGTACACGGATATACAGTGCAACCATCACAGGACCTATGCATTACAATACAACATCTGGAATTTAAATTTCCAATACATTTTCTAACCGGCATTCTGGTAGTCCATTACATCTTTCACAAGTGGCCATAATATTATACAACTTGTCGTGGTCCACACCACTTAATTACATCAAAATCACTCAAATCAACCTGAGTTTCATTCTCGCAAAATTTACTTTGTCTCATGTTATCTCTTTTCCTCGTGAGCCCATTTGCGATCTCATGTAGATCAATGTACTCTGTTTCACTTTACCTGCTATCAAGATATTTTCCATACGTGTAACACCCCAATTTCTCAATGAAGCAGAAAATTACGAAAATGCCCCTGAGTTGTTAAATTAATTATTTTGTGATGTCAAATAAGGAAATGGTGGGGCCCATTGCTCAAATTAAGATCATATGAGCACATTATGAATGTTAAGTTTGATTGGTTGGGTAATTTACATCAATTGGGTCAAAAATGGCTAAATGGGTCAAAGGGCCCAAATGGGACCCATCGGGTCTTACTGGATGATTTGACCATTGTGTAAGCTCAAATTAAATGAGGTCAAGCTAAACTGATAGGAAATCAGCTATAGCAAAAATGGGTAGGTTTGATCCATATGTAAAAACCAGTTTACAAATGACCAAAATACCCATAATTGGGTCATGGAGTAAAAAACGGGTCAAGGAGCTAAAGGTGGACCCAACGGGTCGAGTTGACCATGTGGACCCTCAAAGGAGCTAAAATATGAGTTAAATCAGTTTGAGTGGGACTGAAATGAGTTGGAATTAAATCAAGTGGTGAGTCAACTCATATGCATTAAATGAAATGCATTATGTGAGTTGGGTGAGTTGAGATGGAATCTAAATGACCTTGAGTCCAAGTGAGTCAAAATGGAAATTAAAGGGACTGTAAATCAGTGAGTTGAGGGGGAATTTGAAGAGGTTGGCTCGGTCATAACCACCAAAACAAGTCCCACACGTTGGGGACTTGTTTGGGGTGATTTCCATGATGAATGTTAAATGAAATGCATGGGATTGAGGTAAGATTGCATGGGGCTGCCAAAGGGTGGGTTGGGAGTGCCAAGGGGTGCTTTGCTTGGCTGCAAGTGACTCCTTGGTTTGAGTAAGATTTGATGAGGATTAAATGGGTGTTATGGGGTTGTTTAACAAAAGCAACCAACACCATCACTTGGCCGATTTTATCATTGCAAAACCTTAGAATTCTCATCTCTTTCCCTCACTCAAGAACACACTCTCTTGGACGAGTTTTACCTTGGTGATTTCACCATTGGTTCAAGCATATAATCAGCAAAGGAAGGGAGGCTAAGAAAGATAGGAAGAAAGGATCAAAAGGCAAAACAAGAAGCTTGAGAAATTTGGTGAGAATTCTTATGGATTTTGGTTTTAAATATGAGTGTTAACTTGTGAAATTGGATGACATAATTTGGTCATGTATGGCCGAATTTGTCAAAGGTCTAAACCATGGAAGATGGTGTTTAAAAAAGGGCTGGAAATGGACCATTGGGTTCGGCCACTTTGGATGGCCGAACCCCATGGAAACAAGTGGTTGATTTTGATGGTTTTTGGAAATTAAAACCATATAAATTTGGGACTGTTATTAGATGTTTGTGTTAGAATTAAAATGCATGTTTTAAGAAGGTTAAAACATGGAAACCATGGACTTTTATGGACTGTTTTTGGTATGTTTAATTAGACCTAAGATGCAAGGTGAAAGGGTGTTTAAATCATGAAATTGGAGGTCATGTTTTGGGCCATGGAATGGCCGAATGCATCAAGGAATAAAACCTTGGATTAAGATTGTTTAAAATGGTATAAATGTATCATTGGGTTCGGCCACTTGGGATGGCCGAACCCCATGGATGGAGTGAACCTTGAACCATGGGTTCGGCCATGGTGTATGGCCGAACCCTATGGTAATGTGTTACAAATTTTAAATGGGTTTAAAAAGCCATGGAAAATGGGAAGAGTGATGGATTTAATATTTTGGTGAATGTAGATATTTTGTAGCAATGAATGATGGATCATGAGTCATGGGTTTCCGCCATGGTGTATGGCCGAACCCTATGGGGATCAAATGATGGAATGAAGGGTTGTGAATAATGGAAAATAAATGGGAATGTTAGTAGTTTTGATGAACCCAAGAGATAAAAACCAATGTTGATCAAATGGGTGATCTAAATGAATGGTGAAATCCCCATATGGAGGGACTTGTGATAAATTCAAATGTGAACAATAGGTCCAAGAAAAGAATGGGAAAAGGACACCATGGGTTCGGCCATGGTGTATGGTCGAACCCATGGCCCCATTTATGAGTTTTTGATGGGTTAGGTTGGAGTATGAATGTGTTTAAATTGATTGGGATTTGGTTAAGTTAAGGACTTATCTTTAATGCGATCATGTAATGGTTGATAGATCACTAATAAATCTAAGTTATGGATCAATTTTGGACTTAATCATGCATGGATAAATGAGTGATTAATCATGGAAAATGAGGTAGTGGCAAAACCGTAATTAATGGGCCAAATTCAAGAATTCCATGGAGATTGATCATGGACTTAGGGGCTCTAATGTAATAACCTTATAAGTGATTGATCAAGCCTAGGGTGGCCAATTTTTAAGAATTATGGGATTAAAAGTTTTAATAGATGAAATGGGACCCACAAAACCTAAATAGTGACCGGTTTTTCATATGGACTTGGAAATGATTTATGGGCTTAGAAATGGTTAAAACTTGGACTAATTTGTGTATGTAATAAGGTATTGGATATCGCAAGCGGTGCGTGATCGGCGACTCGGTCTATCGGGCGGAAACGAAAGAAAGAACGCTAGTCGGTATTCGGTAGGATTCCTATCTTTTTGTAAGCCATGGATTGAGTGATGGTTTCTTTGAATTATTTTGGAAATTATATGGTTTGTTTTAAGATGGGTTTTGGATTTAGTATCATGTGATGTTTCCTCTAATTTATTTTGGTAATCATGTGGTTGTTTTTAAGATAGATTTTGGATTTTGGTATTATGTGATGGGTTTCCTTGATTTATTTTGATAATCATGGCACTGTTTTTAAGATGAGTTTTATGACCATGAATTACATATATGACATGGCATATGGCATCTACATCTCATGCATGGCATGGGAGGGATATGACCGGGGAAGGATGAAATGAAACCGGAGTCCATGCTCCGTCAGGGCGACCGATAAATAAGCATGGGGATTATTCATATATGTATTATTATACCTTGATGAGGCTTTGCCATCAAGGGGGACCTTTATAATTATAATACCTTGATGATGGTTTTCCATCAAGGGGGATGTTGTATTTATTGTTATACCTTGATGATGGTTCTTCCATCAAGGGGGATGCCTAGTGTGGATCGCATCTTGATGAGGCTTTTCCATCAAGAGGGTCATGGCACGATGATGGTATGGATTTTATTTGGAACACTATGTATGGTTGAAAAAGGGGATATTGTACAATGATGATGAGATTGATGGGTGGGATTCATGACATAGAACACCCATTGCATGACATTGCCCAAATTGCATGGTTTTGTTATAATATTATCTATATGCTTTGTTAGCACTAATCCATGTGTTAGCCCTACTCGGAGTCCTACTAGGCGCGTTGTCTAACGCCCTACTTCTCCCCTAGCTAACGACGCAGGAGATGGCGGAACGGAGGGGCGAGACGGGAGCCAAGCTTAGGAGCTTGGGGAAGCGACTGCTTAATTTATTTATGTTTATTTTGGATAATGTAATTTGAAGTAGTATAGCTTGTCGGAAATGTAATAACTTAGATTACTTGCTATGTTTTGGGATTTTATGTTGGACATTATGCTTTTGAGGTATTCAGTAATTAAATGAATGTTTCTCCCCTGCTATCTGAAAACTGGTAGGATAGTCTTTATTATAATATTCCGCATTGAGTTGTATTCCACGAGCTTACGTCTACGTGTGAACCGTTCCCGTGGACTTCGTTCCACGCGCACGTAGGGTTGGCCAGTTAAGGGCCGGGCTTTAGAAGCTCGGACTTAACTCGCGTCGTGACGTCCGCGCCTTTGTCACTATTCATTTAAAAAAAAATTAAAAATGTACTCTGATTTTACGGTGAAAAGGGGCGGACGTTACAATGAGAGTCCCGCCAGGAGGAGTAACATGATGATCATAGTCACATGGGTCTCCTTAGGCGATGAGAGTCCCGCCAGGAGGACTAATATGTGATATGAATCAACTCAATGATGAAGCGTCTTTCCACAGGTAACGAGGTTTACTGTGGATTGCCTTATCATGTGAGACCCAGATGGAAGTGTATCGTGAATTACCTTGACAGTGAGAGTCTCGTCAAGTGATGACTATGTATGTGTGATGGGGTGGGGCTCATTACAATTGCATACATACATAGCATGGTTTTATATGTTTTTGATGATCATGTAATATGATATATATGCATGTTTTATATGCTAACCATGTGGTAGCCCTGATTCGGGAACCTACTGGGCGCATTGATCTAACGCCCTAATTCTATCCTTAGAGGAGAATGCAGTACAAGGAAAGGGAAAGAGAAGGTCGATGGCCGGGAGGGGAGCCAAGGCTAAACGCTTGAATGTTGAACTAGACTTCTTATTTACTGTCATTGGAATTATATTTTGATGGACATGTAATAAATTATACTTTGCTATGGTTTGATTAGGTTATAATCTATGGATGGTTGATTTATGTTAATTAATATTTGAGACTGTTACTTGCTATCTAGTCATTCTATTCCGCAAATAGTCTAGTTTATTCCGCAGGTTGTTGTTAGTTCCATGTGTGATTTATTATCATGGTCTAGTCCATGTACACATGGGTGGCCAGTTGAGGTTCAGACTCGGGTAGTCTGAACTTAACTCGCGTCGTGACGCCGCCCGTTCTCTTTCACTCTGTGTTTCTTTCAAAAGAAATTTTCAGACTCTGATTTTCGGAAGGGTGGAATAGGGCGGGGCGTTACAGTTGGTATCAGAGCGAAACGGGAAGTTGAATCATCGAAGTAAGATTAAGACGGTTTCATGTCTCACTGACGGATAAGAATCTCAACTGACCGACTTTTCGGAGTCTGCTGACTGGGAGCCGGATTAATTTACTTCGAGTGTCTTAGACTGAACAATCAATCTGAGAACGACAATGAAAGATAGCAAAGTAAAGTACAGTCATTATAACTGGACATATCAAACATAGCAAAGTAGGATGCACTCCCCTGAAATCCCCACACTGAGAAACAAACAGCAGGAATTTAGAGATTTCCCCAGAAACAAAAGAACACAAAGCGTGATGATTTGGTAATCTTCCCAAACAAAGAACATGATATTATGCATGATCAAATCCCCCTGAAAACCAAGAGTTGTTTATTTAGAATTGTTGTTGGATATTCTTGTGTTTTAAATGTTGTGGCACAGATATGTCAAGCAACGAGGAATACACTGAGGTATGGGATAAAGGGACACCCAGTTGTCCGGTAGATTTGGTATCGACTTCCAACAGTATCAGCATGGAAGTCAATGTGGACCTTCAAGAGGGGCCTCCCGAGGAGGAGGAATGGAACTTAGCACCATTGGAGGAGGTGAATCTAGCACCATTACCGGAGTATCTTATGGAAGATATTCCTTGGTTAATTGGACCTCCTGAGGAAGAAGAAGAGGATCTAGCACATTTTCTGGAGGATCCTATTGCAGATGTTCCTATTATATTGGAATCGCTTGGGGAGATAGACCCTATGATACGTGTGAGTTGTGCAATCAAGATGGGCACAACTGTATGTATTGTCCTCACCCTTTAGGCATTGTCTGCCCGTTCTGTGGACTGCATGGGCATGGAGAAGCGAGGACTAATTGTCCTTATATCGGAGGACCTGAGTTAATACCCTGCACGACATGTGAAGTATTGGGGCACACGGCGATGACGTGTCCTGATAACCGTTTCAAGTTCGCTGATGATGCGGAGTCTTCTACGGAAGACTAGGCTAGGAAGTAATATGAAGGGGTATTAAAAAGAGGGTTATTTTGTAAGGGTGCATTTTGTTCTTTATAGGGTTTTGTTTAACCCTATCCGCCCTTGTACAAAAATGGATTATGAATTAATATAAAGTATGCGATTTTATGATCTTATGAGGACTTATGCCATTTAATGCATATTGTTAATGGAAACTAAGTCTATGATGTTTCCATGAATTAGGAATAAATGGCGCCACAGAAAAAGGTTATAAAGAATTCGAAGGGAAAGGAAAAAGTTTTGCAAATCGGATTAGTTGAAGGGACTTCAAAAATGAAGACCCATCAGGACGGTAAAAAGAAGGATGAGGTTTTCATAATCACACCACAAGGGAAAGTGGTACCTCAGCGCAAGAAGGTGCCATCGGTACATGACAGGAAGAAGTCAATTCATGACGAGGAGAGGTCAGTTCATGAATGATCGCGCAATGAGGAAGAGTCACATCATTCTCGGCGAGAGGAGGAGGATAGTGGCCCTACGTATCGACTGGACGAGGAGGAAGAATATGACTCGTCATATCGACGAGAGGAAGAAGAGAACAGCAACGTAACAGTACCCTATGTACCTCCTGAACTGCACAGCTTGGTGCAAGCTGTAGTTACATCTGTCCTCCAACAACATATGAACGGAGGGGGAAGCACGAGTGAAAATAATGACCGTAACATGGTCAGAGATTTTCAGCAACAGTGTCCACCTTACTTCAAGGGCAGAGAAGGGCCTGTCGGAGTCGAGAACTGGTTGGAGAAGATTTCTCACATACTGACTCTTTTGAATATCAAGAGTCATGCTCACAAAATTCTATTGGCCACTTCACAGCTGATAGATGACGCTGCCAAGTGGTGGAAAACAGTGGAGAAACAGCGGGCACTTGTGCCAGAAGAAGAAAGAATTGCTATGACCTGGGAGCAATTCTCAGCGACATTCTTAGAGCGCTACTTTACGGAGGAAGAGAGAGAACGTCAAATTCAGGCCTTTATGACATTAGTGCAAGGCTCAATGACGGTGGCTGAGTATCACCAAGAATTCCTCAGCCTGTTAATTTATGCATTTTATGTTGTGGACACGGAATATCGGAGGGCTCGCAAGTTCGAGCGTGGTTTACGGCCAAACATTAGGGCCAAAGTAACCGTGTTCAAAGCAGCCACGCTGGCAGAAGTGGTCAGCAGGGCTACCATTGTGGCACAGGAATTGGCGGAATTTGCAAGAGTGGACAACCGCCGAGCGCCGAGTGGGAGGGGTGCGTATCAACCCAACAAGAAGTTCAAATCGAATTTCAGCAGACCCTGGCCGTCTGTTGGATCAAGTGGGGGCTTTTGCCCCAACCAGCCCACTCAATCTGTAGCAGTCACTCAAGCATCTAGAGGAGTGAACACCTACTTTCACTGTGATCAACCCGGTCACTACAAAAAGGATTGCCCAAAACTCAACAGGCTGTCATACTCTAGAGGATCATTTCGTCCTCCAGCTAGACCGGTAAACTCCAAAGGAGGCAGAATGCAAAGTCGGGGAGGTCGAGGACCTAACCCTGCTGGGGCTGGACGATTATTTACTCTAACTTCTCTGGAAGAAGAGGATCATGCTGTGATACAAGGTATGGCGGTAGTGAGTAGTTCTTATGCATATGCACTATTTGATTCTGGAGCATCACACTCCTTCATAGCTGCATCATTTATTACTGCTACCGGTACATTAGTTCAAAGATTAGCCACAACACTTACTATTGTATCCCCTGTCGGAGATTCGGCATTGGGACTTATATGTATGGCGGTTAACACTCAATTAGTTGGACTCAGATTTGAGTTCAATTATCTGGTTCTTGACATGTCTGAGTATGATATAATATTCGGCATGGATTGGTTGGCTAAGTTTCATGCCAGCATCGACTGTTATCGTCGAAGAGTGACATTTATGTCACCCGAGGGCAAGCAATACGTAGTTCGTGCAGATAAACAGAGTGGATTGCAGGAAGGGTTAAATCACGTGGTATTGAATAATATCACCGTAAATAAAGCTCCAGTTACTGAACTTCCGGCAATTGTACAAGAATTTGCGGATGCATTTCCAAAGGAACTTCCTACTTTACCACCTATGAGGGAGATTAACTTTGAAATCAAGTTGTACCCTGGCACAGCACCAGTGTCGTTACCACACTATCGGATGGCACCAGCAGAGATGTCAGAGCTAAAGAAGCAGATTGATTAACTGCTTAGGCTGGGTTGCATCCGGAACAGTAGATCATCATGGGGAGCACCAGTGCTGTTCGTGAAGAAGAAGGACGGTTCACTACGGATGTGCGTGGACTACCGGAAGCTGAATCAGCTAACAGTCCGGAACAAGTACCCTCTACCCAGAATTGATGATTTATTCAATCAATTGAAGGGTTCCAGCCATTTTTCAAAGATTGATTTGATATCTGGTTATCATCAAATCCGAGTTAGGGAGGAAGATATACAGAAGACGGCCTTCCAGACGCGGTATGGACTATACGAGTTTGTAGTCATGCCATTTGGACTCACAAATGCACCGGCGGTGTTCATGGATTTAATGAACAGAATCTTCCGTCCGTATTTGGACCAGTTTGTAACCGTATTCATTGACGATATTCTGATATATTCCAAGAGTCAGGAAGAACATGCAGAGCACTTACGGATAGTTTTGAATACTTTGAGGTAGCATAAGCTGTATGCCAAGGCCAGTAAATGTGAATTCTGGCTATCCGAGGTCAATTTCTTGGGACATGTTATATCTGAGGGAGGTATAGCCGTGGATCCGGCTAAGGTGGCAACAGTGAAAGATTGGAAAGCACCCAAGAATGTAACAGAAATTCGTAGCTTCTTGGGATTGGCTGGTTATTATAGAAGATTTATCATGGATTTTGCAAAAATAGCATCTCCATTAACTCGACTCACACAGAAAGGAGTCAAGTACGAGTGGACAGATCTATGTAATCAAAGGTTTGAAGAGCTGAAGACAAGACTTACCCCTACCCCTATTTTAGTTTTGCCGGTAAGTGGCAAGTGTTACGAGGTATATTGCGATGCCTCGGGAGAGGGACTGGGTTGTACACTCAGTCAGAGTAATTGTGTGGTGGCGTATGGTTGAAGGCAGTTAAAAATAAATGAACGTCTTTACCCCACACATGATTTGGAATTAGTTGCAATGGTTTTCGCCCTCAAGAGTTGGAGATACTACCTCTGCGGCGAGAAATTTGAGGTATTTTCTGATCATAAGAGCTTAAAATATCTTTTTGATCAGAAGGAGCTCAACCTCAGGCAACGAAGATGGATGGAGTATCTGGCGGATTATGAGTTTGAGCTTAGATATCATCCAGGCAAGGCAAACAAGCTAGCAGGATGCCCTCAGCCGTATACCACATGCATCCGTGGCATGTTTGATCAGATCAGAATGGGAGTTGTTAAATACCATCCGAGAATTTAAACTCTATTACAACAACCGTGGGACCATATACAATTTGGTCATACAATCTAACATGGTCACCAGGATTGAACAAGAACAAAGGACAAACCTGGAAGTGGAGGACATATGGGCCAAGATGTCCACTGGCGTAGACATACCGGAATGGGAATTACGACCAGGGCAAGGTCTTTTATTCCGGGGAAGAGCATATGTGCCAAAGAGTTGCAGGAAAGAGCTACTAATTGAGGCACATCAGTCCAAGCTTTCTATCCATCCGGGCAGCACCAAAATGTACCATGATCTAAAAAGGCATTATTGGTGGCATGGACTAAAAAGAGATGGGGCGGAATTCGTGGCACATTGTCTAACTTGTCAGCAAGTTAAGACTGAACACCAAAAGCCACTAGGGTTACTCAAACCCTTAGCAGTGCTAGAATGGAAATGGGAACACATTTCCATGGACTTTGTATCGGGGTTGCCAAGGTCTTCAAAGGGCAATGACGCCATATGGGTCGTAGTCGACCGGCTGACCAAGTTCGCACATTTCATTCCTATCAAGATGACGGATTCATCTGAGAAGTTGGGTCGGCGGTATATTAAAGAGATCATTCGGCTACATGGCATTCCTCGAACAATAGTATCGGACAGAGATGGCCGTTTTACAGGCAGAGTATGGCAAAGCATGCAGTCAGCCATGGGGACAGACTTATTGACTAGCACCGTTTTCCATCCACAGACTGATGGACAGTCAGAAAGGACAATACAAACTTTGGAAGAGGATGTATGTTAGATTTCAAAAGAGGATGGGAGGACCACTTACCACTGGTGGAGTTCTTGTATAATAACAGCTATCAGGCAAGCCTTCAGATGGCTCCATACGAGACCTTATATGGTAGACCGTGTAGGTCACCGGTATGTTGGACAGAGGCTGGAGAGCCTGCATTGATTGGACCGGAACTAGTGGCAGAGACTACTGCACAAATTAAGCTGATACGTCAACACTTATTGACTGCACAGAGTCGGCAAAAGAGCTATGCTGATAAAAGGAGACGGTTTCTGGAATTTGAAGTGGGGGACATGGTATTTCTAAAGGTCTCGCCACGGAAGGGACATATGAGATTCGGAAAGAAGGGGAAGCTGTCGCCAAGATATGTGGGACCGTTTTCCATCATAAGAAGGATGGGGGATGTAGCTTACCAGTTAGCACTCCCTTCGCAGTTAGCAGCTCTATATAATGTGTTTCATGTGTCAATGCTAAGAAAATATAATCCGGATCCGTCCCATGTTTTGAATGTTCAGGATATTGAAGTGCAAAACGATGTGACGTACGTTGAGAAGCCGGTAAGGATAGTGGAGACCGAACAAAGGGTGTTGCGAAATAGAGCGATTCAGTTCGTAAAAGTGGTATGGGACCGACATGGTGATGAAGAGGCCACATGGGAACTTGAATTGGAGATGAGAACAGCTCACCCCGAATTATTTATGTAATTTAATTTGAGAACCCTACTTCGCTCGATTTTCGGGACGAAAATTTTAAAAAGAGGGTTATATTGTAACACCCCGATTTCTCAATGAAGTGGATAATTATGAAAATGGCCCTAGTTTGTCAAATTAATTATTTTGAGAGGTCAAATAAGGAAATGGTGGGGCCCGCTGCTCAAATTAAGGTCATATGAGCACATTATAAATATCAAGTTTGATTGGATGGGTAATGAACATCAATTGGGTCGAAAATGGCTAAATGGGTCAAAGGGCCCAATTGGACCTAATGGGTCAAAATGGATGATTTGACCATTGTGTAAGCTCAAATTAAATGGGGTCAAGCTGAACTGATAGGAAATCAAGTAGAGCAAAAATGGGTAGGTCTGATGCACAAGTGAAAACCATTTAAAAGTGGCAAAATCAGCCTATTATTGGATCAAGTGAACCCTAGGGTTCGGCTCTGAGTATGGTCGAACCCCATGGGGCTGTTTTTGAGATAAATGGACTGTTTTGGATGGGAGGTTATGGTTGTTTTAATGATTTAAATTAAGGAATCATACATGATAAGTTATGGACTATGTGTAAGAAAATAATCAACCAGTGATGATGATGGATTATGGGATAAAAACCATAGGATGTGGTTCGGCCATGAAGTATGGCCGAACCCCATCAACAATTATTTGATGGAATGGGTTAAATGGTTAATTATTTACGAGTTGATTAAATGAAAAAGGAAGTTAAATCCTAAGTTGGTGATGTTCGGCCAAGGGCATAGCTGAACCCCACATGATGTGGTTGGGTCTTAGATATTAATGAATAAGTAATTGATAGTATGCTATGCTGATTGTTATATGGACAAGGTACCGGAAGTTGACGACGTGCGAGTCGTGACCGGGTGACACTAAAGAAAGATCAAGTACTGAAGTGAATCTTCAGTAGGTTTCCTACCTACTTGTAACCACATTTACACCTGTTTTCATGAAGGGTTTTATGAGATATTGACATACTATTACTTACCATATTTTGAATGATGAATTATGCATTTACAAATGGCATACAAAGCATTGACATCTCATGCATGGACATGGGATGATGACTGAGGTTCTACAGTGTTGCAATTATGAGTTACGTCCTCCTTAGGCGATGAGAGTCCCGCCAGGAGGAGTAACATGATGATCATAGTCACATGGGTCTCCTTAGGCGATGAGAGTCCCGCCAGGAGGACTAATATGTGATATGAATCAACTCAATGATGAAGCGTCTTTCCACAGGTAACGAGGTTTACTGTGGATTACCTTATCATGTGAGACCCAGATGGAAGTGTATCGTGAATTACCTTGACGGTGAGAGTCCCGTCAAGTGATAACTATGTATGTGTGATGGGGTGGGGCTCATTACAATTGCATACATACATAGCATGGTTTTATATGTTTTTGATGATCATGTAATATGATATATATGCATGTTTTATATGCTAACCATGTGGTAGCCCTGATTCGGGAACCTACTGGGCGCATTGATCTAACGCCCTAATTCTATCCTTAGAGGAGAATGCAGGTACAAGGAAAGGGAAAGAGAAGGTCGATGACCGGGAGGGGAGCCAAGCCTAAGCGCTTGAATGTTGAATTAGACTTCTTATTTACTGTCATTGGAATTATATTTTGATGGACATGTAATAAATTATACTTTGCTATGGTTTGATAGGTTATAATCTATGGATGGTTGATTTATGTTAATTAATATTTGAGACTGTTACTTGCTATCTAGTCATTCTATTCCGCATATAGTCTAGTTTATTCCGCAAGTTGTTGTTAGTTCCATGTGTGATTTATTATCATGGTCTAGTCCATGTACACATGGGTGGCCAGTTAAGGTTCAGACTCGGATAGTCTGAACTTAACTCGCGTCGTGACGCCGCCCGCTCTCTTTCACGCTGTGTTTCTTTCAAAAGAAATTTTCAGACTCTGATTTTCAGAAGGGTGGAATAGGGCGGGGCGTTACAAATATCCCCATAACTTCCCTTCTAACTCGTTTAACTCAACTCATCCATTTAACTCAACTCATTTAATTCACTTGAATCAACTCAATTATTTGATTCCATTTCCAACTCAAATCAGCCTCAACCTAATTAAGCTTGGACTCATTTGGTGGTCAACCAAGTCAAACACAACCCATTGGGTCCCAATTGGCCATTTTGACCCAATTAACAATTTTAAACCCAATTAACAATCTTGGCCCAATTAAATTCATCTTACCCATTTATTTCTATTGAAACTTTAACCACCATCCGTTGGGTCTTAATTGGGCAATTGACCCAACACTTTACCCATCTAAGGTCCATATCCAATAATTCACAAATTAAATGGGTAATATCCATATATATTAATAACTTGCAAATCTGGGGTGTTACAATATGAGCCGTCTTTGTCTAATACATATGTGAGATATTTTGATTTTGAATACATAGATTCCACTCACATATACCTTGAGAGAAAATGAACCCAAACCTCTGAGTGTTAATTTTTTTTCGAGAGAGATATATCCAGTAAGGTTTGCAATCGAAACACATTTTCCAACGATGAAAACAAAACATGGGTCTATTTGGAAAAAGAAATATATCTTAATATTGGCTAAGCACACACTACACTCCAAGTATAAACCTTTTAAAATGAAATTTAGAGTTGTATGATGTCTTGACCACTCATCCTTGTGTTCCAGTTAAATATGTTGATATTTGTGGGTATTATCACTGAAAGCCCTCACGAGACTATAACTCGTCCACTAGTGGTGAGTTAGGCGTTTAAAGGCTTGTTGCATACGCTAAATGCAATCGAGAGTACCAACGAAAGTGGTTTAGTTTTAGGATTTCAATTTGATCTAGAATAGGATTAATTTAAGATTGTTGTATGTCTCTAGAATTTTTATCTTTAGTTTTGCTCGAGTACTATCAAAATCTGAGTTTGGGGGTATTTGTTGAGCATTAAAATATTACATTTTTACCCCTCATAATTGAACCAATTAGCTCTCAATTTTGTATATAATGATGACGCAATTCCCGGTGTACTAGAAATGATGGATTAGAGAGGGGGGGGGGGGGGGGTGAATAGATCAATCCCAAAGTTGATGGTCTTTTCAAAATTTTATTGATTAACGAGAAATTGTGCAGAATTAAACTTAGTTAATCAAATGTGTGATCTTGGAAGTATGCAAAATGACAATCAATCAATCACACAAAGAGACAATGCACACGATATATAGTGGTTCGGTTTGTCAACCTACATCCATTGTTAGGACTCATTCAACCTTGAGCTATCCCAAATTCACTAAGTGGGACTAACACCTTCACAATTAGAGTAGGAATTCTACCTCACTCAATCGGCTGAGAATTTCACCCACCACTGTAGAATAGGAATTTCACCTATCCAATTGGCTGGGAATGCCATCCACCACTGTGCCAGAGACGACGATCTAAATTTTTTTATTGTGGTTCCAGAACAAATCCCTCTTAATCCACTTTACATTGATATGGCCTTAAAACCAAGAAGCACTTGCCTTGGAGTTCAATTCTGATGATATGTGCTTCTTGAAGATCCACCCAATGTGTGCTCGCACAATCCCGACGTTCTGCCTTGTAGACTAGTCGTGTAGAGCAATCACAGTCCTTGGGTGACTAGGAAATTGGATACACCAATATCTATCCCAGTATGATGTGTTTAATCCTTCTCTCTTAATCGCAATCTCAACTGGATTGGGTACTTGATTGATTTGTTTATGATTTGTCAAGAGAGAATAAGCCAAGATGTTTTGCCATTGATCCTTGGGAGTTTTACCTTGAGAGTATGGTTATTCTTATGCTGTGAAGGTCTCATCTAAACTCACCAACAAATGAAGTATTTATTGGTAGAAATAGATTTTCCAAACAACAGAACCACACGATCGGTCTTGACCACACGATTGATCATCCGTGTTTGAATTCATGGTCACCAACTCGACCGTTGCGCATTAAATGCACTGCAATGGTACAATAATGGTAACAACATGATCGGTCATAGACACGACTGATCGTCCGTATTTCGGATAACAGATGGTGGGTTTACAATCGAATTGGCCTGAGGCTATCCTGCCAAGACAGTTCTTTGTCAAGACAAACCTCACCTGAACCCAGGGCGACAGGTCGTGTGCCCGATGTGATATTGCCCAATACTGGCGATTGGTCATAGGACCAACGGCTCGTGCTATATCACACGAAGGGTTGCCGCCAGAAGATTTGATCGTCTTGAGTCTTACTGTAAATTACAGTCCAGATTATGGCTGTGTCCCGCCTACAGGTCGTTGTGATCGAAGGGTCGGTGGACATATGGCCAAGGGGTCATATGACCATGACCGGTCATACTCTGTCAATGGCGATGGGCCGCCTTAACAATGTGTTATCCCTCACAGTTTGTTTACACATTTCCAAGATGGGTTCCTTTTGGTGTCAAACACTTTTTAGGCTTATTTACTTGTTCAGATATGATGTCTAAGCCTAGGGATGGTCCTCCTAAGGTTTGGGTTCCACCTAAGGTCATCTATGACCAATTTTCTTCCGTGTTTGCCATACATGTGTTGATCTGTTGAGTCTTCATACTTCAACCAACACTTGATTTTTGAGTCTTGAGTTTCTCTCTTCAAGGCAAGCATTATCCTAAGTCATGAACTTGACAGAAGGTGACGCGGCAAGGCGGGGCACTAACAATCTCCCCCTTTGTCAATTTGTGACAAAAACTAGAAGCTAAACAAATACATTATACAAATTTCACGATTACATTCAAATTGTAAGACCCCGCCCTATTTCACTAGCCGAAAATCAGATTTTTTTTTTTTTGAAATAAAAGAGTGAAAGAGAACGGGATGTCACGACGAGAGCTAAGTCCGAGCTTCCAAAGCCCGGCCCTTAACTGGCCAACCATACGTGTGCGTGGGCTAAGTCCACTAAATGGTTCACATGTATGAAGGCGATACATGCGGAATTAAACGTAATGCGGAATCATAATAGAGTTCTATCCTATCCAATTTTAATTAGCAAGGAAGGCCATCACTTAATAATCAACTTAAGTTATAATGTCCAAAATTAAAATCCAAACCATAGCAAATAGTCCAAGTTATTACAATCCCAAATACTAGCTACTCAAATTATATTGTCCATGAATAAACTTAAATAAAATGAAACTAGATTATCCAAGCTCCTAAGCTTGGCTCTGATCGCATCCTTCGCTCCGTCCAATTCCTGTGTCATCATCTAAGGTAGAAGTAGGGCATTAGACAACGCGCCCAGTGGGTACTCCGAGTAGGGTCAAACACATGGGTTAGTATAAAAATCACATAGATACATATAATATCAAAACCATGCAAGTCAATGTCATGCCATGGGTCTCATATGCCATGAATCCCACCCATCATCAATATCACAATCACATAGTATTCCTCTCGATGGATAACCCACATCAAAGTATTGTCATGACTCCCCGTGAATGCCTTATTGGCCCCACCGAACGGAGCATGGACTCCGGTTACATTTCAAACACAGTATATCTCTCCCTACGAATGCCTTATCGGTTGCCCCGAATGGAGCGTGGACTCTGGTTACAATTCAATCATACATCCATTGGAATCAGTGTGGATTCCTCCCGATGGTTGTTTATCGAAAATCTGAATGGAGCGTGGACTTCCCTCATTTGATCCCTCCCATGCCATGCATGAGATGCAAGTGCAAACATGCTATGTAATAATAAACATCATAGCATTAAAATCCCATAATTGAAACATAGTACTTTGATGCCAAAATTAACATAGAAGTAAAAACATCACATATACATATTCCATGGTTTTCAACAAGGTAGGAATCCTACCAACGACCAAATATCGTGTCCTTGCGTTTTCGTCCAAAAATCGCTCACCGATTGCGCCCCCAGTTGTGGAATCTTTTTACCTTAAATAAATTTCATAAAATAATCAAATTAATTATTCCAATAGATTTAAAGCATTCCCTTCATCCTTCCAATTTAACTTAACCATTGGGAAAATCATATAAATCTTTCATTTTTAAAATCAACTGGTTACCCGCTGTCCACTGTCCTATCTCCACTACCCACTGTCCACTGTCCACTGTCCACTACCCACTATCCACTATCCACTGTCCACTACCCACTATCCACTGTCCACTGTCCACTAAAACTCACTAGTGGGGTTCGGCCATACAACATGGCCGAACCTCACTCTTTGGTTTTGACCCCCTTTTTAACTCTTGTTTCATTATTTCTCATCTTAACTATCACTCTTTCCATAGCTAGTCACTTAACTTATTTACACATAACTTAGGTCCATAAATGATTCATTAACATAAACCTAGATCCATAATAAATCCCTCCATTCCCTAGCTTGATCATTCAATCCTTTAAACATGCATAGATCTACAAAATGATCCATCAAAATGGTTCATGGGGTTCGGCCAAACCCATGGTTCCTTGTTTCCATCTTCACATGGTCCAAATACATTTAAATCCATCAATATTTCTCCATGGGGTTCGGCCAAACAACATGGCCGAACCCATGGTCCATTGTTCTTCATCATCTCCTCATTTTAAATCATCATCTACAACATTTAAAACCCATTTAAAATCGCTAACATTCTTCCATCATTTTCATCCTTTAAAACCCATTAAAATCACTAACATAACTTCCATCATTTTCATCCTTTAAAACCCATTAAAATCAATAATATTATTCCATGGGGTTCGGCCATACAACATGGCCGAACCCTATGGTTCATCATTTCCTCTTAAATCTACATATCTATGATTAGATCATTTGATGGGGTTCGGCCATATATCATGGCCGAACCTCATCCACTCCCTTTTGAGTTCTCATATGGTCCATACATAAAATCTAGGGTTTGGCCATGCAAGGGCCGAACCATGATCCTTGATCATTCTCCATGCATGTTGTCATAAGTCATGTATACATATTGTCCTTACATTATCCATTAATCATATATGTAACCCTAATCTTCATCACCATTATTTCATTTGTTCAACCCATCTCATAGGTATTCACATTCCAAATATTTAACCATCACCTTGATATTCCTTGGATGGATTTTAAATCCATGGCCCATAACATTTTGGCCAACCATTTTCAATCTATATGGAACCCCATGGTTTCGATCCTGGGACCTGTGTGTAATACCCCGGATTGTCAATACAATAAATATATTGGCTATTATTTATTTTAATTGTTTAAATTTTAGATTCATAGATGGAATGGATATTAAGTGGATAAGAATTGGGGTAATGGCCCAAGTATGGTCCAATGGACCATGGATAGGATTAATTCTATTTAATTGGTTCAATGTGGTCAATGGGGTCAAATGCCCAATTGGGACCCAATGGGTCAAGATGGATTGATGATTAGGGTAAATGGGTAAGGAATGAATTTAATCGGGTCATCGACCCAATTAGGATCAAAGGCATGGGGTCCACCTCATCAAGTGAGGTGGCAAGTGTATGAGGAATTAGCCAAGTGGGACCCAACTCCAACTCATCAAGTGAGGTGGCATGTGGACTAAGGCACAAGTGGGGCCAGCCATCATGGTTCACTTGGTCAACCATGGGTGAGTTCAAAGATGAGTCCAAGAGGATTAAGTAAAATGAGTGGAGTTAAAGAAGTAATTAATTAAAAATAAATTTAAGTGCTTGAGTTAGGAGTTGAGTTTCATTTAAATAAAGTGAGTTGAATGGGTGGTGAGTCATATGGAAGATAAAAAGATGGAGTGAGTCAAAGGAGAGGTGGGTGGTTTCCATCTCAATGGAAACCACTAGCCAAAACCGTTGGAGAGGGTGGTGTGTGCCATGTGGAGGGCATGCACCCTCTTGGCTAGACAAAGAACTTAGGTGGAGGGCATGCATTCTCATGGTGGGTCAAAGGAGAGGTGGGGGTTCCATCTCATGCAAACTACTAAGCCAAAACCGTTGGAGAGGGTGGTGTGTGCCATGTGGAGGGAATGCATTCCCTTGTTTGGTCAAAGGACTCATGGAGAAGACTCCACATTGATGAGGGTGGAGTCTTACCCAAGGAAACCCTAGACAAGATGGAAAGGGTTAGTTTTCCATCTCATTCACTCTCTCACTCTCTCCCTCTCACTCTTAGCCGACCCTCTCTCTAAAACAAAGGAAAACACTTAGAGTTTTCTATCTCAAATCCTCTCCCTCTCTCAAGCTTGGCCGACCTCTCTCACAAGACAAGGAAAACACTTAGGGTTTTTACATTCTCTCCTTCTCTCCCTCTCTTAAACCTTCTCCTTGGCCGAACCATCTCTTGGGGGTTTTCATCTTAGACCCTCTCCCTCTCAAGCAACACACTTTGGCCGAGGATCAAGGAGGAAGAAAGAAAAGACTAAGGAAGGAGAAAAGCGGGGGAGCAAGAAAGAGCGAAAGAAAACGGAGGAGTCGCGGAATCGGTAAGTGTTGCTTGACAAGATTTTATTAATTTGTAAGAGTTTAAGGGAACATTCTATTTCGGATTGAAAGTAGTTGGCCAAAATGTTATGGGCCATGGATTCAAAATCCATTCAAGGAACGAGATGGAAAAATGGACAAAACCCTAATGGGTAAGATGGATTACTAAGGACACTATGTATATATGGCTTAAGCATGAAAAAAATGGTCAAGGAACATGGTTCGGCCATTGCATGGCCGAACCCTAATATTGTTATGCAAAAGGACCTCATGTATATTAATGTAAGGGATGGAGAATGATCAAAGATCATGGTTTGGGCTTTGCATGGCCAAACCCTAGATTTTATGCATGGACCATATGAGAACTCAAAAAGGATTTGGATGATGTTCGGCCATGATGTATGGCCGGATCCCATCAAAGGATATAATCATAGCTATGTGATTTTTAAGGGAAAAGGATGAACCATAGGGTTCGGCCATGTTGTATGGCCGAACCCCATGGAAGTATGTTGGTGATTTTAATGGGTTTAAAGGATGAAAACCATGGAAGTATGTTAATGATTTTTAATGGGTTTTAAAGGATGAAAATCATGGAAGTGTGTTAGTGATTTTAAATGAGGTTTTAAATGTGGTAGATGATGATTTAAAATGATGGACCTAAGTGTATGATTAAACCCCCATGGGGGGACTTTGTTTATGGACCTAATGTTTGTAAATGGTTTAAATGAGAGGATGGAAATGAGACATCATGGGTTAGGCCATGTTGTATGGCCGAACACCATGAACCATTTTGATGGATCATTTGGTAGATTCATGCTTGTTTAAAGGATGGAATAATCAAGCTTTGCCTTACGGACGTCCCGACGGAGTGTGGTATCCAGTTACATATCTTCCCTCCCATGCCATGCATGAGATGCAAATGTCCACATGCTATGCAATTATACAAATCATAGCATTTAAAATCCCATACTTGATGTAACATCCCGCCCTTTTCACTCGAAATCAGAGTCTGCTTTTTTTTTTTAAAAAAAAGTGATAAAGAGCGGGACGTCACGACGCGAGCTAAGTCCGAGCTTCTAAAGCTCGACCCTTAACTGGCCAA
Organism: Chimonanthus salicifolius; assembly: GCA_013350335.1. Lineage (NCBI taxonomy): Eukaryota > Viridiplantae > Streptophyta > Magnoliopsida > Laurales > Calycanthaceae > Chimonanthus > Chimonanthus salicifolius. Next base: position 43,548,156 of record CM023537.1, on the reverse strand, counting down.
ACCTATGTGTGTAACGGTCCGGAATTTGTAAATTAATATAAAGGTGGATATTATTTATTTTAATGATAGAAATTGGGAAAATTGATGGAATAAATGGTAAATGGACCGAAATTTGGACAAAGGCCCAAGTAGGGCCCAATAGACTATGGATTGGATTTAAATTCATTTAAGGGGTCAATAATGGCCAATTGGGCCAAGGATGGTCAAATTGGGTCCAATACCCATTTGGGACCCAATGGGTCAAGATAATGTAAGCTCTACGATAAATGGGTAAGGATAAATGTAATTGGGCCATGGGCCCAATGGTGATACAACTAGTTGGAATGGGCTTAATGAAATTTAAATCACCTAAGTTAGTGATGAATTGACCAAGGTGACATGGTACAATGGGACCCACCTCCACCTCACCAAGTGAGGTGGCGTGTGGACCAAGAATTGGTGGGGCCGGCCACCATGGTTGACTTGGTCAACCATGGGTGGATTTCATAGAGGGAATTTAATGGAATTAAATTAGGTGGGAATTAATTAACTTAGCCTAATGATCAAATTAATTAAATTAACTAAACTAATCTAATCATGGTCAAAGGGGTCAAAAGAGGGGAGACCAAAACAATCCTATCTTCAAACACCAAAAACGTTGGGACTTGATGGTGGTTGGGTCATAAAGCATAAAGCATGATAAAGATCTTGTGCGGTTGGTGGGAAATAAATGGTAAAGTGTAGCTTAAGATAAGCCTCATTTCTTTTCTCCATCTCTTATCCTCTCCTCATTTTACTCTCCCCATTTTTCACTCTACCATTGCCGTCCTACATCCAAGGAAAAGAGAAGAAGAAAACCAAGGAGAAAAGAAGAAGAGAAGAAAGGGCTAAGCTTGGGCCCTCCACCTCAAGGCCAAGGAAGCTAGACATCTCTTTATCCTCTCCTCCCTTCTCTCTCTCAAATCAAACCCTACCATGGCCAAACCCAAGCTTGGAGGTTTTCACCATTGATCAAGCATTTTAGCCAACTAACAAAGGAGAAGGAGAAGAAAGAAGGTTAAGGAAGCCGACGGGAGTAACGAAAGTCGGAGGAGGCGTCGGATCGTAAGTATTTTCTAAACAAGAGATTAAATTTTTTCTTAGGTTTTAAGAGGATATGAAATCCATTTTTTTTGGATTTAGAGGTGGCCAAAACATCATGGCCTTGGATCTTAAATCCATCAAGTGAAAGGAGGAAAGATGGGCTAACCCTAAGGAAAAGAATAAAAAAAATAAATAAATGGATAAAAGACATTAAGTATTTCAATTATTTAAGTAATGGAGATATATAAATTATTTTTGGAAATGATGATTGGTAAAGAAATTAAAGGCCATAGGGTTCGGCCATGTTGTATGGCCGAACCCCATGGTAAGTTATGTGTGATTTTTGGAATTTTATAGGAATGGAAGCATGGAGAATGATTTAGGGTTTTTAAATTGGTAAATGATTAAATGTAGTAATTTTGAAAGGATTTTAAATGAGGAAAAAATCATGGGAGATGTTGGTGATTTTAATGATCTCAAAAAGAATGGTAGATGGGGATGAACCCTATGGTGATGAATGTGGAATGATGATGGATGTAAAAGAATGGAAAACATAAATGGGGAATGTTGGTGGTGTTGATGGACCAATGTAAACCTAATGTTGATAGTTGTAATGGGAAGGTGGCTAAGTTAATGGACTTAAATGTGATTAAAGAATGATGAATTAAATGTATGGTTTAGGTTCTCTCAATGGAGGGACTTGTGATGAATCTAAAGTGTGCCCAAGGACCAAGGAAAAAAATGGAGATTTGGTTGAGTTGAAAGGGCTGACCTTTAATGAACCCATGACCCATTGTTATGAGCCACTTAATGGTCTAAGTATGGGGTTATATATTTATGCTTTAAATAAATGGAGGTTAGGTTAATTAAGTGGTTAATTGCTAATGTTCTTATGTCATGGTTAATGAGACATCAATGGACCCATTTTTGTGAACCAATGGATGGGCTAAGATTAAAGTCTATGGATATGCTTTAGCTAATGGGGATTAGGTTAAGATATGGTTGTATCTCATGATTGGTAAGTGTATGGATCAATTATGAATGAAGGGAATGAGTGGATAATGGACTCATTGTGGTTTAAATGCATGATGTAAACCCCATGGAAAGATTTGATGAATTGGGTATTTTGAACCCATGATCCATTAACCATTTAAAGGGTTAAGTATGGGGTTTTGTATGGGTTTAAAGGAATAAGGATTACGTTAATAAAAGGACTAATTTTATGATCACATGATGTGGTTGTTGGGTCATTAACAGACCTAAGTTATGGATCATTAATGGGTCTAAGTTATGGATCCATTATAGACCATAATGTATATGGAAGAGGGAATGAATTATCCATGGAAGGGTAATGGCAAAACCGTAAATATTGGCCAAAATGAGGAAAACCCACTAAGACATGATGTATGGGCTTAGAAATGGGTAAAACATGGACTAATTGTTAATATGTAATAAGGTACCGGACATCAAGCGGTACGAGGATCGGCGACCGGGTCTATCGGGTGGAAATGAAAGAAAGCACGCTAGTCGGTATTTGGTAGGATTCCTACCTTTTTGTAAGCCTTGGATTATGTGTTATGTATGGGTTTTTTCTGGATTTATTTTAGTAAGCATATGATTATTTAAAATGGGTTTTAAGGCTATGATGTGAATATTAATGTTTTGCTTCCCCTATTTGTGGTAATCAAATTATATGTTTTATTGATGAGATTTTTAATGCCATGGTTTGTACTATCATATTTATTACATGGTATATGACATCTACATCTCATGTATGACATGGGAGGGATATGACAGGGGAAGGATGAAATGAAATCAGAGTCCATGCTCCGTCGGGGCGACCGATAAACAAGCATGAGGATATTTCATATATGTATTATTATACCTTGATGAGGCTTTGCCATCAAGGGGGACATTTGTAATGATGATACCTTGATGATGGTTTTCCATCAAGGGGGATGCCTAGTGTGGAACGCATCTTGATGAGGCTTTTCCATCAAGAGGGTCATGGCACGATGATGGTATGGATTTTATTTGGAACACTATGTATGGTTGAAAAAGGGGACATTGTACAATGATGATGAGATTGATGGGTGGGATTCATGACATAGAACATCCATTGCATGACATTGCCCAAATTGCATGGTTTTGTTATAATATTATCTATATGCTTTGTTATCACTAATCCATGTGTTAGCCCTACTCGGAGTCCTACTGGGCGCGTGGTCTAATGCCCTACTTCTACCCTAGCTGATGATGCAGGAAATACCGGAGCAGAAGGACGAGACGGGAGCCAAGCTTAGGAGCTTGGGGAGGTGGACTATTTACTTTATTTAAGTTTATTTTAGGAAATGTATTTGAGTAGCCTAGCTTGTTGGAAATGTAATATTTTAGACTTATTGCTATGTTTTGGATTTTATTATAGACATATGATGTTATGGCATTTTAGTAATTAAATGATGAAATCTTCCCTGCTATCTAGAAAAAAAAATTGGTAGGATAGTATCTATTATCATTCCGTATTTAAAGTATTATTCCTCGAGCTTACTTCTACAGGTGAACCATTCTCCGTGGACTCCGTTCCACGCACCCGCAGGGTTGGCCAGTTAAGGGCCGGGCTTTAGAAGCTTGGACTTAACTAGCGTCGTGACGTCCGCGCCCTTTGTCACTTCTTAATTCAAAAAAAAAAAAAAAATTAGACTCTGATTTTCGGTGAAAAGGGGCGGGCGTTACAATGTGTGCATGGACTAAGTCCATGGAAATGGTTCACACATAGTACTTTACAATTCTTGCGGAATAAAACATACACTGATTGCGGATTATAATAGAACCTAACACTAGTCCATTTTAGATAGAAAAGTACTTAGTCCCTTATCCAAAATAACTTAAATTAAATAACCATCTCAAACCATTCACAAACCATAGCAAATATCTAATTATTACATGTCCTTGAGTAACTTAATGAAACAACAATAACAATCCAAAGTTCTTATGCTTGGCTTCTTTCACGATCATCGATCCCCTCCTTTCCTGTGTCATTCACTAGAGTAGAAATAGGGCGTTAGAACAACGCGCCCAGTACGTATTTCGATTAGGGCTACCACAATGTTAGTATAAAACATGCATATAACATAATAATACATGATCATAAAAAACTTACAAAAACAATGCTATGTATGTATGCAAATGTAATGAGTCCCACCCATCACAAGTATACATAGCCTCTTAATGGGATTCTCATCATCAAGGTACCACCACATAGGTTGTTCGGACGCCCCGACGGAGTGTGGACCTCCGGTTTCCTCTTGATGGGATTCTCATCATCAAGGTACCACTACATAGGTTTTTCGGACACCCCGACGGAGTGTGGACCCTCCAGTTACATAACCATCACCCCATGCCATGCATGAGATGTCAATGAATACATGCCATTTGTAATAAAATCTTAGCATTCAGATCCTCTTTGAAACATAATAATTTAACACACCCATCTCATCAAAATCAAGATTAAAACAGCAAGTATAAACCATGGTTACAAAGAGGTAGGAAACCTACACAAAGGTCACTTAAAATGTCCGCTCTTCTTAAACCGTCACCCATTAGTGATTGTGCACCTTTCAAGAAGTCCCCTTACCTTGTTACATGTCAATAAGTCAAACACATATCTCATTTGGTTTCTAATTAAGTCTAAGACCAAACACACCACCTTGTGGGGTTCGGCCATACACCATGGCCGAACCTCACCCACTTGGATTTGATCTCTCTTTTATTCAACCAAGCCCATCCATGTAATTCATTTAAAAATCAGTCCATAAAATACATAAACAAACCATTCCTCATGGGGTTCGGCCATTCACCATGGCCGAACCCATGATCTTGCATTTTTACCCCTATTTACATTTTATGCCATTGCTCATTCTATGGCTATCCATTCCATTCAAAAACATGCCTAGGTTAATCAATAACCCACCAAATACCCCTTAGTGGGGTTCGACCATACAACATGGCGAACCTCACCATCTTGGGTTTGGTCCCTCTTTCATGTCCTTTGTTCTTTTAACTTAGATATAAAATCATAACCTCTTGATTCCTTAATCTCATTACTTATGCACCAATTGTTTAACATAACTAATAATCTAAGTCCACTAAACATTACTCCATTTTAACCCCTTCAAAGTCCTTGGCAACCCTCCATGGTGTTAGGCCATACACTATGGCCGAACCCATGGTTCATGGTTCTTTCACCACATCACATTTTAATATCATGTAACATGATTTATATTCCTCCATTAAAAAGTCCTTTTACAAATCTTTAACATGCATCCACTAATTACATCTTTTGAAATCCTTCAAACTTATTAAAACAGTCCACATAATTTAATCTCTAAGAAAACCCTCAATCCATAAATGTTATTTGGTCGGGTTCGGCCATACACCATGGCCGAACCTCACCTCTTCTTTTGGTCCAACCATCCAATAAAAATCTTTCTAAAATACCAACCATCTTCCATCAATTAAACATAAAACATACTATCCATCATTTAAATCCTTTTAAAACTTTTAACAAAACCAAACACCTACACTTATGATTTCTTTTCTTCAAATCCAACAAAATTAAACCAATATCTTTTCATGGGGTTCGGCCATACAAAGTGGCCGAACCCTATGATCCATGGTCTTCCCTTTTTAAACATCATTAACCATGATTTAAACCCTTGATAGGTTCGGCCATACAATGGCCGGATCATGTTTCCTTAACCATTTTATTTAACAAAGGTTTATGGAGCACTTACCAATTCCGCGACTCCTCCGGTTCTTTCACTCCTTCTTGATCCTCTCCTTCCTTTGTCCTTCCTTCCTTCTTGATCTTTAGCCGAGCCTAACCTTGCTGGAAACCACTTGGAGTGGTTCAGCCAAATGAGGTTTTGATTGAGAGGAGAGATAGAATTTGAGCCTTGGGTGTGAATGATAAAAGCTTGAGATGCAAACTCCTTTGTTCTAAGTCCACTTTGTCTTTGAGGAGTGATCAGCTAAGAAGTGTTTTGAGGAGAAGCAACCAGCCAAGGTTCTTGTCTAGAGAGGTGGGATGGCCAAGGGAGAGAGAGTGAGGGAGAGCATGAATAGAAAACAAGTATGAAGGCTGACCAAAGGTGGTGTCCCTTGATGGCACCCCTTTGTAACTCCCCTCCCCATTCATCTCCTTCACTTATTCCATTTGGGGGTTTCATCCTTGAGATGAAACCCTCCTAACGGTTTTGGCTCTTGGGCTGCCTTGGTGCAGCTCATATGCAACTCCCATTTCCATTTACAATTCTCCTTAATCCTTCCCTCGGGGTTTCATCCTTGAGATGAAACTCCCAAGGCTCCAACGGCTCCCATGTAATGTCTTGTGTAACCTCCACAAGCCCTATTCATCTTCCATCTTGGAGTTTCATCCAAGAGATGAAACTCCCATGTGCCCAATGGCATGTGTTTTGTTTGAAAAGTGTAACCGTCACCCCTCATTATTTGCCCATATGGGGGTTTCATCCATGGGATTGAAACTCCCACAAGCCAACGGTTTTGTCTTGCCTCCATGAAACTCCTCCTTTGGTTCTCCATTTGGAGTTTCATGCATAAAATAAAACTTGCATGCAATCCAACGTGTATAATGGTTTGAATTTGAAGTAAAACTCCTCACCTTATGTAACTCCCACAAAATCGCCACCTCCATTCATTATTTATCTAGGAGTTTCATGCATGAGATGACCTCCCATGCATCCAACGTGCACCCCTTGTTTTTGGGGTTTGAAACAACAACCCTTCCCCTTCACACTTCACTCCTTTGAGATAAATATCTCCATAATTTCCCATCCAACTCATATGACTCAACTCACCCATTTAACTCATCATTTTAATGCAACTCAACCAATAAATTCAACTCCACCATTAAACTCAACTCATCCATTTAATTTGAGTTAACTTAAACACTTGTTTGCATTCCCATTTAATTCAGCCTTAACCAAATTAAGCTTGAGCTCACCTAATAGTCAACCAAGTCAACTATGACCCATTAGGTCCCAATTGGGCCTTTTGACCCAAATAACCACCTTGACCCAATTAAATGCACCTTACTCATTTACTTTAATTGATCCTTAAAACATATTCATTTGGTCTTAATTGAACAATGAACCCCACAATTGACCCATCTAAGGTCATATCCTTTAAATTCACCATTTCAATGGCAATTTTCGTAAATATTGATAAACTGAAAATCTAGGGTATTACACTTGAAAACATGTCACTTATACAAAATAACTCATCAAAATATGAATTAAAACCATCATACATATTCCATGGTATCAATGAGGTAGGAATCCTACCAATGACCACTATAGTGTCCTGGCATTTTCATCCGGAAACCGCTCACAATCGTACACCCCTTGTGAGGTCCCGTTACCTTATAACATGCCAATCAATCAATCCCATGTTCCATTTGATTTACAATTATGTCTAAGTCCTTAAACATATCTTTGTGGGGTTCGGCCATACACCATGGCCGAACCTCACTCACTAGGTTTTAGTCCCTCCTTTGATTTATTAATCAATCACCACTAACTTAATCATTTAAACACTTAGTCCACAAAATACACCTTAGTGGGGTTCGGCCATACAACATGGCCGAACCTTACTCACTTGATTTTGGTCCCTCTTTGTAGTCCTTTGATCTTTTAAATTAGATCCAAGATCAAGCCATCCTTGATTCATAACTCTAATCACTTACACTAATTATCTAACATTGATAACAACCTAAGTCCATAACAAAACATTCCCCATGAGGTTCGTCCATACACCATGGTCGAACCTATGGTCCATCATTTTCACCTATTTACAACTTTGCCATTATTCTATCCATGGCTAAACATTTCATTCATTTAAAACATGCCTAGATTAATAAATAACTCATTAACATGATTCATGTGGTTCGGCCGAACCCATGATGTCTCATTTACATGTTCTCCATTAAATCATTTACCATATTTAAGTCCATAAACAAGTCCCTCCATGGGGGTTTACTCATATCCTTAGGTCATCATTTACAACCCAAAGTCCATCAACATGATTTCCATTATTTTCATTATCAAAATGCATCTAAGTCCATCAACATGATTTCCATTATTTTCATGATAAAAATGCATCCAAGTCCATCAACATCCCTCCATTTAAAACATTAATAACCTTCCATGGGGTTTGGCCATACAACATGGCCGAACCCTATGGTTCAATAAATCATACCTCCATGATTTATCCTTTTAAAAACCTATTATGATCATTACTAACTTCCATGGTTTTCATCCTTCAAAACCCCTAACAATTACTAACATACTTTCATTTTAAAACCTTTTAATATCCTTAACCCTTTCCATGGTTTAACCACCTTTAAAACCATTAATACTTCTCCATGGGGTTATGGCCGAACCCATGGTCCAAGGTTCTTCACCATTATAACACATTAGATCATGTTTTCCCACATCTAAGACCTACTTAAAATTATCCAACATCTCCCATCATTATCATTCTTTAACACCTTTTAAAATCATTAACTTACATCTATGATTTTTCATCTTTTAAATCCATTAAAAATCACTAATATCTTTTCCATGGGGTCCGGCCATACAATATGGCCGAACCCTATGGTTCATCATTTCCTTTGAATGTATCATTCATCCATGATTGATTCTTTGATGGGGTTCGACCATACATCATGGCCGAACCTCATCCCACCCCTTTTTGGTCCTTGATGGTTCTTGTATATACAATTTAGGGTTTGGCCATGCAAGGGCCAAACCATGATCCTTGATCATCCACCATTTCCCATATGGTAATGCATAAGTGCCCTTACTTAATAAAATCTCATTGGGTACTTACCGATTCCGCCACTCCTCCGGTTTCTTTCACTCCTTCTTGTTCCTTTGATCTTCTTCTTCCTTAGCCTCCTCTTCCTCCTTGATCCTTGTGAGAGGGTCGGCCTAGGTTCTTATTAGAGGAAGAGGATCTTGAGATGAAAACTCTAAGTCCTTCCTCCTTTGTCTTTGAGAGAGGGAGAAACAGAGAAGATAAAAACTCTAAGTGTTCTCCCTTAGCCAATGAGAGGGGTTGGCCTTGAGTGAGAAAGGGAGAGAGTGAGATGAAGCAAGGAAATCTCTTTGCTGCCCAATGTAGTTCAGCCAAGGGTGGTATGCTTTGGTTGATACCCCTTTTGTAACTCCCATGGCTTTTCACGTCCCCATTGATACTTACTTTGGGGGTTTCATCCCATGAGATGAAACTCCCAATCTTATGCCCCTTGGGCTTCCATGTTCCAACATGTAGCCTTGTGTGTCTTTGTGTAACAACACAACTCTCCAACTTCGTCATCTTGATTAATGAGGGTCGGCCAGAGGTGGTGTCCTTTGCTGATGCCCTTTTGTTACTCCCATGCCCCTTCACCTCCCTCCTTATTGTTCCATTTGGAGGTTTCATCCATGAGATGAAACACTCCACCGTTTGACCCTTGGGTTTCCATCTTGAGATGGAAACCCTCCAGTTTCCAACGTCTGCTATGGGTATGCCTTGAGTAACCTCCAAAACTTTTCACCTCCTTCATTAAAGCTTCCTTTGGAGTTTCATCTCATGAGATGAAACTCCCATGTTTCCAACATGTAACCCCAGGATATGTTTGTGTAACAACAAAAGCCCCTCGTCTTCCCACTCCACTCACTTAAGATGAAGGTCCCATTAACTTCCCATCCAACTGACCATAACTCAATTATTTTTAATTCTTTTAAACTCAACTCACTTAACTCACTTAAAATCAACTCAATTACTTGATTCCATTTCCAACTTAATTCAGCCTCAATTAAGTAAGCTTGAACTTGCTTGGTGGTCAACCAAGTCAACCAACACCCATTGGGTCCCAATTGGGCATTTTGACGCAATTAAATAAATCTCACACATTTATTTCAATTGAACCATATCTACAATCCGTTGGGTCTTAATTGGGCAATTGACCCAACACCTTACCCATCTAAGGTCCATATCCATTAATTCACAAATTAAATGGGCAATTTCCATATATATTTATAACTTGAAAATCCGGGTTGTTACAATTATTATGTATATATGGCTAAGGACCTCATGCATGTCCAAGATAAGGAATATAATCAAAGATCATGGTTTGGCCCTTGCATGGCCAAACCCTAGATTTTATGCATGGACCATTCAGGACAAAGGAAGGATTGGATGTGGTTTGGCCATGATGTATGGCCGAACCCCATCAAAGGATATAATCATGGGTATATGATTTTTTAAGAGAAAAGATCAACCATAGGGTTCGGCCATGTTGTATGGCCGGACCCCATGGAAGTGGGTTATTGATTTTAATAGGTCTTTAAGGATGAAAAATGATGGAGGAATGTTGGTGATTTTAAATGGATTTTTAAATGTTGAAATTAATGATTTAAAATGAGGAGATGATGAAGAACCATGGACCATGGGTTCGGCAACATGGCCGAACCCCATGGAGAGATATTGATGGACTTAGATGTACTTGGACCATGAAAATGACGGAAGACATGTTGATGGATTTTGGGTTGTAAATGATGAACTAAGTGTATGATTAAACACCCCTGCCCACCCCCCCACATGGAGGGACTTTGTTCATGGACCCAATGTTTGTAAATGATTTAAAGGGAGGATGAAAATAAGACATCATGGGGTTCGACCATACATTTTATGGACATTGTGGATCCGTGCATTTTGAAGAAATTAAATGTTTAAAAGATGGAATGATCAAGCTAGGAAATGGAGGGATTTAATTATGGATCTATGTTTATGGCCCTAAGTATGGGTAAACAAATTAGGTGATTACCTATGATAGGAAATAACAGCTAAATGGTGAAAATGAAGGACAATGGGTTCGGCCATGTTGTATGGCCTAACACCATGGAGAATGTCTTATGGACTTAGGTGGTTTTTATTAATGTAAAAGGACTAACTTATGTGATTGGTTAATAAATCAAAAGATGGAATGATCTTGGACCCACATTGATTAAAATGATAAAGGACTAAAAAGAGGGGCCCAAAACCAAGAGAGTGAGGTTCGGCCATGTTGTATGGCCAAACCCCACTAAGGCATTTTGTGGACTTAAACATGGTTAGAAATCAAATGGATCATTGGCTTGATTTATTTATATGTAATAAGGTAATGGGATTTCACAAGCGGTGTACGATCGGCTTGACGCGATCGGTGATCAGTTTTTGGACTAAAACACAAGGACCTGGTATTTGGACGTTGGTAGGATTCCTACCTCATTGAAAACCATGGAATATGTATATGTGATGTTTTGTCTTAATGATGGGATTTTAATGCTATGATGTTTATTATTACATAGCATGTTTGCACTTGCATATCATGCATGACATGGGAGGGATCAAATGAGGGGAGTCCACGCTCCATTCGAATTTCCGATAAATAATCGTGGGAAGGAATCTACACTAATTCCATGGGATGTATGATTGAATTGTAACTGGAGTCCACGCTCCGTTCGAGGCGTCCGATAAGGCATTCGTGGGGATACCTTGATGTGGATAATCCATCAAGAGGGATACTATGTTTGAAATATAACCGGAGTCCATGCTCCGTTCGGGGCGACCGATAAGGCATTCACGGGGAGTCATGACAATACCTTGATGAGGATTTTCTATGTGTTTTTGTTATACTAATCCATGTGTTGACCCTACTCGGAGTACCTACTGGGCGTGTTGTCTAACGCCCTACTTCTACCTTAGATGATGACACAGGAAATGGACGGAATGAAGGACGCGATCAGAGCCAAGCTTAGGAGTTTAGATGAGCCAGATTTATTTGATTTAAGTTTTTATTTTGGAGATATAATTTGACTAATTGGCTTATTGGGACTGTAATAACTTAGACTATTTGCTATGGTTTGGATTTTAATTTTGGACATTTTAACTTAAGGTAATTATTATTAAGTGATGGACTTCCTTCCTATTTAAAATTGGATAGGATAGAACTCTATTGTGATTCCGCATTATGTTTAATTCCGCAAGCTTAACCTTATTGCGTGTGAACTGTTCTTGTGGACTTAGTCCACGCACACGTATGGTTGGCCAGTTAAAGGTCGGGCTTTGGAAGCTCGGACTTAGCTTGCGTCATGATGTCCCGCTCTCTCTCACTCTTTTATTTCAAAATATATATATATATATACTCTGATTTTCAGCGAGTGAAAAAGGGCGGGCGTTATAGTTGGTATCAGACCGAAACCGGAAGAATGAATCTTTCGAAGTAAGATTAAGATGGTATCATGTCTCACTGACAAGATAAGAATCCCAACTGACCGACTCGTCAGGGTCCGCTGCACGGGGCCGGATTAATTTACTTCGTTAGACTCAAACTGAAGCATTCAATCTGAGAGCAACATTTGAAGAAAAATGAATGATAGCATGGGAAGGACAGTCACTATGAATTGGATTTATCAAACGTAGCAAGATAGGACATATTTCCCCGAAAATGAGAAACCTCCAGATTTTTTCCCAAATTGAGAAACAATGATGGATTTATCAAACATAGCAGAATAGGAGATATTTCCCCGATTGCCCCAAATTGAGAAACAACACTTGATACTTAGGAAGTTTTTCCCAAAAATAAGAGTGCTTATTTTGCAATTTCCCCAAAATATGAAAACACAAACTTTACGGTGAAACTAAGTCAACGATATTTTTTCAATGACTTTGGAAAATGCTTCCTAGAAGAAGAACCCAGCAAAACCCGCGTGTAGATGAAGAGGTGCAGCAAACCAAAAAAAAGGAGGTGCAACCACCTCATCAAGAGGAGGGACAAAATAGCATGAACATTCCCGTGGTGCCTCCCGAGCTACAAAACTTGGTCCAAGCAGTGGTCACTTCCGTTCTTCAACAACATATGAACGGAAATAGAAATGCGAGCACGAGCGAGGCAAATGATCGGAGGATGGTTAAGGATTTCCAACAGCAGCGTCCCCCTTACTTCAAAGGGAAAGAAGGACCTGCCGGAGCAGAGAACTAGCTGAGAAAAATTACCCAGATCTTGACACTACTGTAGATATCCAGTAATGAGGATAAGATATTGCTGGCTACTTCACAATTGATTGATGATGCCGGAAAATGGTGGGAGGTGATAGAGCGACAGCGGGCGCTAATTCTGGAAGGGGAAAGGACTGCAATGACATGGAAGCAGTTCTCAGCTATGTTTCTGGATCACTACTTTCCAGAGGAGGAGAAGGAGCGCCACACCCAAGTGTTCCTATCTTTGGTGCAAGGCACCATGATTGTGGCGGAGTACCATCAGGAGTTCCTTCACCTATTTTGTTATGCCTTATATATGGTGGACACGGAGTACCGAAGGGCTCGTAAATTTGAGAGGGCCTTCGAACGAGCATCAGGGCCAAGGTGACTATCTTCAATGCACCTACATTGGCGGAGGTGGTCAGTAGAGCCACCATAGCGGAGCAGGAGATGACAGAGATAGTGCGGTTTGTGGACAACCGCCGAGGCTAGAGCGGGAGAAGTACCTTTCGTCCCAACAAGAGGTTCCGACCTAACCTTGGGAGACCCTCACCTTCCACTGGGTCAACTAGGGGATTTCATCCCAATTAGCCCTCCCCATCAGTATCAGTCTCTCAAGGTGTGAGAACATGTTACCTATGTGGCCAGTAAGGCCATTTTAAGAGGGAATACCCACAGATCAGCAGACCCTCTCACTCCAGGGGCTCCTTTCGCCCTCCAGCCAGACCAACTCATTCACGAGGAACCAGGGCACACAACCAGACGGGACGAGCTCCTAACCCGACAGAATCTGGATGGCTGTATACCTTTGCTCCTCCCCCAAAAGCGGTGGATCACTCCGTCATTCCAGGTATGGCAGTAGTCGGTAGTTCCTATGCTTTTGCATTATTTGATTCTGGAGCATCCCACTCATTTGTATCTGCTGCATTCATATCTACTACGGGCACCTTAGTACAGAAATTATCCACATCACTTACTATTGTATCCCCCGTCGGAGACACATCATTGGGACTTATATGTACAACAGTAAACACTGAACTCGCTTGATTCAGATTTGAGTTCAACTATCTGGTACTCGAGATGACTGAGTACGACATCATCTTTGGCATGGACTGGTTGGCTAACTTTCAGGCCAACATTGACTTCCATCTCCGCCAGGTGATATTTTGGTCACCTGAGGGAAAGCGGTATGTGGTGCATGCTGACAAACAGAGCATCCCTATGACCAGAAGACTTCATGAGGAACTGAACCACCTGGTATTGAACAACATTAGATTAGACAAGGCACCAGTGGCTGAACTTCCGGCTATAGTGAAAGACTACGCGGAGGTATTCCCAACTGATCTCCCTGGCTTGCCACCGAAGAGGGAGATTGACTTTGAGATCAAGCTATATCCTGGCACTACTCAAGTGTTATTGACAGATTACCGGATGGCCCCAGCTGAGATGTTCGAGCTAAAGAAACAGATTGATGAACTGCTTAGACTGGGATTCATCCGGAACAGCACGTTGTCTTGGGGAGCCCCGGTATTATTTGTGATGAAGAAGGACGGTACACTTCGGATGTGTGTGGATTATAGAAAATTGAACCAGCTGACTGTCAGGAACAAGTACCCTCTACACAGGATTGAAGATCTATTTGATCAACTCAGGGGTTCCAGTCACTTCTCCAAGATTGATCTGATGTCTGGCTGCCATCAAATCCGGGTTAGGGAGGAGGACATTGTAACGCCCGCCCCTTTTCACCGAAAATCAGAGTCTAATTTTTTTTTTTTAAAAAAAGGAAAAGTGACAAAGGGCGCGAACGTCACGACGCGAGTTAAGTCCGAGCTTCTAAAACCCGGCCCTTAACTGGCCAACCCTACATGTGCGTGGAATGAAGTCAACGGAGAATGGTTCACACGTAGAAGTAAGCATCGGGGAACATTTAAACCAATTGCGGAAAATTATAAAAGAGCCTAACCTACAAATTCTTAGATAGCAGGGAAGTTACATTCATTCAATCACCAAACATCCTTAAAACCATAATGTCCAAAATATAGTAAGTAATCTCAATTATTACATTTCCGACAAATTAAACTACATCAAATACACATTTCTCAAAATAACTTAAATAAAATAATTAGTCCGCCTTCCAAAGCTCTTAAGCTTGGCTCCCGTCTCGTCCTTCTGCTCTGGCATTTCCTGCGTCATCAGCTAGGGTAGAAGTAGGGCGTTAGACCACGCGCCCAGTAGGACTCCGAGTAGGGCTAACACATGGATTAGTGATAACAAAGCAGATAGATAATACATAACGAAAAGCCATAGAATGAATGTCATGCCATGGGTGTCTGTGTTATGAATCCCACCCATCATCCTTACTATCCCGATGCCATATCCCCCTTGACGGTAAGGCCTCGTCAAGGCGTAACCACAAATACAATATTCCCCTTGATGGAAGAATCATCATCAAGGTATAACAATAAATACAACATCCCCCTTGACGGTAAGGCCTCGTCAAGGTACAATAATACATATGTGAAATGTCCCCATGCTTGTTTATCGGTCGCCTCGACGGAGCATGGACTCCGGTTTCATTTCATCCTTCCCCTGTCCTATGCCTCCCATGCCATGCATGAGATGTAGATGCCATTTGCCATGTAATATATGAAATTCAATAGTAATAAAACCCATCTTAAAACAATTACAAGATTACCAACTAAATCCAAGGGAAAACATCCCACAATATTTAATCCAAAACCCATCATAAGCATTCACATAATTTCCAAAATAATTTAGAGTAAAACATCACATGATACATAATCCATAACATATCTTAAAGACAACCACATGATTTCCAAAATAGATTAAAGAAAACATCACCCAAATCCATGGCTTACAAAAAGGTAGGAATCCTACCGAATACCGACCCGCGTCCCTTTACGTTTTCCGTTCGATAAACCCAGTCGCCGATCGCGCACTGCCTGCGATGTCCTAGTACCTTATTACACATTCACCATTAGTCCATGTTTTAACCATTTCTAAGCCCATATACAAAAAAAATCGGTCACTATTTAGGTTTTGTGGGTCCCATATCATCTATTAAACCTTTTACTCCCATAAGTCTTAAAATTCAGCCACCCTAGGCTTTATCAATCACTTATAAGGTTATTACATTAGCTCCCCTAAGTCCATGATCAATTTCCATGGAATTCTTGAATTTGGCCACTAATTACGGTTTTGCCACTACCCCTTTTTTCATGCTTAATCACTCATTTATCCATGCATGATTAAGTCCATAATTGATCATAAACTTAGATCCCCAACTTAGGTCCATTAATTACCCATTGACCCATGTCACAAAGCTATTAAAATTAACCATTTTATTAACCTACCCCTCATTCATTTAAACCCATACAAAATCCCACACTTAACCCTTTAGATGGGTAATGAATCATGGTTTCAAAATACCTCATTCATCAACTCTTCCCATGGGATTTAGCTCATACATTTAAACTACAATGAATCCATTACCCATTCATACTCTTTGGAGACCATGAACATCACTCATCCTCCAATTTAACCCATCAAAATGGATCACAATTGGGCCATGGGTTCGGCCATACACCATGGCCGAACCCATGGTGTCCTTTCCCCATTTTTCTTGGGTCCATTGTTACACATTTGGGTTTATCACAAATCCCTCCATGAAGGGTTTAATTCATACACTTAAAACCATCATCCTTAGCTACATTAGAGTCCATTACAAATATCAATGCTAAAACCATTTTCGGGTCCATCAACACCACCAACATTCCCATTTACTTTCCATTATTCACAACCCTTCATTCCACCATTTGATCACCATAGGGTTCGGCCATACACCATGGCCGAACCCATGGCTTAAGATTCACTTCCTCCATGCATTTCAATGCCATAAACCCCTTTGCATTTTCATCATAAAACCATTTTACAACTTACTCCCATTCATTCATCTACAACCCTAATTTTCATTAGATAAAACCCTCATTGTCTTCCATCTTTTTGAAACCCTAATTATTTAAATCCAATACCAAATCACCCACCATGGGGTTCGGCCATACCACATGGCCGAACCCTATGGCCCATGATTTTCTTCCA
Organism: Chimonanthus salicifolius; assembly: GCA_013350335.1. Taxonomy (NCBI): domain Eukaryota; kingdom Viridiplantae; phylum Streptophyta; class Magnoliopsida; order Laurales; family Calycanthaceae; genus Chimonanthus; species Chimonanthus salicifolius. The sequence continues at coordinate 43,530,891 of CM023537.1, read as the reverse complement.
ATCATCCAATTCCATGCTTAATTTCATAAATTACCCAATGCACATAATCCAAGTATTTATTTCTTTTCCCTAACCCTAATTTTTCAACTTAGGGTTTTTGCCCACTTTTCCATTCATTCCATTTGATGGATTTAAAATCCATAGCATAAATTTACTTGACTACCATTAAATTCACAAAATAAAACCCAAATCTTAAACCCTAAAATCCAAAATTTCTTGTTTAAGAAATACTCACTATCCGACGTCTCCTCCGATTTCCGCTGCTCCCGTCGGTCTCCGTAGCCTCCTCTCTCCTTCCTTTTAATCTTTGGTAGGTTAAGATTTTTGATCAAGGGTGGCAATCCCCAACCCTAGAATCAGCCAAGGTAAGTTTTGTGTGAGAGAGAGAGAGGGGAAAATTATGAGAGGGAAGATGATAACCCTTTACCTTAGAGTGATTTCTCTCAAAATTCCACTTCTTTCTTCTCTCTTTCTCTTCTCTTTTCCTTAATTCTCTTTCTCTCCTTCACTTGGATGTAGGGGACGACCATGGGAGAATGAAAATGGAGAGAGTAGAATGAAAAGAGAATAAGAAATGGTAAAGAAAAAATGGACTTAACTTGTTTTACCATTTATTACTCCACCAACCCTAAGATATTTTCTTAGATATTTTTAAATATCTCTTATTTGCTTTATGGTGGTGGTTATCTAAACCACCACCATGCCCAACTGTGTTTAACATTTTGAGGTGGGGTAGCTTGGTCTCCATTTGACCAATCTAACCCCATTTAGCCACCAACTTATTAATTTAAGTATTTAATGAAGTTGGTAATTAACTTAGGTTAATTTATTTTTATTTAACCTAATTCCCATTATTCCACCCATGGTTGACCAAGTCAACCATGGTGGCCGGCCCCACCAATCATTGGCCCACACGCCACCTCACTTGATGAGGTGGAGGTGGGTCCCACTTGGCCACACCACCTTGGTTTAATTTTTAACTTAACTTAGGTGATTTAATTTCATTGAATTCACTCTAAGTGGATTACCATTGGGCCTATGGCCCAATTACATTTCTATCTAGCCCATTTACCTTAGAGCATAACCCTCTTGACCCATTGGGTCCCAAATGGGTATTTGACCCAATTTAACCATTCTTGACCCATTTAAATAAATTTAAATCCAAACCATAGTCTATTGGGCCACACTTGGGCCTTTGTCCAAGTTTTGGCCCATTTACCATTTATTCCACCAATTTCTAATTTTCATCATTAAAATAAATAATATTCCCATATTTATTGATTTAAAAATTTCGGGCCATTACAGACATAGAGAAGACGGCTTTCAGGACGCGGTATGGTCTATTTGAGTATGTGGTCATGCCGTTTGGACTTACCAATGCACCGGATGTGTTCATGGACTGATGAACAAGATCTTCTGTCTTTTCTTGGACAAGTTTGTAATTGTATTTATTGATGACATCCTGATCTATTCCAAAAGTCAGGAGGAGAATGCCGAGCATTTGCGGATAGTCCTGGACACCCTGAAGAAGCACCAGCTATATGCCAAAGCAAGCAAGTGTGAATTCTGACTATCTAAGGTTAACTTCTTGGGGCATATTATATCAGCGGAAGGTATAGTCGTGGACCCGGCTAAGGTGGCGTCAGTGAAAGAATGGAAAGCACCTAAGAATGTGATCGAGATCTATAGCTTTCTGGGATTGGCTGGTTACTATAGGAAGATTATCATGGACTTCTCCAAGATTGCATCTCGACTTACCCGACTCACTCAAAAGGAGTCAAATTTGAGTGGTCGGATGTATTCAACCGGAGATTCGAGGATCTAAAGGAGAGGCTTACAACAACTCCTATTATGATTTTGTAACGCCCCGCCTTTTTTCACTCGTCGAAAGTCAGAGTCTATTTTTTTTCTTTTGAATAAAGAGTGAGAGAGAGCGGGACACAATGACGTGAGCTAAGTCCGAGCTTCTAAAGCCCGACCCTTAACTGGCCAACCATACGTGTGCGTGGAACAAATCCACTAAAAATGGCTTACACGTACTCAAGTTAACATGCAGAATAATCATAGATGCGGAAATATAATAGAATAACAATTCTATTCCATTTTAGATAGCAAGGAGTCCATCACTTAATAATAATTATCTTAAGTTAACATATCCAAAGTTAATATTCAAACCATAGCAAATAACCTAAGTTATTACATTCCCGAATGCTAGCCATTCAAATACATAGTCCATGAATAACTTAAATAAAACGAAACTAAAACATCCAAGCTCTTAAGCTTGGCTCCGATTTCGTTCCTTGTTCCATTCATTCCCTGTGTCATCAACTAGGGTAGAAGTAGGGTGTCAGACAACGCGCCCAATAAGTATTCTAATTAGGGTCAAACACATGGGTTAGTATAAAAATCCAGGATATAATACATCATATCATATCTGTAAAACATCGTATCCAAAACAGTTTATGATAATTGAGATCCAATAATACAGATAAAACCAGAAACAGTGCATCATAATCATGCTGATACAATGCCATGCCATGGGTGTCATATGCCATGAGTCCCACCCATCACCTATATCACAATCACAAAACAACCTCTTGATGGAATACTCCTCATCAAGGTATCCCACAGTTACCTTACGGACGCCCTGACGGAGTGTGGTCTCCGGTTACCTCTTGATGGAAACTCCTCATCAAGCTCACGAATGCCTTACAAATGCCCCGACGGAGCGTGGACTCCGATTACCTCTTGGTGGATAATGCACACCAAGGTCTTTCTCTTAATGGAAACTCCTCATCAAGGTATCACAACTCCATAGTATCCCTCCCATGCCATGCATGAGATGCAAATGCCAACATGCTATGTAATAATACAAATCATAGCATTAAAAATTCCATATTTGAAACATAACATTTGATACAAAATAACTCATCAAAATATGAATTAAAACCATCATACATATCCCATGGTATCAATGAGGTAGGAATCTTACCAACGACCAACTAAAGTGTCCTTGCGTTTTCGTTCGAAAACCGCTCACTGATCACATCAAGCCGATCGTACACCGCTTGTGAGGTCCCGTTACGTTATTACATATCAATTAATCAAACTCATGTTCCATTTGATTTCCAACTATATCTAAGTCCATAAACATGCCTTAGTGGGGTTCGGCCATACAACATGGCCGAACCTCACTCATTTGAATTTGGGTCCCTCTTTTTGATTCTTAAATCAATCATACATGAGTTAGTCATTTAACCTTTATAAAAACCTAAGTGCACAAATACATTCCCCATGGGGTTCGGCCATACACCATGGCCGGACCCATGGTCCATCATTTTCACCGATATTTACCTCATTGCCATTAATCTTTCCATGGCTACCCACTTAGCTTATATATACATGACTTAGGTCCATAAATCTTTCATCAATACAACATGGATCCATGACTAAATTCCTCCATTTCATAGCTTGATGATTCATCTCTTACATCATACTTGGATCTACCAAATGCTCCATCAATGGTCCATAAGTGGTTCATGTTACAATATTTAAGTCCATAAACCAAGATCCCTCCATGGAGGAGGGGGAGGGGGGGGGGGGGGGGGGGGGGGGGGTTTAATCATACACTTAGGTTTCTCATTTTAAAACATCATCTTCCATATTTAAAAACCTATTAAGATGACCACATTTCTCCATCATCTTCATGGTCTACATACATGTAAACACCTCAATATTTCTCCATGGGGTTCGGCCATACACATGGCCGAACCCACGGTCCATGGTTCTTCACCATTTACCACCTTTGAGACCATTTAAAATGATTAACATTACTCCATTGTTTCCCTCCTTTAGAACCCTTTAAAGTCACCAACATAAATCCATATAAAACCTTTTAAAATTATTAATAACCTTCCATGGGGTTCGACCATACACCATGGCCGAACCCATGGTCTATGATTCTTCCCCAATTTCAACTTTGAGACCAATTAAAAATCAATAACCTTCCTCCATTATTTCTCTTTAAAATAAAACATACATCGATGATTGATCCTTTGATGGGGTTCAGCCATACATCATGGCTGAACCTCATCTAACCCTTCTTTTGTCCTTAATGGTCCATGCATATCAACCTTAGGGTTTGGCCATGCAAGGCCAGCCCATGATCTTTGATCATAATACCTTATCTTAAGCATGCATGAGATCTTTTCCATATAACCATCACAATTAGGGTTCGGCCATGCAAGGCCAACCCATGATCCATGATCATAATCCTTATATGGTTCTTGCAAGAGGTCCTTAGCCATAACAAAATTAGGGTTCGGCCATGCAATGGCCGAACCATGTCCTTGACCATCTACTCTTACTTATGCAATTTATCAAGTACTTACCGATTCCGCGACTCCTCCGGTTTCTTTCACTCCTTCTTGCTCCTTTCCTTCCTTAGCCTCTTCTTCCTTCCTTCTTGATCCTTGGCCGAGATTGATCTTGATAAAATCTCTAGGAGTGGTTCGGCCAAGAGGTATAGGTTTGAGAGAGAGAGAAAAGCATGAGATAGAAACTCCAATTCCCTTCTTCTTTGTCAATGAGAGTGGTTGGCCTTGAGTGAGAACTTGAGATCCAAATTACTCTAAGTCCTTTGTCTTGGGAGGGGGATCGGCCTTGAGAGAGAGAGGGAAAGATTGAAATGAAAACTCCACCCCTTTCTTGATTAATGAGGGTCAGCCAAGGGTGGTGTCCTTTGGTGATCTCCCTTTGTAACTCCCATGCCCCTTCACCTCCCTCCTCAATGTTCCATTTGGAGGTTTCATCCATGAGATGAAACATTCCCACCGTTTGACCGATGGAAACCCTCCATCTCATCCAATGTGTATGCCTTGTGTAACCTCCAAAGACCTTTCACCACCTCATTAATGATCTATTTGGAGTTTCATCCCATGAGATGAAACTCCCATGTTTCCAACATGTAGCCTTGAGTTGGTCTTTGAAACAACAAAACTCCTCACCTCCTTCATTAAAGCTTCCTTTGGAGTTTCATCCCATGAGATGAAACTCCCATGTTTCCAAAATGTAACCCCAGGATATGTTTGTGTAACAACAAAAACCCCTCATCTTCCCACTCCACTCACTTAAGATGAAGGTCCCATTAACTTCCCATCCAACTGACCATAACTCAATTATTTTTAATTCTTTTAAACTCAACTCACTTAACTCACTTAAAATCAACTCAATTACTTGATTCCATTTCCAACTTAATTCAGCCCCAATTAATTAAGCTTGAACTCACTTGGTGGTCAACCAAGTCAACCATGACCCATTGGGTCCAATTGGGCATTTGACCCAATTGACAATCTTGACCCAATTAAATAAATCTCACCCATTAATTTCAATTGAACCATATCCACAATCCGTTGGGTCTTAATTGGGCAATTGACCCAACACCTTACCCATCTAAGGTCCATATCCATTAATTCACAAATTAAATGGGCAAATTCTATAAATATTTAAACTTGAAAATCCGGGGTGTTACTGTAACACTTTGGAATTTCATGTTATTAATATATATGAAATTTGCCATTTAATTTGTGAATTATTAGATATGGACCTTAGATGGGTAAAGTGTTGGGTCAGTTGCCCAATTAAGACCCAACAGATTGTGGATATGGTTGCAATTGAAATAATTGGGAAAGATGTATTCAATTGGGTCAAGATTGGTAATTGGGTCAAAATTGTTAATTGGGTCAAAATGTCCAATTGGGACCCAATGGGTCGTGTTTGGCTTAGTTGACCACCAAGTGAGTTAAAGCCTAATTAAATGGGGCTGAATTAAAATGGGAATGCAATCAAGTGAGTTGAGTTGATTTGATTCAAAATTCAAATAAGGATACACGTTGGAGAGGTGGGGAGTTTTGGTTTATTTCAAATTCAAACAAGGATGCATGTTGTTACATATTTCAAAAATCAAACAAGGTTACAGATGGAGAGATAATGGAGGGGTTATGGTTATTTCAAATTCAAACATTGGTTACACGTTGGAGAGATGGAGGGGTTATGGTTATTTCAAATTCAAACAATGGTTACACATGGAGAGATAATGGAGGGGTTATGGTTATTTCAAATTCAAACAATGGTTCCACGTTGGAGAGATGGAGGGGTTATGGTTATTTCAAATTCAAACAATGGTTACACTTTGGGGAGATGGAGGGGTTATGGTTATTTCAAATTCAAACAATGGTTACACGTTGGAGAGATGGAGGAGTTTTGGTTTGTTTCAAATTCAAACAAGGATACACATTTCAAATTCAAACACGGTTACACATTTCAAAACTCAAACCCTCTCTTAGCCGATCACTCCTCAAGACAAAAGACTTAGAAAAGTTTTTGATCTCAAGCTAGCACACAAGGTCGAACAATCTCCCTCTCACTCAAGGCCGAATTTTATCTCTCTCTCTCAAGTCACCATCTCAGCCAAAGAAGTAAGAAGGAAGGAGGACGAGGCTATGGAAAGAAAGCATCAGAGGAACAACCCAGAGCAAAAAAAAATAGGAGGAGTAGCGGAACTGGTAACGAGACCTCATAAACAGTGCGCGATCGTGAGCAGTTACAGGTTTAAGAAGCAAGGACACTTTGGTGGTCTTTGGTAGGATTCTACCTTTTTGAAAAATGGTTTATGTATGATGGTTTTTATCTTATTTTGATGAATTAATGTTGTAAAAGATATGTTCCAAATGTGAGTTTTAATGTTATCTTTATAATATAAATAGCATGTGTTTCATTAGCATCTCATGCATGGCATGGGGTTAAGGATATGTAACCGGAGGGGCCACACTCCGTCGGGGCGTCCGAAAAACCTATGTGGGGTACCTTGATGTGCATTTTCCATCAAGAAGAAACCGGAGGGGCCACACTCTGTCGGGGCGTCCGAAAGACGTATGTGGGGGTACCTTGATGATGAGAATCCCATTAAGAGGATATATGTACTTGTGATGGGTGGGACTCATTGCATTTGACATCATGACATGGCATTGTTTTATACGGTTTTGACCTTATGTTATTATATATGATTTGTACTAACCATGTGTAGACCCTAAATGGAATACCTACTGGGCGCATTGTTCTAACGCCCTATTTCTACCCTAGTGGATGATACAGGAAAGGAAACGGACGATGAACGTGATCGGAGACAAGCATAGGAGCTTGGATATGTGATTAAATTACATTTTATTTATGTTACTCATGAACCGTTTTCATGGACTTAGTCCATACACACGTAGGGTTGGCCAGTTAAGGGTCGGACTTTAGAAGTTCAGACTTAGCTCGTGTTGTGACGTCCCGCTCTTCCTGACTCTTCTATTTAATAAAAAAAAAAATAGACTTTGATTTTCGGAAAAGCATAGTGAAAAAGGGCAGGGCGTTACAGTTCTATGGCCGAACCCCATGGAAGGTTATTAATAATTTTGAAAAAGGATAAGTAACCGGAGGGGCCACACTCCGTCGAGGCGTCCGAAAAACCTATGTGGGATACCTTGATGTGAATTTCCATCAAGAAGAAACCGGAGGGGCCACACTCCGTCGGGGCGTCCGAAAAACCTATGTCGGGTAACTTAATGATGAGAATCCTATCAAGAGGTTATATGTACTTGTGATGGGTGGGATTGACATGGCATTGTTTTATATGGTTTTGACATTATGTTATTATATATGATTTGTATTAACCATGTGTAGACCCTAAATGGAATACCTACTGGGCGCGTTGTTCTAACACCCTACTTCTACCCTAGTGGATGATACAGGAAAGGAAAGGGACGATGAACGTGACCGAAGCCAAGCATAGGAGCTTGGATATGTGATTGGATTATGTTTTATTTATGTTACTCATGGACATGTATTTTGAGTAGCTAGACTTCGGGCATGTAATAATTTAGATATTTGCTATGGTTTGTGAATGGTTACTTTGGTTATGTAAGTTAAGTTAATCATTTATAATTAACGGAGTACTTTGCTATCTAAAAATGGACTAGAGTTAGGTTCTATTATAATCCGCAGTTTATGATATAATCCGCATGTTTATATTATTATGTATGAACCGTTTTCATGGACTTAGTCCATGCACACATAGGGTCGGCCAGTTAAGGGTCGGACTTTAGAAGTTCGGACTTAACTCGCGTCGTGACGTCTCGCTCTTGCTCACTCTTCTATTTAAAAAAAAAATAGACTATGATTTTCGGAAAGCATAGTGAAAAAGGGCGGGGTGTTACAATTACAATACAACCCTCTTTTTAAAATTTTCGTCTCGAAAATTCGAAGCGAAGTAGGGTTTCAAACAAATTACATAAATAGCTCAGGATGAGTTGTTCTCATTTCCGATTCAAGTTCCCAAGTGGCTTCCTCATTAAAAATTTGTTAGTGAGGTAACCTGCTAATGCGAGCCTATGCTCAAGGCTTTTGCTGATTCCATTTTAACTAGGTTTCTAACTGCATCCTCCTGGAACTCCATCGACTAACTACAGAGTCAGCTGATCAGTCTAACTCGGCAGTCGCTCATAGCTTTCCATTCGAATTTCACTAGACTCTTATTTTTTCCACTAAGTACATCTAAAAAATTAAGCATATCTTCATTTGCACATAAGTCACTATGTGACTAACACCTTTTGTTCAAAAATTCTACAATACCGATACCCGTCATCAATCCAAACCACCATGGGAACCATCATCCACAGTTATACACCTCCATTCCTGGTATCACTCTATCAGTGAGTATCATCTATCTATGGTTAATAACCATCCATGAATATAATCCTTCCATGGGCTTATTCCATCCTTGATCATAATTAATCCAGGCACATCATCCACTATAAGATATTATATCCATAGGAACAACACTCGAATGAATCACCACGTGACTGTGGAAACAATATCAAATCATAAATATACCCCGACCGCTAGCAAGACTTAGGCCCATGACTTACTAAGCGGAATACCAACGTCCCACGTGATCAAGTCTACCTCACCCTACATCCCATCACCCCAAGGGTGATTCAGTCAAGCTCTAAGGCTGGTCGATCCGCGTCTGACGAAGCTAGCACCACCCCCATGGGGTAAAATAATATCTAGCTCTGTGCATCAACGCACATCAAGTGTGCAAAATAGCCGTGAGAGCGCCCTCCAACGCGTAGCATGTGAGGACCCACTCCTCAACGGTAACTCTACAGGACCAAGTCTCTGTATGTTCATATCGAGGCTCCCAAGGTCTCAATCATCAATATCACGTGAGAGACGCACCCATACCACGTCTCAAAATAATCAAATGACATCGTCACCTACATCTCACTGCCAAAGTCCTCATAAACTCTTAAATTTGCATACTTTATTTAAAAGCCATTCAAACTTCCATCACAATACAAGGGTTGGTAGGGTTAGAGAAAACCCTTCAAAGACAAAAGGTACCCACAACCCTTACAAAATCTCTTCTTTCCCCGACATTTTCTTACCATTTCTTCGCCTAACCTTCTATAGAAGACCCTGCATCATCACCAAATCGAAGAAGTTGTCAGGGCATGTCGTCGACGTGTGCCCCAATACTCCACAAGTCAGACAGGGTATTTTTCCCGGTCCTCCAATGTAAGGACAGTTAGTCATCTCCTTCCGTGCCCGTGAAGTCCACAAACAGGGCAAATAACCTCAAGGGGGTAGGGGCAGAAAGTACAGTTGTGCCCCCCCTGGTTTCACAATTCGCACATATACTTGGGTGTTATCTCCCCTACGGATTCTCCTATCATTGGGATATCTCCCATATTCTCTTCTGGAAAAGAGGTTGGAATCACTTCGACATCCTCGAGTGATCCTACTTGGATGTCTATGTTAACTTCCACAGCGCGGTTTGGCCTACTGGAGTTGTTGGAAGAAGAAATCAGATCTATAGAACAGCTAGGGATTCCCCTGTCCCCCAACTCTGTATACTTTATGTTGCTCGACATATATGTGTCACAACGACAGAAGCAAACTAATCTTTGTTTTAGGGAAATTGTCAAATAAGTACTCTTTGTATTTCTTTGTTTTTGGGGAAGTTTCCTAAGTATCAAGCGTTGTTTCTCGTTTTGGGGAAATCGGGGAAATATCTCCTATTTTGCTATGTCTGATACTTCCAATTTATAGTGACTGTACTTCCCTTGCTATCATTCCCTTTTCATCAAGTGTTCTCAGATTGAATGTTTCAGTCTGAGTCTAACGAAGTAAATTAATCCGGCCCTCGTACAGCGAACTCCTAAGAGTCTGTCAGTTGGGACTCTTATCTGTTAGTGAGACATGATACCATCTTAATCTTACTTCGAAAGATTTATCCTTTCCGTGTCGCTCTGATACCAACTGTAACGCCCCGCCCTTTTTCACTCGCCGAAAATCAGAAGCTAATTTTTTTTTGAATAAAAAAGTGATAGAGAGCGGGACTGCCACGACGCGAGCTAATTCTGAGCTTCTAAAGCCCGACCCTTAACTGGCCAACAATACATGTGCGTGGACCAAGTCCACTAAAAATGGTTCACACGTACTCAAGTTAACATGTGGAATAATCATAGTTGCGGAAATATAATAGAATAACAATTCTATTCCATTTTAGATAGCAAGGAGTCCATCACTTAATAATAATTATCTTAAGTTAACATATCCAAAGTTAACATTCAAACCATAGCAAATAATCTAAGTTATTACATTCCCGAATGCTAGCTATTCAAATACATAGTCCATGAATAACTTAAATAAAACTGAAACTAAAACATCCAAGCTCCTAAGCTTGGCTCCGATTTCGTTCCTCGTTCCGTTCATTCCCTATGTCATCAACTAGGGTAAGAGTAGGGCGTCAGACAATGCGCCCAATATGTATTCCAATTAGGGTCAAACACATGGGTTAGTATAAAAATCCAGGATATAATACATCATGTCGTATCTATAAAACATCTATCCAAAACAGTGTATGATAATTGAGATCCAATCATACAGATAAAACCAGAAACAATGCATGATAATAGAGATCATAATCATGCTGATACAATGCCATGCCATAGGTGTCATATGGCATGAGTCCCACCCATCACCCATATCACAATCACAAAACATCCTCTTGATGGAATACTCCTCATCAAGGTATCTCCACAGTTGCCTTACGGACGCCCCGACGGAGTGTGGTCTCCAGTTACCTCTTGACGGAAACTCCTCATCAAGCTCACGAATGCCTTACTGACGCCCCGATGACGGAGCGTGGACTCCGATTACCTCTTGGTGGATAATGCACACCAAGGTCTTCCTCTTGATGGAAACTCCTCATCAAGGTATCACAACTCCATAGTATCCCTCCCATGCCATGCATGAGATGCAAATGCCAACATGCTATGTAATAATTCAAATCATATCATTAAAAAATCCATATTTGAAACATAGCATTTGATACAAAATAACTCATCAAAATATGAATTAAAACCATCATACATATCCCATGGCATCAATGAGGTAGGAATCCTACCAACGGCCAACTAAGGTGTCCTTGCGTTTTTGTCCGAAAACCGCTCACCGATCATGTCAAGCCGATCGTACACCGTTTGTGAGGTCCCGTTACCTTATTACATATCAATTAATCAAACTCATGTTCCATTTGATTTCCAACTATGTCTAAGTCCATAAACATGCCTTAGTGGGGTTCGGCCATACAACATGGCCGAACCTCACTCATTTGAATTTGGGTCCCTCTTTTTGATTCTTAAATCAATCATACATGAGTTAGTCATTTAGCCTTTATAAAAACTAAGTCCACAAATACATTCCCCATGGGGTTCGGCCATACACCATGGCCGAGACCATGGTCCATCATTTTCACCCATATTTACCTCATTGCCATTAATCTTTCCATGGCTACCCACTTAGCTTATATATACATGACTTAGGTCCATAAATCTTTCATCAATACAACATGGATCCATGACTAAATTCCTCCATTTCATAGCTTGATGATTCATCTCTTACATCATACTTGGATCTACCAAATGCTCCATCAATGGTCCATAAGTGGTTCATGTTACAATATTTTAAGTCCATAAACCATGATCCCTCCATGGAGAGAGGGGGGGGGGGGGGGTGTTTTGGTTTAATCATACACTTAGGTTTCTCATTTTAAAACATCATCTTCCATATTTGAAATCTATTAAGATGACCACATTTCTCCATCATCTTCTTGGTCTAGATACATGTAAACACCTCAATATTTCTCCATGGGGTTCGGCCATACACATGGCCGAACCCATGGTCCACGGTTCTTCACCATTTACCACCATTGAGACCATTTTAAATGATTAACATTACTCCATTTTTTCCCTCCTTTAGAACCCTTTAAAGTCATCAACATAAATCCATATAAAACCTTTTAAAATTATTAATAACCTTCCATGGGGTTCGGCCATACACCATGGCCGAACCCATGATCTATGATTCTTCCCCAATTTCAACATTTGAGATCATTTAAAAATCCATAACCTTCCTCCATTATTTCTCTTTAAAATAAAACATATATCCATGATTGATCCTTTGATAGGGTTCGACCATATATCATGGCCGAACCTGTAACGTCCTGCCTTTTTTCACTCGTTTTCCCGAAAAATCAGAGTATATATATTTTTTAAAAGTGATAGAGAGCGGGACATCTCGACGCAAGCTAAGTCCAGACTTTTAAAGTCCGACCCTTAACTAGCCAACCCTATGTGTGTATCGACTAAGTCCATGAAGACGGTTCACACATAGTAAAACATAATCTTTGCGGACATTAACATAACTAACTGTGGATTATAATAGAACCTAATACTACCCATTTTAGAAAGCAAAGTACTTAGTCATTTAACCAAATTATCTTAAATTAAATATCCATACCAAACCATTCACGAACGATAGTAAATATCTAAGTATTACATGCCGAAGTCTAACTACTCGAATTACATGTCCTTGAGTAACTTAATAAAATAACAAATAACATTCCAAAGTCCTTATGCTTGACTCCATTCACGATCATCATTTTCTTCATTTCCTGTTTCATTCACTAGGGTAGAAGTAGGACGTTAGAACAACGTGCCCAGTAGGAATTCTAAGTATGGCTAACACATGGTCAGTATAAGACATGCATATAAATAATATAAGATCAAAACCTTGTAAAATCATGCCACGCCATGTATGCAATGAGTCCCACCCTTACAATCAAACATATCCTCTTGATGGGATTCTCATCATCAAGGTAGCCCCACATAGGTCTTTCGGACGCCTCGACGGAGTGTGGCCCCTCCGATTTTCTCTTGATGGGATTCTGATCATCAAGATACCCCACATAGGTTTTTCGGATGCCCCGATGGAGTGTGGTCCCTCCGGTCCCATAACCTTCACCCCATGCCATGCATGAGATGCTAATGAATTCCATGCTATTTTATATGATAAATCTAGCATTAAATCCTCATATTTGCAACATATTATTTTACAACATAACTCAAAAAAAAAGATAAAACCAACATACATAACCATGGTTTCAAATAAGGTAGAATCCTACCCAAGGCCACTAAATGTCCTTGCTCCTTTATCCGGCAACCGCTCACGATCGCGCACTGTTTAAGAGGTCCTGTCACCTTGTTACATATCGACAAGTCAAACCCATATTCCTTTTGATTTAACATTAGGTCCAAGTCCACCAAATACACCTTAGTGGGGTTCGGCCATACTACATGGCCGAACCTCACTATCTTGATTTTAATCCTTTCTTCAAGTCCATTAATCTCATTACTTATACAGCAATCATTTATCATTTATAATAACCTAGGTCCATAAAAATATTACCCATGTATGGTCGAACCCATGATCCATCAATTTCTCATATTTACATTCTAGCTTGTATTTACGGTTTTGCCATTGGTCTAACCGTTGTTTAACATTGCTAACAACCTATGTCCATAAACATTACTCCATTTAATCCCTTCAAAGTCCTTTAAAATTCTTTAACATGCATCCACCATTTTCATGTCCATAATATACACTCTAGTGGGGTTCGGCCATACCCATGGCCGAACCTCACTTATTTAAGTTTTGTCCCCCTTTAACATCTTAGCCATAATAACACTATGGTTCGGCCATACAATGGCCGACCCATGCCTTAACCATATATCCATTTAAAAACCCTTTTAAGGTATTCACACGTTCCATGGTTTTCATGTTTGAAACCCTTTAAAATTAATAAACCAGTCCACATGATTCGATGTCTAATAAACCTTAACTCCATTAATATATTTGGTGGGGTTCGGCCATACACCATGGCCGAACCTCACCCTTTGGTTTTGGTGCCCTTCCTTTCCATTGTTTTTGATCCAACCCTCCAACATTAAAACCTTTCTACAATATTAAACATCTTCCATTTTAACCCTTTGAAAACCTTTTAACACATACTCATATGTCCATGATTTTTATCCCTCAAGATCCCTTAAAATAAAACCAATGATCCTTCATGGGGTTCGGCCATGCATTATAGCCGAACCCTATGGTTCCTCTTTTCCATGAACAATCATAAACATCTCTTAATCTTTCTTCCATGGCGTTCGGCCATACACCATGGCCGAATCCTATGGCTCTTTACTTTAAATACAATCCATGAAGAAAAACCTACCGGTTCCGCGACTCCTCCGGTTTTCTTTTGTTCCTTCTTGCTTCCTTTCTTCCTTCCTCTTACTTCTTTTGGCTGAGACTGATCTTGATAACACACTTGGAGTGGTTCGGCCAAAATGGGTAGTTTGAGAGAGAAACTTGAGATCAACTCATGCTAACTCCTTTTTGGTCTTTGAGAGGAGAACCGGCCTTGAGAGGTGTGGATTGAGAGGAAGAGATAGAACTCGGCCTTGAGTGAGAACTTTGATTTTCTTTCTCTTAGAATGCTGGCCAGCCAAATGATGTTTGGAGAGAGAGAGAGAGAGAGAGAGAGAGAGAGAAAAAAAACCCAAAAGGGAGAGGGAGAGAATGCAAATGCAAAACAAATCTCTTCTTTGGTTAATAGGGTCGGCCAAGGGTGATGCCTTTGGTGCAGCCCCCTTGTGTAACTCCCATTTCTTTAAACCTTCTTCTTAATGCTTACTTGGGAGTTTCATCCATGGGATGAAACTCCCAAGGCTCTAATGGCCACCAAGGGTTGCCTTGGTGTAACCTCCCCCCATCTTCCTCCTCTCATTTAAAGCTTCATGTGGGGTTTCATCTTTGAGATGCAACTCCCCCCACCCTTTCCCTCCAACGTGTGGATTGGTGTTTGAATTTGAAACGTCAGCTCTTCAACTTCACACTCCATTCTTTTGAGATGAATATCCCCATAACTTCTCATCCAACTCATTTATAATTTATTTCAAATCAACTCACTCACTTAACTCATCCATTTAACTCATCACTATAAAAACCAACTCACTCACTTAATTATCTTTCCATTTTAATTCACTTGACTCAACTTAATTATTTGATTTCCTTTTCAACTTAAATCAGTCCCAACTTAATTAAGCTTGGAATCACTTGGTGGTCAACCAAGTCAAATGACCCATTGGGTCCCAATTGAGCCTTTTGACCCAAATAGCCATCTTGACCCAATTACAAGTATCTTACCCATTTACCCTACATTGAACACTCATTCCATAACCGTTGGGTCTTAATTGGGCCATTGCCCAACACCTTGCCCATCTAAGGTCCATGTCTATTAATTCATAATTTAAATAGACAAAATTCATGTAAATTGATATCTTAAAAATCCGGGGTGTTACAGAACCTCATCTAACCCTTCTTTTGTCCTTAATGGTCCATGCATATCAACCTTAGGGTTTGGCCATGCAAGGCCAGCTCATGATCTTTGATCATAATACCTTATCTTAAGCATGCATGAGATCTTTTCCATATAACCATCACAATTAGGGTTCGGCCATGCAAGGGCCAACCCATGATCCATGATCATAATCCTTATATGGTTCTTGCAAGAGGTCCTTAGCCATAACAAGATTAGGGTTCTGCCAAGCAATGGCCGAACCATGTCCTTGACCATCTTTTCTTACTTACGCAATTTATCAAGTACTTACCGATTCCGCGACTCCTCCGGTTTCTTTCACTCCTTCTTGCTCTTTCCTTTATTAGCCTCTTCTTCCTTCCTTCTTGATCCTTGGCCGAGATTGATCTTGATAAAATCTCTAGAAGTGGTCCGGCCAAGAGGTGAGAGAGAGAGAAAAGCTTGAGATAGAAACTCCAATTCTCTTCTTCTTTGTCAATGAGAGTGGTCGGCATGGGCCAATATTATTAAGTGTTGGACTACTTTGCTATCTAAAATGGAATAATATAGTTATCCTATTGTAATTCCGCATTTATGTTTATTCCGCATTTTAACTTGAGTACGTGTGAACCATTTTAGTGGACTTGGTCCACGCACATGTATGGTTGGTCAGTTAAGGGTAGGGCTTTTGAAACTCGGATTTAGCTCTCGTCGTGACGTCTTCTCTCTCTCACTCTTCATTTAAAAAAAAAATAGACTCTGATTTTCGGCATAGTGAAAAAGGGCGGGACGTTACAATAATTAGGGTTCGGCCATGCATGGGCCGAACCATGATCCTTGACCATTCTTCATGTCTAGCCATGCATGTTGACATAAACCATATATACATAGTGTCCTTAGTAATCCCTCTTACTCATTAGGGTTTTGTCCATTTTTCCATCTTATTTCTTGGATGGATTTTAAATCCATGGCCCATAACATTTTGCCAACTTTCCAATCCGAAATGGGATGTTCCTTTAACCTCTTTCTTACTTAATAAAATCTTGTCAAGTACTACTTACCGATTCCGCGACTCCTCCACTTTCTTCCATTCTGTCTTGCTCCTGCGCTCTTTTCCTTCCTTAGTCTTTCTTCTTTCTTCCTCCTTGATCTTCGGTCAAAGTGTGAGCTTGAGAGGGAGAGGGTTTTAGATGAAAACCCCAAGGAGATGGTTCGGCTTTGGTGAAGGTTTGAGAGAGGGAGAGGAGGAGAGAATGTAAAATCCCTAAGTGTTCCCTTTGTCTTGTGAGAGAGGTCGGCCAAGCTTGAGAGAGGGAAGAGGATTTTGAGATAGAAAACTCTAAGTGCTTTTCCTTGTTCAATGAAAGAGGTCGGCTAAGAGTGAGAGGGAGAGAGTGAGAGAGTGAATGAGATGAAAAACTTTCTTTCCATCTTGTCTAGGGTTTCCTTGAGCAAGACTCCACCCTCATCAATGTAGAGTCTTCCCCATGAGTCCTTTGACCAAACAAGGGAATGCATGCCCTCCACATGGCACACACCACCCTTCTCCAACGGTTTTGGCTTGTGGTTTCCTTTTGGTGGCTAGTGGTTTGCATGAGATGGAACCCCCACCTCTCCTTTGACCAACCATGAGAATGCATGCCCTCCACCTAAGTTCTTTGTCTAGCCAAGAGGGTGCATGCCCTCCACATGGCACACACCTCCCTTCTCCAACGGTTTTGGCTTGTGGTTTCCTTTTGGTGGCTAGTGGTTTGCATGAGATGGAAACCCCTTTGACTCACTCCATCTTTTCATCTTCCATGTGACTCACCACCCATTTGACTCACTCCATTTAAATGAAACTCACTCCTAACTCAAGCACTTGGATTTATTCTAAATTAACTTAGATGATTCTAATTAAATAATTTACCTCAATTTACTTCACTTGATTCTTTTTAATTCACCTTTGAACTCATCCATGGTTAACCAAGTCAACCATGGTGGCCGGCCCCACTTGTACCTTAGTCCACACGCCACCTCACTTGGTGAGGTGGGGTTGGGTTCCACTTGGCCATGCCACTTGGATAATTCCTTATACACTTGCCACCTCATTTGATGAGGTGGAGACCCCATGCCTTTGATCTTCATTGGGTCCATGACCCGATTAAATCCATTCCTTACCCATTTACCCTAATTATCAATCCATCTTGACCCATTGGATCCCAATTGGGCATTTGACCCAATTGACCATCATTGACCCAATTAAATAGAATTAATCCTATCCATGGTCCATTAGACCATACTTGGGCCATTGCCCCAACTTTGATCCATCTAACATCCATTCCATCTATAAATCATAATTTTCAACTAATTAAAAATAAATAATAGCCAATATATTTATTGCTTTGAAAATCTGGGCTATTACATTAACAATTAAACATAAATAATAGCCAATATATTTATTGCATTGAAAATCCAGCTATTACAATATTACCCTCTTTTGAAAATTTCGTCCCGAAAATCGAGCGAAGTAGGGTTTCAAATAACTTATACAAAAAGTTCAGGATGAGCTGCTCTCATTTCTGATTCAAGTTCCCAGGTGGCTTCCTCATTGCCATGTCGATCCCATACCACCTTGACGAACTGAATGGCGTGGTTCCATAGCACTCTCTGTTCCTTCCCTATCACTCTGACCGTCTTCTCCGCATAGGTCACGTCGCTTTGCACATCAACATCTTGCACGTTCAACACGTGTGAAGGATCAGGATTGTATTTTCTCAACATGGACACATGGAACACATCGTGCAAAGATGACAACTGTGGAGGAAGTGCCAATAGATAAGCCACCTCCCCCACCCTCTTTAGGATTGAAAACGGCCCCACAAATCTAGGCGACAGTTTCCCTTTCTTCCCGAATCGCATGTGTCTCTTTCGTGGCGAGACTTTTAAGAGCACTAAGTCTCCCATCTCAAACTCAAGGAACCTTCTCCTCTTGTCAGCGTAGCTCTTCTAACGACTTTGTACAGTAAGTAGGTGTTGTCGTATCAACTTGATCTGCCATAGTCTCTGCAACTAGCTCGAGTCCACTAAGTGTGGGCTCACCGGCCTCTGTCCAACACACTGGTGATCTACATGGTCTGCCACACAAGACCTCGAATGGAGCCATCTGGAGGCTTGCCTGGTAACTGTTGTTGTAAGAGAACTCTACCAGTGGTAAGTGATCCTTCCATCCACCCTTGAAATCTAGCATACATGCTCTCAGCATATCCTCCAATGTCTGTATCATCCTCTCCGACTATGCATCAATCTGTGGATGGAATGTTGTGCTAGTCAATAGATCTATCCCCATAGTTGACTGCATGCTCTGCCACACTCTGCCGGTGAATCGGCCATCTCTGTCGGACACAATAGTCCGGTGAATACCGTGTAGTCTAATGATATCCCTGATGTACCGTCGACCCAAAGTCTCAGATGAATCTGTCATCTTGATGGGGAAGAATTGTTCAGACTTGGTCAATCGATCTACCACGACCCATATTGCATCGTTGCCTTTTGATGACCTTGGCAACCCTATCACAAAATCCATGGAAATATGCTCCCATTTCCACTCCGGCACTGGTAAGGGTTTGAGTAAACCTGGTGGCTTCTGATGTTCAGTCTTAACCTACTGACAAGTTAGGCAGTGAGCAACAAACTCTGCCACATCTCTTTTCAGTCCATGCCACCAATGGTGTCTGTTCAAATAATGATACATCTTGGTGCTGCCCGGATGAATAGAGAGTTTGGTTTGGTGTGCCTCGATCAATAACTCTCTTCTGTAGCTCTTAAGCACATATGTCTTACCTCAGAATACAAGACCCTGTCCTGGTCGTAACTCCCATTCCAGTATAACCTCACCAGTAGACATCTTGGCCCATATCTTCCTCCACTTCCGGGTCTGTCCGTTGCTCCTGTTCAATCTTGGAGACCATGTTGGACCGTATGATCAGATTATACATACTCTCATGGTTCTTGATATACAAATTGAACTCTCGAATGATATTCAGCATCTCCCATTCCTTCCTGATCAAACTGACCACTTTGTTCGCCTTGTCAGGATGATATCGAAGCACGAACTCATGATCTTGTAGATGTTGCATCCATCTGCGCTGCCTCATGTTGAGTTCCTTCTGATCAAACAAGTATTTCAGGCTTTTGTGATCTGAAAGCACCTCAAACTTCTCGCCATGATAGTGTCTCCAGCTTTTGAGAGCGAAGACCACTGCGACTAGTTCCAGATCATGCGTGGGATAGTGGCGTTGATGAATCTTCAACTGTCTTGAACCATAAGCCACCACACGTTGACTTTGAGTGAGAGAACACCCAAGTCCCTCTCCTGAAGCATCAAAATATACTTCATAGCCCTTGCCTCTTTACGGCAAAATCAGAATAGGAGCACTTGTCAGCCTCTCCTTTAGTTCCTTGAATATCCGGTTGCATACATCCGACCACTCAAATTTAAAGCCTTTCTGAGTGAGTAGGGTAAGTGGAGATGCAATCTTGGAGAAGTCCATGATAATCTTCCTATAGTAGCCAGTCAATCCGAGAAAGCTACTGATCTTGATCACATTCTTATGTGCTTTCCATTCTCTCACTGCCGCCACCTTAGCCAGGTCCACGGCTATACCTTCCGCTGATATAATATGCCCCAAGAAGTTAACCTCAGATAGCCATAATTCACACTTGCTTGCTTTGGCATACAGCTGTGCTTTTTAAGGGTGTCCACGACTTTCCGTAAATGCTCGGTATACTCCTCCTGACTTTTGGAATAGATCAGGATGTTATCAATAAATACAATTACAAACTTGTCCAAGAAAGGACGGAAGACCCTGTTCATCAGATCCATGAACACAGCCGATGCATTGGTAAGTCCAAACGGCATGACCACTGTAACGCCCCGCCCATTTTCGCTCGCCGAAAATCAGAGTCTATTTTTTTTAAAAGAAACAGAAGAGTGAGCGAGAGCGGGACGTCACGACGCTAGTTAAGTCCGAGCTTCTAAAGCCCTACCCTTAACTGGCCAACCATGCGTGTACATGGACTAAGTCCACGAATACGGTTCACACGCATTAAGTTATACATGTGGAATAAAACATAACTGCGGATTATAACAGAACCTAATTCTAATTCCATTTTAGATAGCAAAGTAGTTCATCTCTTAACCATAATTATCTTAACTTGAATATCCAACATAAAACATTCAAACCATAGCAAATATCTAAGTTATTAAATGCCCAAATGCTAGCTACTCAAATTACAGTCTATGAACAAAATATAAATTAAACACATCCAAGCTCCTATGTTTGGCTCATTTCATGTTCATCGTTCCCTTCATTTCCTGTGTCATCCACTAGGGTAGAAGTAGGGTGTTAAACAATGTGCCCAGTAGGTATTCCAAATAAGGTTAGCACATGGTTAGTACAAATCATATATAATAACATAATATCAAAATCATGTAAAACAATGCCATGCCATGGTGTTGTATGCAATGAGTCCCACCCATCACAAACAAATGTAACCTCTTGATGGAATTCTCCTCATCAAGGTATCCAAGCAGTTGCCTTACGGAGGCCCCGACGGAGTGTGTTCTCCGGTTACTTCTTGATGGATAATGCACATCAAGGTCTTCCCACAAATGCCTTACGGACGCCTCGATAGAGCGTGGCCTCCGGTTACAAACGTCCCTCCCATGCCATGCATGAGATGTATATGTCCATATGCTATGTAATAATATAATCATAGCATTAAAACCTCATATTTGAAACATATTATTTTTACAACATAAACCATCAAAATAAGAAATTAAACCATCATATATAACCCATGGTTTCAAAGAGGTAGAATCCTACCAATGACCACTTAGTGTCCTTGCGTTTTAGTCCAGAAACCGCTGACCATCGTACACCCCGTGTGAGGTCCCGTTACATTGTAACATGCCAACCAATCAATCCCATGTCCCATTTGATTTATAATAATTTCCAAGTCCATAAACACACTTTGTGGGGTTCGGCCATACACCATGGCCGAACCTCACTCACTTGGTTTTAGTGCCTCTTTTGATTTATTAATCAATCACCACTAAGTTAATCATTTAAACCCTTAATCCACAAAATATACCTTAGTAGGGGTTCGGCCATACAACATGGCCGAGCCTCACCATCTTGGTTTTGTGTCCTTCTTTTCAATCCTTTGATCTTTTAAATTAAGTCCAAGATCATGCCATCCTTGATTCATAAAACCAAACACTTATAAGTTAATTATCTAACCTTATTAACACTGTAAATCCATAAAACATTCCCCATGGGGTTTGGCCAAACACCATGGCCGAACCCATGGTCCATCATTTTCACCTATTTACATCTTTGCCATTTATACAAATCCATAACCAAAGCATTCCTCATGGGGTTCGGCCATACACCATGGCCGAACCCATGATCTTTCATTTTTGTCTATATTTACTTCTTTGCCACTATTTCCATAGATAATTACCTAACTTATTTGCATATGACTTCAAGTCCAAAAATGATCCATAACCAATTCCGTAATCCAAACATGATCCACAAATGTATGACCCATTAAAAATTGATTCATGGTGTTCGGCCATAGTGATGTTCATCTTCATCTTTTAAATCTTTTATCATATTAAGTCCACAAATCAAGTCCCTCCATGGGGAAGATTAATCATACTCATAGGTCATCATTTACAATCCCAAAGTCCATCAACATGACTTCCATTTTAAACCTTTAAAAAAAAACATTAATAACCTTCCATGGGGTTTAGCCATACACCATGGCTGAACCCTATGGTTCTTAATCTTCTCTTAGAATCATTCATCCAAGATTATAATCCATTAAAATATAAACAATATCCTTTCTTGGGGTTCGGCCATGTTGGTTCATCATCTTCCCTTAAAATTACTTAGACCCATATAACTTCCTTAATACCTTTCCATGGGGTTCGGCCATACAACATGGCCGAACCCTATGGTTCATCATTGAGTCTTTAGCCATAATAACATTAGGGTTCGGCGATTGCGTCCTTGACCCTTGACCCTCTTTTTTTATTTATGGAATTTATCGAGCACTTAACGATTCCGCCACTCCTCCTGTTTCTTTCTTCACTCCGACTTGTTCCTTGGATCTTTTCCTTCCTTAGCCTCTTCTTCCTTCCTTCTTGATCCTTGTGAGAGGGTCTGCCTTAGGTTCTTGTGAGAGGGAGAGGATCTTGAGATGAAGCCTTAAGTCATTCCTCCTTTGTCTTTGGGATAGGTCGGCCTTGTGTGAGAGGGAGAGAGTGAGATAAAAATATTCTAAGTGCCCCTTGTCTTGAGGTGTGGTTCGGCCAAGAGAGAGCTTGAGAGAGAGGGAGTCTAAGATGCAACCCCTTAGTCTTTTCTTGTTTAATGAAATTCAGCCAAGGGTGGTGTCCTTTGGTGAGACCCCTTGTAACTCCCAAGCTCCTTTACCTCCCTCCTTAATGGTCTATTTGGGGGTTTCATCCATGATATGAAACACCCATGTCCCAACGGTGTAGTCTTGACTTAGATTGTGTATCTTCCACAAAACTGTGCCCTCTCATTCATGATACATTTTGGGGGTTTCATCCATGAAATGAAACTCCCATGTGCCAATGGTGTAGTCTTGGCTTAGATTGTGTAACCTCCACAAAACCGCCACCTCCCCATTAATGGCCCATTTGGGGGTTTCATCCATAAGATGAAACTCCCATGTCCAACGTTTAGCCCTGTGTAGGCTTGTGTAACAACACAAAAACGGTCCACCTCTCATTGATGTTCCATTTTGGAGTTTCATCCCATGAGATGAAACTCCCATTCCAACGTGTATGCCTTATTTTGGTTTTTGAAACAACAAACCACCTTCATCTTCACACTCCACTCACTTAAGATGAAAGTCCCATTAATTTCCATCCAACTCATTTAACTCAACTCACCTCTTTAATTCAACTCACTTTATTAACTCAATTATTTGAATCCATTTCCAATTTAATTCAGCCCACTTAATTTAACTTGAACTCACTTGGTAGTCAACCAAGTCCACCACGACCCATTGGGTCCCAATTGGGCATTTTGACCCAATTAACAATCTTGACCCAATTGAATACATCTTACCCATTTATTTCAATTGAAACCATATCCACAATTCGTTGGGTCTTAATTGGGCAATTGACCCAACAACTTACCCATCTAAGGTCCATATCCAATAATTCACAAATTAAATGAGCAAATTTCATATATATTGATAACTTGAAATTCCGGGGTGTTACAATACAACCCTCTTTTTAAAATTTTCGTCCCGAAAATCAACTGAAGTAGGGTTCCAAAATAAATTACATAAATAGCTCAGGGTGAGCTGTTCTCATTTCGATTGAAGTTCCCAAGTGGCTTCCTCATTACCATGTCGATCCCATACCACCTTGAGGAACTGAATCGCTTGGTTTCGTAATACCCTTTGCTCTGTCTCCACCACTCTGACCGACTTCTCGATGTATGTCACGTCGCTTTGTACCTCTATGTCTTGTACATTCAGCACATGTGAGCGATCGGGATTGTACTTCCTCAACATAGATATATGAAACACATCGTGCAAGGTTGACAACTGTGAAGGAAGTGCTAATTGATAAGCCACCTCCCCCATCCTCCTTAGGATTGAAAACGGTCCCACATATCTAGGCGACAGTTTCCCCTTCTTTCTAAATCTCATGTGTCCCTTTCATGGTGAAACTTTCAAGAACACCATGTTCCCCACCTCAAATTCAAGGAACCTCCTCCTCTTATCAGCGTAACTCTTCTGACGACTCTGTGCAGCCAATAGGTACTGCCGTATCAACTGTATCTGTGCTGTAGTCTCTGCAACCAACTCGGGTCCAATCAGTGCAGGCTCACCGGCCTCTGTCCAGCACACAGGTGATCTACATGGTCTACCTTATAAAGCCTCGAATGGAGCCATCTGAAGGCTTGCCTGGTACCTGTTGTTGTATGAGAATTCTACCAGCGACAAGTGATCCTCCCATCCACCCTTGAAATCTAGCATACAGGATCTCAGTATATCCTCTAATGTTTATATTGTCCTCTCTGATTGTCCATCAGTCTGTGGATGGAATGTTGTGCTAGTCAGTAGATCTGTTCCCATGGTCAACTGAATACTCTGCCACACTCTGCCGGTGAATCGGCCATCTCTGTCGGACACAATTGTTCAAGGGATACCATGTAATTTGATGATATCCTTGATATACCGTTGACCCAAAGTCCCAGATGAATTTGTCATCCTGATGGGAAAAAAGTGTGCAGACTTGGTCAATCGGTCTACCACGACCCATATCGCATCGTTGCCCTTTGATGACCTTGGCAACCTTGTCACAAAATCCATGGAAATGTGTTCCCATTTCCACTTCGGTACTGCTAAGGGTTTGAGTAACCCTGGTGGCTTCTGATGTTCCATCTTAACCTGCTGACAAATTAAGTAGTGGGCAACAAATTCTGCCACATCACTTTTGAGTCCATGCCACCAGTAGTGTCTCTTTAGGTCGTAGTACATCTTAGTTCTGCCCGGATGAATAGAGAGTTTGGTCTGGGGTACCTCGATCAGTAACTCTCTTCTGCAGTTTTTAGGTACATATATCCTACCTCGGAATAGAAGACCCTGTCTTGGTCATAACTCCCATTCCGGTAGGACCTCGCCAGTAGACATCTTGGCCCTTATCTCCTCCATTTCCAGATCTATCCATTGTTCCTGTTCAATCTTGGAGACCATGTTGGACCGTATGATCAAATTGTACATGCTCCCATGGTTACTGATATATAGATTGAACTCTCGAATGGTATTCAGCATCTCCCATTTTGTCCTAATCAAACATGCCACTGATGCATGTGATATACTGCTGAGGGCATCTGCCACCTTGTTCGCCTTGCCAGGGTGATATCGAAGCACAAATTCATAATCCTGCAGATATTTCATCCATCTGCGCTGCCTCAGGTTGAGCTCTTTCTGATCAAACAGGTACTTCAAGCTCTTATGGTCTGAAAACACTTCAAACTTCTCGCCATAAAAATAATGTCTCCAGTTTTTTAGAGCGAAGACCACAGCGGCCAGTTCTAGATCATGCGTAGGTTAGAGGTGTTCATGTATTTTCAACTGTCTTGAACCATAAGCCACCACTCGCTGACTTTGACTGAGTGAACACCCTAGTCCCTCTCCTGAAGCATCGCATTATACCTCATAACCCTTGCCTCTTTCCGGCAAAATTAGGATAGGAGCAGTTGTAAGTCTCTCCTTCAGCTCTGTAAATCTTCGATTGCACAGATCTGACCACTCATATTTGACTCCTTTCTGAGTGAGTCGAGTAAGTGCAGATGCAATTTTGGAGAAGTCCATGATAAACTTCCTATAGTAACCAGCCAAACCCAGGAAGCTACGGATTTCAGTCACATTTTTCGGCGTTTTCCAATCTCTCACTGCCACCACCTTACCCTGGTCCACGGCTATACCTTCTGTTGATATAACATGCCCAAAAAAGTTGACCTTAGATAGCCAAAATTCGCACTTGCTTGCTTTGGCATATAGCTGGTTCTTCCTCAAGGTGTCCATAACTATCCGTAAGTGCTCAGCATGTTCCTCCTGACTTTTGGAATAGATCAAGATGTCATCAATAAATACAATCATGAACTGGTCCAAGTAAGGACGGAAGATCATGTTCAATGAATCCAAGAACACAGCCGGTGCATTGGTGAGTCCAAACGACATGACTACAAACTCATATAGTCCATACTGCGTTCTGAAGGCTGTCTTCTCTATGTCCTCCTCCCTAAGCCGGATTTGGTGGTATCGGGACATCAGATCAATCTTAGAGAAGTGGCTGGAACCTCTAAGTTGATCGAATAGATTATCGATCCTGGGTAGAGGATACTTGTTCCTGACAGTCAGCTGGTTCAGTTTTCAGTAATCCACACACATCCGTAGTGTACCGTCCTTCTTCTTCACAAACAAAAACGGAGCTCCCCAAGACGAGGTACTATTCCGGATATCCCAGTCTGAGTAGTTCATCAATTTGTTTCTTTAGCTCGGACATCTCAGCTGGTGCCATCTGGTAATGTGGTAATGACACTGGAGCAGTTCCAGGGTACTGCTTGATTCCAAAATTAATCTCCCTCATGGGTGGCAAGCTAGGGAGTTCTTTTGGGAATACATCCACGTAGTCTTTCACTATCGCCGGAAGTTCAGCCACCGGTGCCTTGTTTATTCTGATACTGTTCAATACCAGGTGATTCAGCCCTTCATGCAGTTTTCTTCTTATAGGGATGCTGTGCTTGTCAGCATGTACCACATATTGCTTCCCCTCAGTTGACCAAAATTTCACCCTGCGAAGATGGCAATCGATGTTGGCTTGAACGCTAGTCAACCAGTCCATGCCGAAGATAAAATCGTACTCAGTCATATCGAGTACCAAATAGTTGAAGTCAAATCTATATCCAGCGAGTTCAATAGTCACTGCTATGAATATAAGCCCCAATGACGTGTCTCTGACAGGGGATACAACGGTGAGTGATGTGGACAATTTTTGTACTAATGTGCCAGTAGCAGTTATGAATGCAGCAGATATGAAGGAGTGGGATGCTCCAGAATCAAATAATACAAAGGCGTAGGAACTACTAACTACTGCCATACCTTGAATCACAAAATGATCCACTGCTGCTGGAGAGCTAAAGTAAACAACCGTCCAGATCCGGTTAGGTTAGGCTCTCGTCTCGCCTGATTATATGTCCTGCCTCCTCGTGAATTAGCTGGTCTAGCTGGTGGGCGAAATGAACCTCTGGAATAAGAGGGTCTGCTAAGTTGTGGGCATTTCCTCTTGAAATGACCCGGCTGGTCACAATGAAAACAGTTGTTCACCCCTCGGGGAACCTGTGAGACTGATGCTGATGGGGAGGGATGAATGGGACGAAAGCCCCCTGTTGACCCAGTGGAAGGTGAGGGTCTGCTAAAGTTCGGTCTGAACTTCTTGTTGGGCTGGAATGTACCTCTCCCACTCTGACCTCGGCGGTTGTCAGACAGTACTATCTTAGCCATCTCATGCTCCGCTATAGTGGCATTGCTGACCACCTCTGCCAAAGTAGCTGCCTTGAATATGGTTACCTTGGCCCTAATGCTTGGCCGTAGGCCCCGCTTAAACTTACAAGCCCTTCGGTATTCCGTATCCACCATATAAAAAGCATAACAGGACAGACTGAGGAACTCCTGGTAATATTCTGCCACCATCATGGTACCTTGTACCAAAGATAGAAATGCTTGAGTGTGGCGCTCCTTCTCCTCCTTGGGGAAGTAATGGTCCAAGAAGGTAGCTGAGAACTGATCCCAAGTCATTGCAGTCCTCTCTCCTTCTGGAAGGAGCGCTCACTGTTTCTCTACCACCTCCCACCTTTTACCGGCATCATCTATCAGTTGTGTTGTAACCAGTAATATCTTGTCTTCATGTCTCGAGATCTTCAGTAGAGTCAGGATTTGAGTAATCTTCTTTAGCCAGTTTTCCGCTCTGACAGCCCCTTCTTTCCCTTTGAAGTAAAGGGGCACTGTTGCTGGAAATCCCTGACCATACTGCTGTCATTGGCGTCGCTTGTGGTCGCATTTCCGTTCAGATGTTGTTGAAGAATAGAAGTAACCACTGCCTGGACCAAGCTTTGTAGTTCAGGAGGCACCACCGGTATATTCACGCTGTGTTGTTCCTCCTCCTCTTGATGGGATGGTTGTTCATCATGTTGAGAATGTTGTTCTTCCTCTTCATGTCGAGAGTGTTGTTCCTCCTCTTCATGTTGAGATTTTTGTACCTCATTTTCCTTCCCCTTTTGGTTATGTCGAGTCTTTCTCTTTGGAGGCATTTTTCCTAAGTCATTGAAAACATCATTGACTTAGTTTCCTCGTACAGTTTGTATTTTCACAATTTTGGGGAAATTTCCAAATAAACACTCTTGGTTTTTTCTTTGTTTTTGGGGAAATTTCCTAAGTATCTATTGTTTGTTTCTCAATTTGGGGATTTCGGGGAAATATATCCTATTTTGCTATGTTTGATAAATCCAGTTACTTTGATTGTACTTCCTTTGCTATCATTCCTTGTTGTTCTCAGATTGAATATTTCAGTATGAGTCTAACGAAGTAAATTAATCCAGCCCCCATGCAATGGACTCCGAAGAGTCAGTCAGTTGGGATTCTTAACTGTCATTGAGACATGAAATCGTCTTAATCTTACTTCGAAAGATTCAACATTCCCGTTTTGCTCTGATACCAACTGTAATGCCCTGCATTTTTCACTCGCTGAAAATCAAAGTCTATTTCTTTTAAAAAAATAAAAGAGTGAACTAGAGAGGGACGTCACGACGCGAGCTAAGTCCGAGATTCTAAAGCCCGACCCTTAACTGGCCAACCATGCGTGTACATGGACTAAGTCCACGAATACGGTTCATACGCATTAAGTTATACATGTGGAATAAAACATAACTGCGGATTATAATAGAACCTAATTCTATTCCATTTTAGATAGCAAAGTAGTTCATCTCTTAACCATAATTATCTTAACTTGAATATCCAACATAAACTATTCAAACCATAGCAAATATCTAAGTTATTACATGCCCAAATGCTAGCTACTCAAATTACATAGTCTATGAGTAACTAAATAAAAAATATAAATTAAATACATCCAAGCTCCTATGCTTGGCTCCTTTCACGTTCATCGTTCCCTTCATTTCCTTTGTCATCCACTAGGGTAGAAGTAGGGCATTAGACAACGCGCCCAGTAGGTACTCCAAATAGGGTTAACACATGGTTAGTACAAATCATA
Source organism: Chimonanthus salicifolius (assembly GCA_013350335.1). NCBI lineage: Eukaryota > Viridiplantae > Streptophyta > Magnoliopsida > Laurales > Calycanthaceae > Chimonanthus > Chimonanthus salicifolius. The sequence goes on along the minus strand of CM023537.1, from coordinate 43,501,222 downwards.
TATAATAACATAATATCAAAACCATGTAAAACAATGCCATGCCATGGTGTTGTATGCAATGAGTCCCACCCATCACAAGCAAATGTAACCACTTGATGGAATTCTCCTCATCAAGGTATCCCCACAGTTGCCTTACGGACGCCCCGACGGAGTGTGTTCTCCGGTTACTTCTTGATGGATAATGCACATCAAGGTCTTGCCACGAATGCCTTACGGATGCCTCGACGGAGCATGGCCTCCGGTTACAAACATCCCTCCCATGCCATGCATGAGATGTATATGTCCATATGCTATGTAATAGTATAATCATAGCATTAAAACCTCATATTTGAAACATATTATTTTTACAATATAAACCATCAAAATAACAAATTAAACCATCATACATAACCCATGGTTTCAAAGAGGTAGAATCCTACCAATGACCACTTAGTGTCCTTACATTTTAGTCCGAAAACCGCTCACGATCGTACACCCCGTGTGAGGTCCCGTTACCTTATAACATACCAACCAATCAATCTCATGTCCCATTTGATTTACAATAATTTCCAAGTCCATAAACACAGTTTGTGGGGTTCGGCCATACACCATGGCCAAACCTCACTCACTTGGTCTTAGTGCCTCTTTTGATTTATTAATCAATCACCACTAAGTTAATCATTTAAACCCTTAATTCACAAAATATACCTTAGTGGGGTTTGGCCATACAACTTGGCTGAACCTCACCATCTTGGTTTTGTGCCCTTCTTTTCAATCCCTTGATCTTTTAAATTTAAGTCCAAGATCAAGCCATCCTTGATTCATAAAACCAAACACTTATAAGTTAATCATCTAACCTTATTAACACCCTAAATCCATAAAACATTCCCCATGGGGTTCGACCATACACCATGGCCGAACCCATGGTCCATCATTTTCACCTATTTACATCTTTCCATTTATACAAATCCATAACCAAAACATTCCTCATGGGATTCGGCCATACACCATGGCCGAACCCATGATCTTTCATTTTTGTCTATATTTACTTCTTTGCCACTATTTCCATAGCTAATTACCTAACTTATTTGCATATGACTTCAAGTCCAAAAATGTTCCATAACCGATTACTTAATCCAAACATGATCCACAAATGTATGACCCATTACAAATTGATTCATGGCGTTTGGCCATACACTATGGCCGAACCCATGATGTTCATCTTCATCTTTTAATTCTTTATCATATTAAGTCCATAAATCAACTCCCTCCATGGGGAAGTTTAATCATACTCATAGGTCACCATTTACAATCCCAAAGTCCATCAACATGACTTCCATTTTAAACCTTTTAAAAAAAAAAACATTAATAACCTTTCGTGGGGTTTGGCCATACACCATGGCCGAACCCTATGGTTCTTAATCTTCTCTTAGAATCATTCATCCAAGATTATAATCCTTTAAATCCATTAAAATATAAACAGTCCTTTCTTGAGGTTCGACCATGTTGGTTCATCATCTTCCCTTAAAATTACTTAGACCCATATAACTTCCTTAATACCTTTGTATGGCCGAACCCTATAGTTCATCATTGAGTTTTTAGCCATAATAAAATTAGTGTTCGGCCATGCAATGGCCGAACCATGTCCTTGACCTTTGACCCTCTTTTCTTACTTATGAAATTTATCGAGCACTTACCGATTCCGTGACTCCTCTGGTTTCTTTCTTCGCTCCGACTTGTTCCTTGGATCTTTTCCTTCCTTAGCCACTTCTACCTTCCTTCTTGATCCATGTGAGAGAGTCGGCCTTAGGTGCTTGTGAGAGGGAGAGGATCTTGAGATGAAGCCTTAAGTCCTTCCTCCTTTGTCTTTGGGATAGGTCGGCCTTGTGTGAGAGGGAGAGAGTGAGATAAAAATATTCTAAGTGCCCCTTGTCTTGAGGTGTGTTTCGGCCAAGAGAGAGCTTGAGAGAGGGGGAGTCTAAGATGCAACCCCTTAGTCTTTTCTAGTTTAATGAAATTCAGCCAAGGGTGGTGTCCTTTGGTGACACCCCTTGTAACTGCCAAACTCCTTTAGCTCCCTCCTTAATGGTCCATTTGGGGGTTTCATCCATGAGATAAAACACCCATGTCCCAATGGTGTAGTCTTGACTTATATTGTGTATCCTCCACAAAACCGTCCCCACTCATTCATGATACATTTTGGGGGTTTCATCCATGAAATGAAACTCCCATGTCCCAACGGTGTAGTCTTGACTTAGATTGTGTAACCTCCACAAAACCGCCACCTCTACATTAATGGCCCATTCGGGGGTTGCATCCATAAGATGAAACTCTCATGTCCAACGTGTAGCCTTGTGTAGGCTTGTGTAACAACACAAAAACGGTCCACCTCTCATTGATGTTCCATTTTGGAGTTTCATCCCATGAGATGAAACTCCCATTCCAACGTGTATGCCTTGGTTTGGTTTTTGAAACAACAAACCACCTTCATTTTCACACTCCACTCACTTAAGATGAAAGTCCCATTAATTTCCATCCAACTCATTTAACTCAACTCACCTCCTTAATTCAACTCACTTTATCAACGCAATTATTTGAATCCATTTCCAATTTAATTCAGCCCCACTTAATTTAACTTGAACTCACTTGGTGGTCAACCAAGTCCACCACGACCCATTGGGTCCCAATTGGACATTTTGACCCAATTAACAATCTTGACCCAATTGAATACATCTTATCCATTTATTTCAATTGAAACCATATCCACAATTCGTTGAGTCTTAATTGGGCAATTGACCGAACAACTTACCCATCTAAGGTCCATATCCAATAATTCACAAATTAAATGGGCAAATTTCGTATATATTGATAACTTGAAAATTCGGGGTGTTACAACCACATACTCAAATAGACCATACCGTGTCCTGAAAGCCGTCTTCTCTATGTCCTCCTGTCTATCGCAGATTTGATGGTAGCCGGACATCAGATCAATTTTGGAGAAGTGACTGGAACCCCTGAGTTGATCAAATAGATCATCGATCCTGGGTAGATGGTATTTGTTCCTGACAGTCAGTTGGTTCAATTTTCTATAATCCACACACATCCGAAGTGTACCGTCTTTCTTCTTCACAAATAATACTGGGGCTCCCCAAGACAACGTGTTGTTCCGGATGAATCTCAGTCTGAGCAGTTCATCAATCTACTTCTTTAGCTCGGACATCTCAGCTAGGGCCATCCGGTAATGTGGCAATGAAACTTGAGTAGTGCCAGGATATAGCTTGATCTCAAAGTTAATCTCCCTCTTCGGTGGCAAGGCAGGGAGATTTGTTGGGAATACCTCCGCGTAGTCTTTCACTATCACCGGAAGTTCAACCACCGGTGCCTTATCTAATCTGATGTTGTTCAATACCAGGTGGTTCAGTTCCTCATGCAGTCTTCTGGTCATAGGGATGCTCTGCTTGTCAGCATACACCACATACCGTTTTCCCTCGGGTGACCAAATTATCACCTAGAGGAGATGGAAGTCAATGTTGGCCTGAAAGTTAGCCAACCAGTCCATGCCAAAGATGATGTCGTACTCAGTCATCTCGAGTACCAGATAGTTGAACTCAAATCTAAATCCAGCGAGTTCAGTGTTTACTGCTGTGCATATAAGTCCCAATGATGTGTCTCCGACGGGGGATACAATAGTAAGTGATGTGGATAATTTCTGTACTAAGGTGCTCGTAGCAAATATGAATGCAGCAGATACAAATGAGTGGGATGCTCCAGAATCAAATAATGCAAAAGCATAGGAACTACCGACTACTGCCATACCTTGAATGACGGAGTGATCCACCGCCTTTGGGGGGGGAGCAAAGGTATACAGCCATCCAGATCCTGTCGGGTTAGGAGCCCGTCCCGTCTGGTTGTGTGCCCTGGTTCCTCGTGAATGAGCTGGTCTGGCTGGAGGGCGAAAGGAGCCCCTGGAGTGAGAGGGTCTGCTGATCTGTGGGCATTCCCTCTTGAAATGGCCCTACTGGCAACACAGGTAACAGGTGCTCACACCTTGAGAGACTGATACTGATGGGGAGGGTTGATTGGGATGAAAGCCCCCAGTTGACCCAGTGGAAGGTGAGGGTCTCCCAAGGTTAGGTCGGAACCTCTTGTTGGGACGAAAGGTACTTCCCCCGCTCTGGCCTCGGCAGTTGTCCACAAACCGCACTGTCTCTGTCATCTCCTGCTCTACTATGGTGGCTCTACTGATCACCTCCGCCAGTGTAGGTGCCTTGAAGATAATCACTTTGGCCCTGATGCTCGATCGAAGGCCCCGCTCAAATTTACGAGCCCTTCGATACTCCGTGTCCACCATATATAAGGCATAACAAGATAGGCAAAAGAACTCCTGATGGTACTCCACCACAGTCATGGTGCCTTGCACCAAAGATAGGAACGCTTGGGTGTGGCGCTCCTTCTCCTCCTTTGGAAAGTAGTGATCCAGAAACATAGCCGAGAACTGCTCCCATGTCATTGCTGTCCTTTCCCCTTTCCAGAATCAGCGCCCGTTGTCGCTTTATCACCTCCCACTATTTGCGGGCATCATCAATCAATTGTGAGGTAGCCAGCAATATCTTATCTTCATTACCGGATATCTTCAGTAGTGTCAAGATTTGGGTAATTTTTCTCAGCTAGTTCTCAGCTCCGGCAGGTCCTTCTTTCCCTTTGAAGGAAGGGGAACGCTGCTGTTGGAAATCCTTAACCATCCTCCTATCATTTGCCTCGCTGGTGGTCTCATTTCTGTTTCTGTTCATGTGTTGTTGAAGAACAGAGTGACCACCGCTTGGACCAAGTTTTGTAGCTCGGGAGGCACCACGAGAATGTTCACGCTATTTTGTCCCTCCTTGTAACACCCCGCCCTTTTCACTCTAAATTTTCAGAGTTTATTTATTTTTTTTTTTTTTAAATAATAATAATCAATAAGTGATCGGGGCGGAATGTCACGACGCGAGTTAAGTTCGGATCTCTAAATCCGACCCTTAACTGGCCAAGCCCATGTGCGTATGAACTAAGTCCATAAAACTGATCCGCACATGGTACATATATATCTAGCGGAATTAACTTAGTCTAGATCTAACTGAGGTTATAATAGAACCTATGATTAATCCAATTTCCATTTTTAGATAGCAAAGTACCTTATTTATCCTCCAAAATTATTATATAACCTTAGACTACTATTCATTCCAAACCATTCAAATAAATCCAACCATAGCATCTACTTAACTACTTATTACATGCCAACATCTAATTTAACAAATTACATTGTTCCAAATAAATCAACTAACAAGTCCGTAAATAATCCATTCATAGTCCATTGCAATTATTCAAAACGCCCAAGTTTTCGTACTTGGTCCTCTTCTCCAACCACGTTCTTTCCTTTCCCTGCATCATCCACTAAAGATATAGATAGGGCGTTAGATCAACGCGCCCAGTAGTGTTTCCGAATAGGGCTACCACATGGTTAGTCAAAAACATGCAAATAGTATAATAATAAAACATGTGAGACAAAATTCCATAAAAACATGCTATGTATGAAATGAACATGTAATGAGTCCCACCCATCACCATTCAACATAGCCATCACTTGACGGGATTCTCATCGTCAAGGTAACCCACAGTGGTCTTTCGGACGCCCCGACGGAGTGTGGCCTCCGGATTCCTCCTGATGGGATTCTCATCATCAGGGTACCCCACAGTGGTCTTTCGGACGCCCCGACGGAGTGTGGCCTCCGGTTACAACACCATCATCCCATGCCATGCATGAGATGTCTATGCAAACATGTCATTTAGAAACATAACTTTACAATCATATAAGTTATCGAAATCAACATAAAACAGCATATGAAATAGTGGTTACAATAAAGGTAGGAAACCTACTGAAGATTCACTTCAGTACTTGATCTTTCTTTCGCGTCACCCGGTCACGACTCGCACGTCGTTCAACTTCCGGTACCTTATCCATATAACAATCAATAAATCATACTATCACTTACTTATTCATTCATATCTAAGACCCAACTACATCATGTGAGTCCTTTGATCAATCCCTTCGTTTGACTTGTATTCACAGATTTGCCATTGGTATAACCAATGTCTAATCTTGCTCATAATCAAAGTTCATAAAAGTAATCTACCTTAGTGGCTGGTTATTTACTTATCACTAAGTCCAAAGATAAATCCATATGTTTACTTAATCCAACTCATACAACCAAGTCATAATCTCCAACAAAACAATCTATGGGGTTCGGCCATTCATATGGCCGAACCCTATGATCCTCCTACACAATGATCCCATCATTTGTTTACAAGTTAGGCTCTACCATTTAGCCATATTAACTACAAGGTTCAGCTATCCCATGGCCAACCCAAAACAGCAAGCTTATTTCATTTAACATACATAGGAAAACCCATAAATCTTGGTCCATTCATCCCAAAGCTAGCTCCATGGGGTTTGGCCATGCACATGGCCGAACCCAATGGTTCTCTTGATCTGATTATCACCATGATCACTCATGGTTTAATCATGCTAATTCAACCATGATCAATACATGGTTCAGCCATCCAAAGGCTGACCCAAATCAGTAACCATAACCCTAAGTAAACAAAATAAAAACCATAAAGCAACCCATGGGGTTCGGCCATTCACATGGCCGAACCTCATGGCTCTTTGGGATTCAATTCTTCTAATAATCTTTCATCATTTATCCTGTATCTTAGGCATAAAAACAGCAAACCTAATTCTATTTAAACTCCTATAGAAACCCCATGGTATTGCATGGTTTCTAACTCTTTGATTTCACAACAATCATCAATCTCTTTCATGGGGTTCGGCCATTCAAGTTGGCCGAACCCTATGTCCATGAATTGATCCTTCAAACATGCATTAGGTGTTATTTAAATCATGCAATATCAGTACCCTTTTGCTGCCCTTATATCTCTTAGAAACCCTCTAATTAAATTCATCCAAACAGTCCATACAAGTCCATGGTTTCCATGTTTCCCAACATGAAAACCAAGATTCTTTTACATGGGGTTCGGCCCTCCATGGTGGCCGAACCCAATGGTTATGTTTACTGTTTTTAAACCTCAGATAATCATGTAATAACAGTAAATAAAAATCAGGTTTTACCTTTCAAACAAACATCCAAAATCAACACAACTCCATGGGATTCGGCCATCCAAGATGGCCGATCCCCATGGTCCATTTTTTCCAATTTTACTCCACTGATTTAGACCACATAACTTCCACCTTTTCTGATATCCAAACCCATGTTTTAACCCTCTTTAAAACATGTATTTTAAATCTATTACAAACATCTAACATCAGTCCCAACTTATATGGTTTTAACTTCTAAAAACCATCAAAACTAGCCACTTGTTTTCATGGGGTTCGGCCATGCTAAGTGGCCGAACCCAATGGTCCATTTCCATCTTTTAATCCACTGATTTTAGACCATATAAACTTCAGTCCCTATGTCAATCAGATCCATGTTTTTTAACCATTCTAAAACATGTATTTAAATCTTAAATCAAAACCCAAAAACAGTCCACAAAATCCATGGTTTTCATGTTTCAAAACATGAAAACCAAGCCATCTCTTACATGGGGTTCGGCCCTCCATGGTGGCCGAACCCAATGGTTATTTTTTTTACCATTTTAAATCCTTCATAATCAAGGTTAAACACTGGTGTATTCGGCCATGACCATGGCCCAATACATACCCCACTTTATTAATCCAAAAGTCCATGAAACACTTACCAAATTCCAAGCTCTTGTCTTGCCTTTTGATCCTTGCTTCCTTTCCTTCTTATTTCCTTCCTTCTTTCTTAATTCCTTGCTGGTTTAAGCTTGAATAATTGATGCTAAAAAACCTCTGCTGTTCCACTTAAGCAAATGAATTGGAGAGAGGGAGAGAGAGATGGAGAATCTTGGCTTTTCAATGGTGAAAAATGGCCAAGATGGTGTTTGTTTCCTTTAATAATTCAGCCCTCAAAACCCCTCCACTTCCTCATCAATTCTTGCCTAAACCAATGGGACACTTGCTGCCAACAAATGCACCCATTGGCATTCCAACATTGAAGGCTTGGGGTTTCCAAATGGAATAGAAACCCCCCATATTCCATTTAATGTTTTGCATGAAACTCTCCATAACAAGTCCCCAAAGTGTGGGACTTGTTTTGGTTTGTTTGAGATCACCACACCTCCTCATATTCCACTTAGCTCACTGAATTTTCAGCCCATTTGACTTCCATTTTTTGACTCACTCAACTCAATGTCCAACTCACTATAATTAATGCATTTCATTCAATGCACATGAGTTAACTCAACCCTTGATCTAATTCCAACTCACTTCAGTTCCACTCAACTGATTTAACTCGTGTTTTAGCTCCCTAGAGGGTCCACACGGTCAACCATAGTCAACTCGACCCGTTGGGTCCACTTTTAGCTCCTTGACCCGTTTTTGACTCCATGACCCAATTATGGTATTTTGGTCATTTCTAATTGGTTTTTACATATGGATCAAGCCTACCCATTTTTTCTCCACTTGATTTCCAATCAAATAGGCTTAGCCCCATTTAATTTAAAATCACAAAGCGGTCAAATAATCCAGTAAGACCCGATGGGTCCCATTTGGGCCCTTTGACCCATTTAGCCATTTTCGACCCAATTGATGTAAATTACCCATCCAATCAAACTTGACATTCATAATGTGCTCATATGATCTTAATTTGAGCAATGGGCCATACCATTTCCTTACTTAACATCACAAAATAATTAATTTAACACATCAGGGGCATTTTCGTAATTTATCCACTTCATTGAGAAATTACCCATCCAATCAAACTTGACATTCATAATGTGCTCATATGATCTTAATTTGAGCAATGGGTCCCACTATTTCCTTATTTACAATCACATTTATTGAATTCACCAATCCAGGGGCATTTTTGTAATTATTCCAACCGTTGAGAATTCTTTGACCCAATTAACCATTTTGACCTAATTTGATGTACATTACCCATCCATTATAATTTGACCCTTATAATATGTTCATAGGATCTTAATTTGAACAATGGGCCCCACTATTTTCTCATTTAACATCATAATTAATAAATTTACCAATCCAGGGGCATTTTCATAAATATTCATCTTATTGAGAAATCGGGGTGTTACAATATAACCCTCTTTTTAAAATTTTCGTCCCGAAAATCGAGCGAAGTAGGGTTCTAAACGATTCCATAAATATCTCAGAGTGTGCTATTCTTATTTCCGATTTCAATTTCCCAAATGACTTCTTCATTACCATGTCGATCCACACCACTTTGACAAATTGAATCGCTTGGTTCCGTAACACCTTTTGTTCTGTCTCATGTTATATCTTTTTCTCGTGAGCCATTTGTGATCTCACATAGATCAATCTACTTTGTTTCACTTTACCTGTTCTCATAGTATTTTCCATACGTACCTGCTCAATATGTTCTTTCATCTACTCTCCGTGTGAGGTAGTCTGTCAACACGAACCTATGCTCAAAGCTTTTTCTGATTCCATTTTAACTAGGTTTCTAGTTACATTCTCCTGGAATTCCATTAGCTAACTACAGAGCCAGGTGATCAGTCTAACTCGGCAGTCGTCCATAGTTTCCCATTCAAGTTTCACTAGACACCTATCTTTTCCGTTGAGTATATCTCCAAATTTAAACACATCTTTCTTTGCACATAAGTCTCTATGTGACTAACAACTTTTGTTCCAACTTCCACGATACCAATTCCCGGCATCAATCCAAACCACCATGGGAATAATCACCCATGGTTAAATACATCCATCCCTGGTGTTTCGCTTTCAGTAAATATCATCTATCCCTGTTTTATAATCATCCATGAATATAACCCCTATGGGTATAATCCATTCATGGTAACAATCCATCCTTGGTATTACTCTGTCCAGGAGCATCATCTAAACACAGTTACTAACCATCCATGAATATAACCCACCTATGGGTATAATTCATTCATGGAAACCATCCATCCTTGGTATCACTCTGTCCATGAGTATCATTTATGTATGATTAATAACTATCCATGAAATAACCCACCTATGGGTATAATCCATTCATGGAAACCATCCATCCTTGGTATCACTCTGTCCATGAGTATCATCTATCCATGATTTAATATCCGTAAGAACAACATTCAAATGAATCACTATAAGACTGTGGTAACCATATCAAATCACAATTATATCCCGACCCCTTGCAAGACTTAGGGCTCAAAGACTGTGGTAACCATATCAAATCACAATTATATCCCGACCCCTTGCAAGACTTAGGGCTCATGACTTACCAAGCAGAAGACCCACGTCCAACGTGATCCGGTCTACCTCGCCCTGCATCCCTTCACCTCATAGGTGATTCAGTCAAGCTCTAAGACGGTCACTCCGCGTCTGACGAAGCTAGTACCACCCCCACCAGGTAAAATAGTACGTAGCTCTGCGCATTCTAGCACATCTAGTGTGCCAAACAGTCGTGAGAGTGCCCTCTAGCGCGTAGCATACGAGGGACCCACTCCTCAATGGTAACCCTACGGGACCATGTCTCCGTAATTCGTATCGAGTTTCCCACAGTCTCAATCATCAATATCACGTGAGGGACGCACCCATACCACATCTCAATATACTCCAATAACTTATTCACATACATCTCAGTGTCAAAGTCCTCATGAACTCCTAAAGTTGCATACTTTATTGAAAATCATTTAAACTTCCATCACCATACAAGGGTTGATAGGGTAAAACAAACCCTTAGAATCACAAAATACACCCTTACAAAATATTTCCATTTCCCTAACCTTTCTTTCTACCTCTTAACCTAGTCTTCCGTAGAAGACCCTGCATCATCATCAAAGAAATTGTCAGGGCATGTCATCGACACGTGCCCCAACACTCCGCACGTCAAACAGGGTATTATTCCCGGTCCTCCAATGTAAGGACAATTAGTCCTCTCCTTCCCGTGCCCGTGCAGTCCACAAACAGGGCAAATGACCTCAAGGAGGTAGGGGCAGTAAGTACAATTGTGCCCCTCCTGATTGCACAACTCGTACATATACCCGGGCTCTATCTCCCCTACAAATTCTCTTATGTTTGGGACATATTCCTCATCCTCTTCAGGTACAAAGGCCCCAACATTGTACTCGGGCGATCTTACCTCCATGTCCTGACTGTTTTCAACTTCATTGATGAAGTTTGGTATGCTAGCATCGTCGGAAGAAGAAACTAGGTCTATCGGACAGCTAGGTGTCCCTTTGTCCCACAACTCGGTGTACTCTATGTTGCTCGTCATATCTGTATCACAGCAACAAAAACATATCAATAACAACCATAAATCAAATCAAACTAATCATTGTTTTGGGGAATTTTCCCTAATCAACATCTTGTACTTCTTGTTTGGGGATTCTTCCTATGTATCATATAATGTCTTGTGTTTGAGGAATTTTACCAAATAAACATCTTGTGTTTCTTGTCCTTGGGGAAAATTGCCAAATAAGCACTCTTTGTATTTCTTTGTTTTTTTTGGGGAAACTTCCTAAGTATCATTTGTTTGTTTCTCCATTTGGGGATATCGGGGAAGTGTTTCCTATGTTGCTATGTTTGGTATATCCATTTATGTTGACTTTACTTCCTTTGCTATCTTTGTTGTTCTCAGATTGATTGTTCAGTCTGAGTCTGAGTCTACGAAGTAAATTAATCCGGCCCCCAGTCAGCGGACTCCGAAGAGTCGGTCAGTTGGGATTCTTATCCGTCAGTGAGACATGAAACCCTTTTAATCTTATTTCGGAAGATTCAACTTCCCGTTTCGCTCTGATACCAACTGTAACACCCCGCAACATCGGAAGAGAGCCGGCGGCGTCACGACGCGAGTTAAGTTCAGACTACCCAAGTCTGAACCTTAACTGGCCACCCATGTGTACATGGAATAGACCATGATAGTGAATCACACATGGAACTAACATCAACATGCGGAATAATCTAGATAATTGCGGAATAGAAAGACGAGATAGCAAGTAACAGTCTTAAATATTAAATAACATAGATCAACCATCCACAGGTTATTATCCTAATCAAACCATAGCAAATAACGAATTATTACATGTCCAACAATAGTATTCAAATGACAGTAATATAACGTAATCCAAATCCATCATTAAAGCACTTAGGCTCAGCTCCCCTCCTGGTCAATGACCTTTCCTTTCCCCTTGCTTGTACCTGCAATCTCCTCTGAGGATAGAATTAGGGCGTTAGATCAACGCGCCCAGTAGTGTTTCCGAATAGGGCTACCACATGGTTAGTCAAAAACATGCAAATAGTATAATAATAAAACATGTGAGACAAAATTCCATAAAAACATGCTATGTATGAAATGAACATGTAATGAGTCCCACCCATCACCATTCAACATAGCCATCACTTGACGGGATTCTCATCGTCAAGGTAACCCACAGTGGTCTTTCGGACGCCCCGACGGAGTGTGGCCTCCGGATTCCTCCTGATGGGATTCTCATCATCAGGGTACCCCACAGTGGTCTTTCGGACGCCCCGACGGAGTGTGGCCTCCGGTTACAACACCATCATCCCATGCCATGCATGAGATGTCTATGCAAACATGTCATTTAGAAACATAACTTTACAATCATATAAGTTATCGAAATCAACATAAAACAGCATATGAAATAGTGGTTACAATAAAGGTAGGAAACCTACTGAAGATTCACTTCAGTACTTGATCTTTCTTTCGCGTCACCCGGTCACGACTCGCACGTCGTTCAACTTCCGGTACCTTATCCATATAACAATCAATAAATCATACTATCACTTACTTATTCATTCATATCTAAGACCCAACTACATCATGTGAGTCCTTTGATCAATCCCTTCGTTTGACTTGTATTCACAGATTTGCCATTGGTATAACCAATGTCTAATCTTGCTCATAATCAAAGTTCATAAAAGTAATCTACCTTAGTGGCTGGTTATTTACTTATCACTAAGTCCAAAGATAAATCCATATGTTTACTTAATCCAACTCATACAACCAAGTCATAATCTCCAACAAAACAATCTATGGGGTTCGGCCATTCATATGGCCGAACCCTATGATCCTCCTACACAATGATCCCATCATTTGTTTACAAGTTAGGCTCTACCATTTAGCCATATTAACTACAAGGTTCAGCTATCCCATGGCCAACCCAAAACAGCAAGCTTATTTCATTTAACATACATAGGAAAACCCATAAATCTTGGTCCATTCATCCCAAAGCTAGCTCCATGGGGTTTGGCCATGCACATGGCCGAACCCAATGGTTCTCTTGATCTGATTATCACCATGATCACTCATGGTTTAATCATGCTAATTCAACCATGATCAATACATGGTTCAGCCATCCAAAGGCTGACCCAAATCAGTAACCATAACCCTAAGTAAACAAAATAAAAACCATAAAGCAACCCATGGGGTTCGGCCATTCACATGGCCGAACCTCATGGCTCTTTGGGATTCAATTCTTCTAATAATCTTTCATCATTTATCCTGTATCTTAGGCATAAAAACAGCAAACCTAATTCTATTTAAACTCCTATAGAAACCCCATGGTATTGCATGGTTTCTAACTCTTTGATTTCACAACAATCATCAATCTCTTTCATGGGGTTCGGCCATTCAAGTTGGCCGAACCCTATGTCCATGAATTGATCCTTCAAACATGCATTAGGTGTTATTTAAATCATGCAATATCAGTACCCTTTTGCTGCCCTTATATCTCTTAGAAACCCTCTAATTAAATTCATCCAAACAGTCCATACAAGTCCATGGTTTCCATGTTTCCCAACATGAAAACCAAGATTCTTTTACATGGGGTTCGGCCCTCCATGGTGGCCGAACCCAATGGTTATGTTTACTGTTTTTAAACCTCAGATAATCATGTAATAACAGTAAATAAAAATCAGGTTTTACCTTTCAAACAAACATCCAAAATCAACACAACTCCATGGGATTCGGCCATCCAAGATGGCCGATCCCCATGGTCCATTTTTTCCAATTTTACTCCACTGATTTAGACCACATAACTTCCACCTTTTCTGATATCCAAACCCATGTTTTAACCCTCTTTAAAACATGTATTTTAAATCTATTACAAACATCTAACATCAGTCCCAACTTATATGGTTTTAACTTCTAAAAACCATCAAAACTAGCCACTTGTTTTCATGGGGTTCGGCCATGCTAAGTGGCCGAACCCAATGGTCCATTTCCATCTTTTAATCCACTGATTTTAGACCATATAAACTTCAGTCCCTATGTCAATCAGATCCATGTTTTTTAACCATTCTAAAACATGTATTTAAATCTTAAATCAAAACCCAAAAACAGTCCACAAAATCCATGGTTTTCATGTTTCAAAACATGAAAACCAAGCCATCTCTTACATGGGGTTCGGCCCTCCATGGTGGCCGAACCCAATGGTTATTTTTTTTACCATTTTAAATCCTTCATAATCAAGGTTAAACACTGGTGTATTCGGCCATGACCATGGCCCAATACATACCCCACTTTATTAATCCAAAAGTCCATGAAACACTTACCAAATTCCAAGCTCTTGTCTTGCCTTTTGATCCTTGCTTCCTTTCCTTCTTATTTCCTTCCTTCTTTCTTAATTCCTTGCTGGTTTAAGCTTGAATAATTGATGCTAAAAAACCTCTGCTGTTCCACTTAAGCAAATGAATTGGAGAGAGGGAGAGAGAGATGGAGAATCTTGGCTTTTCAATGGTGAAAAATGGCCAAGATGGTGTTTGTTTCCTTTAATAATTCAGCCCTCAAAACCCCTCCACTTCCTCATCAATTCTTGCCTAAACCAATGGGACACTTGCTGCCAACAAATGCACCCATTGGCATTCCAACATTGAAGGCTTGGGGTTTCCAAATGGAATAGAAACCCCCCATATTCCATTTAATGTTTTGCATGAAACTCTCCATAACAAGTCCCCAAAGTGTGGGACTTGTTTTGGTTTGTTTGAGATCACCACACCTCCTCATATTCCACTTAGCTCACTGAATTTTCAGCCCATTTGACTTCCATTTTTTGACTCACTCAACTCAATGTCCAACTCACTATAATTAATGCATTTCATTCAATGCACATGAGTTAACTCAACCCTTGATCTAATTCCAACTCACTTCAGTTCCACTCAACTGATTTAACTCGTGTTTTAGCTCCCTAGAGGGTCCACACGGTCAACCATAGTCAACTCGACCCGTTGGGTCCACTTTTAGCTCCTTGACCCGTTTTTGACTCCATGACCCAATTATGGTATTTTGGTCATTTCTAATTGGTTTTTACATATGGATCAAGCCTACCCATTTTTTCTCCACTTGATTTCCAATCAAATAGGCTTAGCCCCATTTAATTTAAAATCACAAAGCGGTCAAATAATCCAGTAAGACCCGATGGGTCCCATTTGGGCCCTTTGACCCATTTAGCCATTTTCGACCCAATTGATGTAAATTACCCATCCAATCAAACTTGACATTCATAATGTGCTCATATGATCTTAATTTGAGCAATGGGCCATACCATTTCCTTACTTAACATCACAAAATAATTAATTTAACACATCAGGGGCATTTTCGTAATTTATCCACTTCATTGAGAAATTACCCATCCAATCAAACTTGACATTCATAATGTGCTCATATGATCTTAATTTGAGCAATGGGTCCCACTATTTCCTTATTTACAATCACATTTATTGAATTCACCAATCCAGGGGCATTTTTGTAATTATTCCAACCGTTGAGAATTCTTTGACCCAATTAACCATTTTGACCTAATTTGATGTACATTACCCATCCATTATAATTTGACCCTTATAATATGTTCATAGGATCTTAATTTGAACAATGGGCCCCACTATTTTCTCATTTAACATCATAATTAATAAATTTACCAATCCAGGGGCATTTTCGTAAATATTCATCTTATTGAGAAATCGGGGTGTTACACTCCTCTTGATGAGGTGGCTGCACCTCCTCTTGTTGGGGTTACTGCACCTCTTCATCTACACGCGGGTTTTGCTGGGTTCTTCTTCTCGGAGGCATTTTCCTAAGTCATTGAAAAACATCGTTGACTTAGTTCCATCGTAAAGTTTGTGTTTTCATATTTTGGGGAAATTGCAAAATAAACACTCTTATTTTTGGGAAAAACTCCCTAAGTATAAAGTTTTGTTTCTCAATTTGGGGAAATCGGGGAAATATCTCCTATTTTGCTATGTTTGATAAATCCATCACGATTTCTCAATTTGGGAAAAAATCTGGAGGTTTCTCATTTTCGGGGAAATATGTCCTATCTTGTTACGTTTGATAAATCCAATTTATAGTGACTGTCTTTCCCTTGCTATCATTCATTTTTCGTCAAATGTTGCTCTCAGATTGAATGCTTCAGTCTGAGTCTAACAAAGTAAATTAATCCAGCCCCGGTGCAGCGGACTCCGAAGAATCGGTCAGCTAGGATTCTTATCTTGTCAATGAGACATGATACCGTCCTAATCTTACTTCGAAAAATTCATTATTCCGGTTACGCTCTGATACCAACTGTAACGTCCCACCCTTTTTTCACTCGCCGAAAATCAGAGTATACTTTTTTTTTTGAAATAAAAGAGTGAGAGAGAGTGGGACGTCACGACGCGAGATAAGTCCGAGCTTCCAAAGCCCGGCCGTTAACTGGCCAACCGTACATGTGCGTGGACTAAGTCCACGAGAACGGTTCACACGCGATAAGGTTAAGCTTGCGGAATTAAACATAATGCAAAATCATAATAGAGTTCTATCCTATCCAATTTTAAATAGTAAGGAAGTCCATCACTTAATAATAATTACCTTAAGTTAAAATGTCCAAAATTAAAATCCAAACCATATCAAATAGTCTAAGTTATTACAGTCCCAATAAGCTAACTACTCAAATTACATCTCCAAAATAAAAACTTAAATCAAATAAATCTAGCTCATCCAAGCTCCTATGCTTGGCTCCGATCGCGTCCTTCGTTCCGTCCATTTCCTGTGTCATCATGTAAGGTAGAAGTAGGGCGTTAGACAACGCGCCCAGTAGGTACTCCGAGTAGGGTCAACACATGGATTAGTATAATAAAAACACATAGAAAATCCTTATCAAGGTATCGTCATGACTCCCCGCGAATGTCACGCCTCGACCCGAAGGGTGGGCCCGGAACGCGACTACTTTTTTTTTTTTTGAAAATAAACTAACACAAGCATTCTAATTGGGCCGGATCAACAGTTGGGCCCAGAGGTCACACATGATCCCAACATGTGGACCCAAACATGTACCAAGTCTGATACCAACAAATCAAGTGAAACATTCATAAACACATAATATGATCACAAATTTCAACCATTGAATTATTATTCAAAACATCACCAGAGTCACTACAAAAGCATAGTAGTCTAATACATCACGTTAATACAAATTAAGTACCACAACTGGTACTTAATAAAAACAAAAGGTTCCAAGAACCAGAAAGTAAAGATCAGGGTATTCCCCTCAGGGGGAATCCCGGAACACCACCGCAGCTTATCCACCTTAAGCTTGAAAAAGAGGGTTCTCCTCCTCGGGTTCATCTCCTGAAAGGTGAGTGGGGTAAGCTAACTAGCCCAGTGAAGGAAATATAACAGTACAATTTAAGTAAAATAATAGGTTAGCAGAAATCAACAGTTTGCAATAAATATCTCATGCTTGATCACAAATAAGCATAATATTATCATTATTCTCATAATTCATCATTTCTTTTCCAATACTGCTATCCTCCAACGTAACGCCTACCGACTACGCTAAGACCATTGTATTAAGTCCCGACACGGTTAAAATACATCCTTGCAAGTACATCTCCGGCTCTACCATAGCCGATACTGACACCCTGAAGTCAGTAACTATCAACACCCGTGGTCCAGTAGGCGTAAACCATCTCCCATATGGCCGATATTGATTCAATAGTCAAGGCACGTGGAAACAGTCTTACACATTTCATATGATCAATCTCATAAGTACTCTTACCATAGTGCGTCAAGTCTAAGCACATGAGTGGATTCATCAAATCTGAAACCACCCATTGCTCAAATATCCAAATCAAATAAACCTGTTTACGTCAAGCTGCAAAGTTAAGTTCCCTCACCGTAACTGTGTGGTTTCGCGGTCTCTGTTTAAACAAACAGACAAGTGCACAATCAATATACATAGCATCAAATACGTACATACAAGTAGTATTTCGAAATTATACTTGTTTTCCCAAAAACATCCAAAGTACATGGAATTGAGTCTCCTATTGGGTTTCTATCCTTTTTAAATTATAACCATCCACAAGATAATAATATAATAAAAAGGAGCTCAGTCCAAAACTCATATTGTTTTCTGGGCATTGACCAGATTGACTTATTGAGTTAGGTCTAGATCCTCGGGTCACTTCTTGGTTGTCTTCTGGTTAGGACCAGATCTGACATTTTGAGTTAGGCCTCAAGGTCACTCAGTGCCCGACAAATATAGCGTCGGCCTGGAAGTGAGATCACTCAGTGCCCGACCAATAGGGTCGGCCTAGAAGTGAATACAATAGTATTTACACTATAGTAATAAGAGAAGAGGGTTAGTACGATTTTAATTAACAAAAAAGGGTACTAACATCACATCACATAATCCAACAAAAATATTAATTTTTTTTATAAAATAATAATATTTATTTATTCATTCATTTTTTTTTTTTTCAATAGGTACTAACATCACAAATCACAAGCATCAATCATAATCTAATAAATATATATATATATATATATACATCAATCATAATCTAATAAATATATATATATATAATTTTTTTTTTCTTCTTCTTCCTCCTTCCTTCACTGTCTGCAACAGACAGTGAACGGCCGGGAAAACATGAAAAACGAATCCGAAAACAATGGGTTTCCCGGATTCGGTTTTCATATCTGACCAGTTCGATGGATTCCTCTGGGAGTCCTCTTTCCATAGGGAGAGGTTTGGATCTTTGAAGCTCACTTGGCCAACCGATTTTAACACTGAAAGCTCACGGGTACAAGGAACCCATGGTTTTTCCTTAGATTTCAAACTGGTTTTTCTTACTCAAAATAGGGCCAAAATCAGTTTTTCTTGATTCTAAACCACCTAGAATTTGAAAAGGAATACAGTGTTTACCTTCACTGGAGTTCCTGGGGCTGAAAATCCGGACTTTGAAAATTTTCCCCTTCTTAAGCTACGGTGGGAAAAACAGAGAGAAACAGAGAGGGTAACGGCTGGAAAATCAGAGAGCAGAGACTGAGAAGGAGATAGAAATTTTTGTGGGAGTTGATCTGCTGATGGAGGGCCTCTTTTATAGAGTTTTCAACCGAAAATTGAGGCCGGACGACCACTGCATACGGCTGCATGCGGTACCCGCTTACGCTCGCTACAGTAACAAGTTTGGGCTGGTTGCAGATCAGCCCTCCCCTATTTCCAAATTTGCAAATAGGCCCTTAGTTTTAATAAAAATCTGATTTTTAACTAAAACATGTTTTTAAAAGCTCGAAAATTTTGATCCAACCTTACAGATAGGTTGGGTTTTAAAACCCTTAGCTACCATAAAAATTTTGGGATTTAAAACTCCCTAAAAACCATTGATTTAAATAAAAATCACATTTTAACACTATTTACTTAATTAAACAAATGTTTAGTAAAACAATTTAGAAACATCATTTTGGGGTGCAAAGGAATCAGTAGACCATTCTTAAAATGGTCTAACACAAAATACTAGTTTTGAATTTTATCTCATTTCCAAAATCATTTAAAATAATTATTTCTCCCTTTCGGGGTTTTGACGGGCGGTTTTTTAATACTATTTTCTGAAAATAAAATTATTTCAAAATCAGAAATATACAATTCCTTGATTAAGGGCAACATTATTATCCAATAATAATCACATAATAACATAATTTATAAAAATAATAATAATAAGCGGTAAAATTACCAAAATGCCCCTCCAGCTGGGCAAGCTGGATCACTGAGTTTTCGAACTCAGATTGGGCCACACTTGGGCTTTCGTTAAAGTCCTAACCGAAATCTTTGAGATTAACCGGTTAAACAAAATTAATAAGCTAAAACACGCCTAATCTGGGACAGGGCATTACAGCCAATGCCTTATCGGTCGCCCCGAACTGAGCGCGGACTCCGGTTACATTTCAAACATAGCATCCCTCTTGATGGATAATCCACATCAAGGTTGTAACGCCCTGGCCTTTTCACTCTAATTTTCAGAGTTTATTTATTTATTTATTTTTAAATATAATAATCATGTGATCGGGGCGGAGTGTCACGACGCGAGTTAAGTTCGGATCTCTAAATCCGACCCTTAACTGGCCAAGCCCATGTGCGTATGAACTAAGTCCATAGAACTGATCCGCACATGGTACATATATAACTTGCGGAATTAACTTAGTTTTAATCTAACTGAGGTTATAATAGAACCTATGACTATTCCAATTCTCCAAAATAAACCAATCCACAGCATCTACTTATCTACTTATTACATGCCAACAACTCTAGTTACCAAATTACGGTGTGCACATAATTCAAATAGCACATCCATGAATAGTCCATTCAAGTCCATTCAAAATCATTCAAACCGCCCAAGTTTCCTTGCTTGGTCCTCTTCTCGATCCACGTTCTTAGACTTTCCTGCGTCATCCACTAAGGATATAGATAGGGCGTTAGATCAATGCGCCCAGTAGTGTTTCCGAATAGGGCTACCACATGGTTAGTCAAAAACATGCAAATAGTATAATAATAATACATGAGTGACAAAATTCTATAAAAACATGCTATGTATGAAATGGACATGTAATGAGTCCCACCCATCACCACTCAACATAGCCATCACTTGACGGGATTCTAATCGTCAAGGTAACCCATAGTGGTCTTTCGGACGCCCCGACGGAGTGTGGCCTCCGGATTCCTCCTGATGGGATTCTCATCATCAGGGTACCCCACAGTGGTCTTTCGGACGCCCCGACGGAGTGTGGCCTCCGGTTACAACCCCATCATCCCATGCCATGCATGAGATGTCTATGCAAACATGTCATTTAGAAACATAACTTTACAATCATATAAGTTATCGGATACCCCGAACAGAGCGTGGACTCTGGTTACAATTCAATCATACAACCCATGGAATCAAGGTAGATTCCTCCCCACGATTATTTATCGAAAATCCGAATGGAGCGTGGACTCCCCTCATTTGATCCCTCCCATGTCATGCATGAGATGCAAGTGCAAACATGCTATGTAATAATAAACATCATAGCATTAAAATCCCATCATTAAGACAAAACATCACATATACATATTCCATGGTTTTCAATGAAGTGGGAATCCTACCAACGTCCAAATACCAGGTCCTTGTGTTTCCGTCCAAATACCGATCACCGAACGCGTCAAGTCGATCGTACACCGCTTGTGAAATCCCGTTACCTTGTTACATATAAATAAATCAAGCCAATGATCCATTTGATTTCCAACCATGTTTAAGTCCACAAAATGCCTTAGTGGGGTCCGGCCTTACAACATGGCCGAACCTCACTCTCTTGGTTTTGGACCCCTCTTTTTAGTCCTTTATCATTTTAATCAATGTGGAGCCAAGATCATTCCATCTTTTGATTTATTAACCAATCACATAAGTTAGTCCTTTTACATTAATAAAAACCACCTAATTCCATAAGACATTCTCCATGGGGTTCGGCCATACAACATGGCCGAACCCATTGTCCTTCATTTTCACCATTTAGCCATTATTTCCTTCCATAGGTAATCACCTAATTTGTTTACCCATACTTAGGTCCATAAATGATCCTTAAACATAGATCCATAATTAAATCCCTCCATTTCCTAGCTTGATCATTCCATCTTTTAAACATTTAATTTCTTCAACATGCACGGATCCACACTGTCCATAAAATATATGGTCGAACCCCATGATGTCTCATTTTCATCCTCCCTTTAAATCATTTACAAACATTAGGTCCATAAACAAAGTCCCTCCATGGGGGGGGGGATGGGCGGGTTGTTTGTAACGCCCCGCCCTTTTTCACTTACTTTCTAAAAATCAGAGTCTATTTTTTTTTTTTAAAGTGATAGAGTGCGGGACGTCACGACGCGAGCTAAGTCCGAGCTTCCAAAGCCCGACCTTTAACTGGCCAACCATACATGTGTGTGGACCGAGTCCACAAAAATGGTTCACATTCAAGTTAAACCTTGCGGATTAAATCATAAATTGCGGTTTATAATAGAACCTAACTCTATTCCGATTTATTAGATAGCAAAGATGTACATCCTTTTATAATGTTTATCTTAACTGAAATAATCAAATAAAATCATTCCAAACCTTAGCAACATAACTAAGTTATTACATGTCCGACATTCTAAGTTAACTCAAATTACAAGTCCAAATAATAACTTAAAACAAATATAAAGTAAACTCATTCAAGCCTCTAAGCTTGACTCCGATCATGCTCATCGTTCCTTTCATTTCCTGCGTCATTCACTAGGGTAGAAATAGGGCGTTAGAACAACGCGCCTAGTAGGTATTCCGATTAGGGCTACCACAAGGTTAGTATAAAAGATGCATATAACATAATAATACATGATCATCAAAACCTTACAAAACAGTGTTTTGTATGTATGCAAATGTAATGAGTCCCACCCATCACAAGTATACATAGCCTCTTGATGGGATTCTCATCATCAAGGTACCACCACATAGGTCTTTTGGATGCCCCGACGGAGTGTGGACCCTCTGGTTTCCTCTTGATGGGATTCTCATCATCAAGGTAACCCACATAAGTTTTTCGGTCGCCCCGACGGAGTGTGGCCCTCCGATTACATAACCATCACCCCATGCCATGCATGAGATGTCAATGAATACATGCCATTTGTAATAAAATCTTAGCATTCAAATCCTCTTTGAAACATAATAATTTAATACATATCTCATCAAAATCAAGATTAAAACAACAAGAATAAACCATGATTACAAAGAGGTAGGAAACCTACACAAAGGTCACTTAAAATGTCCGCTCTTCTTAAACCATCACCCGTTCACGATTACGCACCGTTCAAGAAGTCTCGTTACCTTGTTACATGTCAATAAGTCAAACACATATCTCATTTGGTTTCTAATTAAGTCTAAGACCAAACACACCACCTTGTGGGGTTCGGCCATACACCATGGCCGAAGCTCATCCACTTGGATTTGATCTCTCTTTTATTCAACCAAGCCCATCCAAGTAACTCATTTAAAACTCAGTCCATAAAATACATAAACAAACCATTCCTCATGGGGTTCGGCCATTCACCATGGCCGAACCCATGATCTTGCATTTTTACCCCTATTTACATTTTATGCCATTGTTAATTCTATGGCTATCCATTCCATTCAAAAACATGCCTAGGTTAATCAATAACCCACCAAATACCCCTTAGTGGGGTTCAGGCCATACAACATGGCCAAACCTCACCATCTTGGGTTTGGTCCCTCTTTCATGTCCTGTTGTTCTTTTAACTTAGATATAGATCATGACCTCTTTATTCCTTAATCTCATTACTTATGCACCAATTCTTTAACATAACTAATAATCTAAGTCCACTAAACATTACTCTATTTTAACCCCTTCAAAGTCCTTGGCAACCTTCCATGGTGTTCGGCCATACACTATGGCCGAACCCATGGTTCATGGTTCTTTCACCACATAGCATTTTAATATCATGTAACATGATTAATATTCCTCCCTTAAAAAGTCCTTTTACAAATCTTTAACATGCATCCACTAGTTACATGTTTTGAAATTCTTCAAACTTATTAAAACAGTCCACATAATTTAATCTCTAAGAAAACCCTAAATCCATAAATGTTATTTGGTGGGGTTCGGCCATACACCATGGCCGAACCTCACATCTTCTTTTGGTCCAACCATCCAATCATAAAAACCTTTTTAAAACATCAAACATTCCATGGTTTTTCATCCTCAAAAACCCATAAAAATAACCAAGTCTTTTCTTGGGGTTCGGCCATGCAACATGGCCGAACCTTATGATCCATTCTTTCCATTGTAAAGACTGATTCAACAACCAACTTTCATACATGGGGTTCGGCCATAAACCTTGGCCGAACCCTATGGTTCTTATAAACAAAAACTAGTAAATTACTCACCGGTTCCGCGACTCCTCCGGTTTTCTTTTGCTCCGGCTTGTTCCTTTTCTTTCTTTCCTTAGCCTTTCCTTCCTTTCTTCATGTCCTTTAGCCGAGATTGATCTTGATGCAGTCATTGGAGTGGCTTCGGCCAAGGTATAGATTTAAGAGAGAGAGTATTTCA
The DNA here is from genome assembly GCA_013350335.1 of Chimonanthus salicifolius. Classification (NCBI taxonomy): domain Eukaryota; kingdom Viridiplantae; phylum Streptophyta; class Magnoliopsida; order Laurales; family Calycanthaceae; genus Chimonanthus; species Chimonanthus salicifolius. The sequence continues at coordinate 43,476,740 of CM023537.1, read as the reverse complement.
GCCTTGGGTGTGAATGATAAAACCTTGAGATGCAAACTCCTTTGTTCTAAGTCCACTTTGTCTTTGAGGAGTGATCAGCCAAGAAGTGTTTTGAGGAGAAGCAACCAGCCAAGGTTCTTGTCTAGAGAGGTGGGACGGCCAAGGGAGAGAGAGTGAGGGAGAGAATGAATGGAAAACAAGTATGAGGGTTGACCAAATGTGGTGTCCCTTGATGGGACCCCTTTGTAACTCCCCTCCCCATTCATCTCCTTCACTTATTCCATTTCGGGGTTTCATCCTTGAGATGAAACCCTCCCAACGGTTTTGGCTCTTCGGCTGCCTTGGTGCAACCTTCTCCCCCAAGCTTCCTCCTCTCATTAAAGCTTCAAGTGGGGGTTTCATCTTAAGATGAAACTTTCCCCCCTTTCCAATGTGTGTCCTTTGAATTTTGAATTTGAAATGAACCATCACTCCTCACCTCTCCATTACTTCTCCATGTGGGGGTTTCATCTTTGAGATGAAACTCCCAAGCCAACGTGTAGCCTAGGTGTATCCTCCCTCAATGTATGAACCCATTTTGTAACTCCCATAACCGCCACCTCCCATTTATTTTCCAAGTTGGGGGGTTTCATCCATGAGATGAAACTCCATGTCCAACGTGTGGACCACCTTGAGCTGATCTTGGTGAAGTGCACCTCTCCAACTTTCCATCAACTCATTTAATTTACCTCATATATTTAACTCAACTCACTTTTTTAATTTAATTCCTTTAATTCATTTGAATCAACTCAATTATTTGATTCCATTTCCACCTCACATCAGTCCCAAGCTAATTAAGCTTGAATTCACTTGGTGGTCAACCAAGTCAACCATGACCCAATGGGTCTAAATTGGCCATTTTGACCCAATTAACAAAGTTTGACCCAATTAGTACTCTTGATCCAATTGAACATACCTTGCCCATTTATTTTATTTCCAACACATAACCCAAGACTGTTGGGTCTAAATTGAGCCATTGATGCAACACCTTACTGATCTAAGCTCCATAACCAACAATTCACAATTTAAAAAGGTAAATTCATGTAAATTGATATCTTTGAAATTCCGGGGTGTTACAATACAATCCTCTTTTTACAATTTTCGTCCCAAAAATCTAGTGAAGTAGGTTCCAAACAATTCACTTAAATAACTCTGGGTGAGCTGTCCTAATTTCCGATTCAAATTCCCAAGTGGCTTCTTCATTTCCATGTCGATCCCATACCACCTTAACAAACTGAATCGCTCGGTTTCGTAACACTCTTTGCTTTGTCTCCACCACTCTGACGGACTTCTCGATGTATGTCACGTCGCTTTTCACTTCTATGTCTTGTACATTCAATACTTGTGAAGGATCGGGATTGTACTGCCTCAACATCGATATATGAAACACATCGTGTAGAGATGCCAATTGTGAAGGAAGTGTCAATTGATAAGCTACATCTCCCGTCCTTCTTATGATGGAAAACGGTCCCACATATCTTGGCGACAGTTTCCCCGTTTTTCCAAACCTCATGTGTCCTTTCCGTGGCGAGACTTTTAAGAACACCATGTCCCCCACCTCAAATTCAAGGAACCTCCTTCTCTTGTCCGCATAGCTCTTCTGACGATTCTGTACAGTTAATAGGTGTTGCCGTATTAACTGTATCTGCACTGTGGTCTCTGCAACCAACTCGGATCCTATCAGTGTAGATTCACAGGCCTCTGTCCAGCACATTGGTGACCTACACGGTCTACCATATAGAGCCTCAAACGGTGCCATCTGAAGGCTTGCCTGGTAACTGTTGTTATATGAGAACTCTGCCAGTGGCAAGTGATCCTCCCATCCACCCTTGAAATCTAGCATACAAGCTCTCAGCATATCCTCCAACGTTTGTATTGTCTTCTCAGACTGCGCATCAGTTTGTGGATGAAATGTTGTGCTACTCAGTAGATCTGTCCCCATGGCCGACTGCATACTCTGCTACACTCGGCCGGTGAATCGGCCATCTCTGTCGGACACTATAGTCCGAGGAATACCATGTAATCTAATGATATCCTTGATATACCTCCGTCCCAACGTCTCAGAAGAGTCCGTCATCTTCATGGGAAGAAAATGTGCAGACTTGGTCAATCGGTCTACCACTGCCCATATCGTGTATTTTCCCTTTGAAGACCTTGGCAACCCCGTCACAAAATCCATGGAAATGTGCTCCCATTTCTATTCCGGCACTGGTAAGGGTTTGTGTAACCCTAGTGGCTTCTGATGTTCTGTCTTAACCTGTTGACAAGTTAAGCAATGAGCCACAAATTCTGCCACATCTCTTTTGAGTCCGTGCCACCAATAATGTCTCTTCAGGTCGTGATACATCTTGATGCTGCCCGGATGAATAGAGAGTTTGGTCTGATGTGCCTCAACCAATAACTCTTTTCTGCAGTTCTTAGGTACATAAATCCTTCCTCTGAATAGGAGACCCTGTCCCGGTCGTAATTCCCATTCTGGTATGACTTCACTAGTAGACATTTTGGCCCATATCTCCTCCACTTCTGAATCCGTCCGTTGCTCCTGTTCAATCTTGGTAACCATGTTGGACCGTATAATCAAATTGTATATAGTCCCATGGTTATTGAGGTAAGTTTAAACTCTCGAATGGTATTCAGCAACTCCCATTCTGTCCTGATCAACCATGTCACTGATGCATGTGATAAACGGCTGAGGGTATCTGCCACCTTGTTCACCTTGCTAGGGTGATAACGAAGTGCGAACTCATAATCCGCCAAATATTCCATCCATCAGCTTTGCCTCCAGTTGAGCTCTTTCTGATCGAAACAAGTACTTCAAGCTCTTATGATCTGAAAACACTTCAAATTTCTCGCCATAAAGATAATGTCTCCAGCTTTTGAGAGCGAAGACTACCGCGGCTAGTTCCAGAGCGTGAGTAGGATAGAGACGTTCATGTATTTTCAGCTATCTTGATCCGTGACTAACACCTTTTGTTCAAAACTTCTACGATACTGAATATCTCTCCACACTAACTTTCCTATGATACGAGTAATAATACGACTAACACCTTTTTCCTTATAACGTGGGATGTAAATCGAAACATGTCCCAATCACTAGATCTATATGTCATCTATGAGACCAACAGGTCCATTCTACTACCAACACATCTACCACGGTACCGATACCCGACATCAATCCAAACCACCATGGGAACCATCATCCATGGTTAATAACTAGCCATGAATATAACCAACCCCCCCCCCCCCCCCCCCCCCCTCTCTGTGTTTCATGGGCATGACTAATCCATCCTTGATCATAATTAAACAAGGTACATCTTCCACCATGAGATATTTTATCCATAGAAACAACACTCGTATGAGTCACTATCTGACTAGGGCAACCATATCTAATCACAAAAGTACCCCGACCCCTAGCAAGACTTATGTCCCATGACTTACTAAGCCGAAGACCCACGTCCAACGTGATCAAGTCTACCCTGCCCTGCATCTCTTCACCCCAAGGGTGATTCAGTCAAGCTCTAAGGCGGTCGGTCCGCGTCCAACGAAGCTAGCACCACCCCCACGAGGTAAAATAGTACTAGCTCTGCGCATCCACGCACAACAAATGTGCAAAATAGCCGTGAGAGTGTCCTCCAGTGCGAAGCCTGTGAGGGACCCACTCCTCAACGGCCACCCTACGAATCAAGTCTCCGTATCTCATATTGAGGCTCCCACAGTCTCATGGCTATTCTAAGCCTTACTCACGGAATCTATATACTTATCTCATCAATATCACATGAGGGACGCACCCATACCACATCTCAATCATCAATATCACGTGATGGATACACCCATACCACATCTCAACATTATCCAGTGACCTTGTCACCTACGTCTCAGTGCCAAAGTCCTCATAAACTCTTAAGATTGCATACTTTATTAAAAATCCTTCAAATTCCATCACAAGGGTGGGTAGGGTTAGAAAAACCCTTCAAGGAACAAATCGTACCCACAACCCTTACAAAATCTCTCCTTTCCTTGATATTTTCTTACAATCTCTTAGCCTAATCTTCCGTAGAAGACCCTGCATCATCATAAAAATCGAAGAAGTTGTTAGGGCATGTCTTCCACGTGTGCCCCAACACTCCACAAGTCAGACAGGGTATTATTCCTGGTCCCGCAATGTAAGGACAGTTAGTCCTCTCCTTCCCATGCCCATGAAGTCCACAAATATGGCAAATAATATCCATAGGGTGGGGGCAATAAGTACAGTTGTGCCCCTCCTGATTGCATAACTCGCACATATAATCTGTCAACTCACCCGAAGTCGGAGTAGCCAAAGTATACTCGGGCGAGTCTATCTCCCCCACGGATTCTTTTAAGTTTGGGATATCTTCATCATCCTCTTCGGGTACAAAGGCTGGAGCAACCCCAACATTGTACTCGGGCGATTCTACTTCCATGTCCTAACTGATTACCACTTCATTGATGAAGTTTGGCACGCTGGAATCGTCGGAAGAAGAAACCAGATCTATTGGACAGCTAGGTGCCCCTCTGTCTCACAACTCGGTGTACTCTATGTTGCTCGACATATCTGTATCATAAAGCAGCAGCATATCAATGTCAGCTGTAGTTCAAACTATTCTTTGTTTTGGGAAATTTCCCAATGTATCACATAATGCCTTTTGTTTGGGGAACTTTCCTATGTATCGTATAATGTCTCTTGTTTGGAGAAATTGCCAAATAAACAACTTGTGTTTCTTGTCCTTTGGGGAAATTGCCAAATCAGCACTCTTTGTATTTCCTTTGTTTTTGGGGAAAATTCCTAAGTATCAAGTGTTTGTTTCTCAATTTGGGGATATCGGGGAAATATATCCTAATTTGCTATGTTTGGTATATCCAATTATTTTGACTGTACTTCTTTGCTATCTTTCATTGTTGTTCTCAGGTTGAATGTTCAGTCTGAGTCTAACAAAGTAAATTAATCCAGCCCCTGTGCAGTGGACTCCGAAGAGTTGGTCAGTTGGGATTCTTATCTGTCAGTGAGACATGAAACCGTCTTAATCTTACTTCGAAAGATTCAATCTTCCCGTTTCGCTCTGATTACCAACTGTAACGCCCTGCCCTTTTTCACTTACTTTCTGAAAATCAGAATCTATTTTTTTTGTAAAGTGATAGAGTGCGGGACGTCACGACGCGAGCTAAGTCCGAGCTTTCCAAAGCCCGACCTTTAACTGGCCAACTATACGTGTGTGTGGACCGAGTCCACAAAAATGGTTCACACGTATTCAAGTTAAACCTTGCAGATTAAATCATAAATTGCGGTTTATAATAGAACCTAACTCTATTCCGATTGAGTAGATAGCAAAGATGTACGTCCTTTTACAATATTTATCTTAACTGAAATAATCAAATAAAATCATTCCAAACCATAGCAACATAACTAAGTTATTACATGTCCGACATTCTAAGTTAACTCAAATTACAAGTCCAAATAATAACTTAAAACAAATATAAAGTGAACTCATTCAAGCCTCTAAGCTTGACTCCGATCATGCTCATCGTTCCCTTCGTTTCCTGCGTCATTCACTAGGGTAGAAATAGGGCGTTAGAACAACGCGCCCAGTAGGTATTCCGATTAGGGCTACCACAAGGTTAGTATAAAAGATGCATATAACATAATAATACATGATCATCAAAACCTTACAAAACAATGCTATCTATATATGTAAATGTAATGACTCCCACCCATCACAAGTATACATAGCCTCTTGATGGGATTCTCATCATCAAGGTACCACCACATAGGTCTTTCGGACGCCCCGACGGAGTGTGGACCCTCCGGTTTCCTCTTGATGGGATTCTCATCATCAAGGCAACCCACATAGGTTTTTTCGGTCGCCCCGACGGAGTGTGGCCCTCCGGTTACATAACCATCACCCCATGCCATGCATGAGATGTCAATGAATACATGCCATTTGTAATAAAATCTTAGCATTCAAATCCTCTTCCAAACATAATAATTTAACACATATCTCATCAAAATCAAGATTAAAGCAACAAGTATAAACCATGGTTACAAAGAGGTAGGAAACCTACACAAAGGTCGCTTAAAATGTCCGCTCTTCTTAAACCGTCACCTGTTCACGATTGCGCACCGTTCAAGAAGTCTCGTTACCTTGTTACATGTCAGTAAGTCAAACACATATCTCATTTGGTTTCTAATTAAGTCTAAGACCAAACACACCACCTTGTGGGGTTTCGGCCATACACCATGGCCGAACCTCACCCACTTGGATTTGATCTCTCTTTTATTCAACCAAGCCCATCCAAGTAATTCATTTAAAACTCAGTCCATAAAATACATAAACAAACCATTCCTCATGGGGTTCGGCCATGGTCTTACATTTTTACCCCTATTTACATTTTATGCCATTGCTCATTCTATGGCTATCCATTCCATTTAAAAATATGCCTAGGTTAATCAATAACCCACCAAATACCCCTTAAGTGGGGTTTGGCCATACAACATGGCCGAACCTCACCATCTTGGGTTTGGTCCCTCTTTCATGTCCTTTGTTCTTTTAATTTAGATATAAGATCATGACCTCTTTATTCCTTAATCTCATTACTTATGCACTAATTGTTTAACATAACTAATAATCTAAGTCCACTAAACATTACTCCATTTTAACCCCTTCAAAGTCCTTGGCAACCTTCCATGGTGTTCGGCCATACACTATGGCCGAACCCATGGTTCATGGTTCTTTCACCACATAACATTTTCATATCATGTAACATGATTAATATTCCTCCCTTAAGAAGTCCTTTTACAAATCTTTAACATGCATCCACTAGTTACATGTTTTGAAATCCTTCAAACTTATTAAAACAGTCCACATAATTTAATCTCTAAGAAAACCCTAAATCCGTAAATGTTATTTGGTGGGGTTCGGCCATGTCAAAAACCCATAAAAATAACCAAGTCTTTTCTTGGGGTTCGGCCATGCACCATGGCCGAACCTTATGATCCATTCTTTCCATTGAGAAGACTGATTCAACAACCAACTTTCATCCATGGGGTTCGGCCATAAACCTTGGCCGAACCCTATGGTTCTTATAAACAAAAGCTAGTAAATTACTCACCGGTTCCGCGACTCCTCCGGTTTTCTTTTGCTCCTAGCTTGTTCCTTTTCTTTCTTTCCTTAGCCTTTCCTTCCTTCCTTCCTGTCCTTTAGCCGAGATTGATCTTGATGCAGTCCTTGGAGTGGTTCGGCCAAGGTATAGATTTAAGAGAGAGAGTATTTCAGCCTTGGGTGTGAATGATAAAACCTTGAGATGCAAACTCCTTTGTTCTAAGTCCACTTTGTCTTTGAGGAGTGATCAGCCAAGAAGTGTTTTGAGGAGAAACAACCAGCCAAGATTCTTGTCTAGAGAGGTGGGACGACCAAGGGAGAGAGAGTAAGGGAGAGAATGAATGGAAAACAAGTATGAGGGTTGACCAAATGTGGTGTCCCTTGATGGGACCCCTTTGTGACTCCCCTCCCCATTCATCTCCTTCACTTATTCCATTTCGGGGTTTCATCCTTGAGATGAAACCCTCCCAACGGTTTTGGCTCTTCGGCTGCCTTGGTACAACCTTCTCCCCCAAGCTTCCTCCTCTCATTAAAGCTTCAAGTGGGGGTTTCATCTTAAGATGAAACTTTCCCCCCTTTCCAATGTGTGTCCTTTGAATTTTGAATTTGAAATGAATCATCACTCCTCACCTCTCCATTACTTCTCCATGTGGGGGTTTCATCTTTGAGATAAAACCCCCATGCCAACGTGTAGCCTAGGTGTATCCTCCCTCAATGTGTGAACCCATTTTGTAACTCCCATAACCACAACCTCCCATTTATTTTCCAAGTTGGGGGGTTTCATCCATGAGATGAAACTCTATGTCCAACGTGTGGACCACCTTTAGCTGATCTTCGGTGAAGTGCACCTCTCCAACTTCCCATCAACTCATTTAATTTACCTCATATATTTAACTCAACTCACCTTTTTAATTTAATTCCTTTAATTCATTTGAATCAACTCAAATATTTGATTCCATTTCCACCTCACATCAGTCCCAAGCTAATTAAGCTTGAACTCACTTGGTGGTCAACCAAGTCAACCATGACCCATTGGGTCTAAATTGGCCATTTTGACCCAATTAACAAACTTTGACCCAATTAGTACTCTTGACCCAATTGAACATACCTTCCCCATTTATTTTATTTCCAACACATAACCCATGACCGTTGGGTCTAAATTGAGCCATTGACCCAACACCTTACTTATCTAAGGTCCATAGCCAACAATTCACAATTTAAAAAGGTAAATTCATGTAAATTGATATCTTTGAAATTCCGGGGTGTTACAATGTTTAATCATACACTTAGGTCATCATTTTACAACCCAAAATCCATCAACATGTCTTCCATCATTTTCATGGTCCAAATACATCTAAGTCCATCAATATCTCTCCATGGGGTTCGGCCATACAACATGGCCGAACCCATGGTCCATGGTTCTTCATCATCTCCTCATTTTAAATCATTAATTTCAACATTTAAAAATCCATTTAAAATCACCAACATTCCTCCATCATTTTTCATCCTTAAAAACCTATTAAAATCAGTAACCCACTTCCATGGGGTTCGGCCATACAACATGGCTGAACCCTATGGTTCATCTTTTCTCTTAAAAAATCATATACCCATAATTATATCCTTTGATGGGGTTCGGCCATACATCATGACCGAACCTCATCCAATCCTTCCTTTGTCCTTAATGGTCCATGCATAAAATCTAGGGTTTGACCATGCAAGGACCAAACCATGATCTTTGATTATATTCCTTATCTTGGACATGCATGAGGTCCTTAGCCATATATATATAATAATTAGGGTTCAGCCATGCAAGGGCCGAGCCATGATCCTTGACCATTCTTCATGTCTAGCCATGCATGTTGACATAAACCATATATACATAGTGTCCTTAGTAATCCCTCTTACTCATTAGGGTCTTGTCCATTTTTGCATCTCATTTCTTGGATGGATTTTAAATCAATGGCCCATAACATTTTGGCCAACTTTCCAATCCGAAATGGGATGTTCCTTTAACCTCTTTCTTACTTAATAAAATCTTGTCAAGTACTAATTACCGATTCCGCTACTCCTCCTCTTTCTTCCATTCCGTCTTGCTCCTCCGCTCTTTTCCTTCTTTAGTCTTTCTTCTTTCTTCCTCCTTGATCTTCGGCCAAAGTGTGAGCTTGAGAGGGAGAGGGTTTTAGATGAAAACCCCAAGGAGATGCTTCGGCCTTGGTGAAGGTTTGAGAGAGGGAGAGGAGGAGAGAATATAAAAACCCTAAGTGTTCTCTTTGTCTTGTGAGAGAGGTTGGTCAAGCTTGAGAGAGGGAGAGGATTTTGAGATAGAAAAATCTAAGTGTTTTTCCTTGTTCAATGAGAGAGGTCGGCTAAGAGTGAGAGGGAGAGAGTGAGAGAGTGAATGAGATGAAAAGCTTTCTTTCCATCTTGTCTAGGGTTTCCTTGAGCAAGACTCCACCCTTATCAATGTGGAGTCTTCCCCATGAGTCCTTTGACCAAACAAGGGAATGCATGCCCTCCACATGGCACACACCACCCTTCTCCAACGGTTTTGGCTTGTGGTTTCCTTTTGGTGGCTAGTGGTTTGCATGAGATGGAACCCCCACCTCTCCTTTGACCAACCATGAGAATGCATGCCCTCCACCTAAGTTCTTTGTCTAGCCAAGAGGGTGCATGCCCTCCACATGGCACACACCACCCTTCTCCAACGGTTTTGGCTTGTGGTTTCCTTTTGGTGGCTAGTGGTTTGCATGAAATGGAAACCCCTTTAACTCACTCCATCTTTTCATCTTCCATGTGACTCACCACCCATTTGACTCACTCCATTTAAATGAAACTCACTCCTAACTCAAGCACTTGGATTTATTCTAAATTAACTTAGGTCATTCTAATTAAATAATTTACATCACTTGATCCTTTTTAATTCACCTTTGAACTCACCCATGGTTGACCAAGTCAACCATGGTGGCCGGCCCCACTTGTACCTTAGTCCCCAAGCCACCTCACTTGGTGAGGTGGGGTTGGGTCCCACTTGGCCATGCCACTTGGATAATTCCTTATACACTTGCCACCTCATTTGATGAGCTGGACCCCATGCCTTTGATCGTAATTGGGTCCATGACCCGATTAAATCCATTCCTTACCCATTTACCTTTCCCAATTGGCCATTTGACCCAATTGACCATCATTGACCCAATTAAATAGAATTAATCCTATCCATGGTCCATTGGACCATACTTGGGCCATTGCCCCAACTTTAATCCATCTAACATCCATTCCATCTACAAATCTTAATTTTCAATAATTAAAAATAAATAATAGCCAATATATTTATTGCTTTGAAAATCTGGGCTATTACATTAACAATTAAACATAAATAATAGCCAATATATTTATTGCATTGAAAATCCGGCTATTACAATATTACCCTCTTTTGAAATTTTCATCCTGAAAATCGAGCGAAGTAGGGTTTCAAATAACTTATACAAAAAGTTCAGGATGAGCTGCTCTCATTTCTGATTCAAGTTCCCAGTGGCTTCCACATTTGTAACGCCCGCCATTGTCACCATGTCGAAAATCAGAGTCTATTTTTTTTTTTTTTGGTGAATAGAAGAATGAAAGAGAGCAGGACGTCACGACTGTGAACTAAGTCCGAGCTTCTAAAGCCCGACCCTTAGCTGGCCAACCATACTTGTTCATGGACTATGTAACGCCCCGCCCGTTTTCCAACCTTCCGAAAATTAGAGTCTATTTTTTTTTTTTATAATAAGTAAAGTGGAAGAGAGCGGGGAGCGTCACGACGCGAGCTAAGTTCCGACTTCCAAAGCCCTGACCCTTAACTAGCCAAACCTATGTGTGCATGGACCAAGTCCATGAAAACCAAACCACACATAGAACTAAGTAAAACTTGCAAAATATACATAACTGAATTGCGGAATAAGTCAAATATGCAGAACTAAACTGTTTAGATAGCAAAGTACAAGTCATCTATCCAAAATTACTTAAATCAATTAACCATCATCAAAACTATTCACAAACCATAGCAATATTCCAAGATATTACATATCCTTGCAAACATAAATAAAATATCCATATATATATTTTCCATTCAGATATCCAAACTCCTACGCTTGGTTTTCTTCGCGATCCTCGGCCTTTCCCTTTCCTCTTCTTGTGTCATCCACTAGGGTAGAAGTAGGGCGTTAGACAACGCGCCCAGTAGGTATTCCGATTAGGGCTAACACATGGGTTAGTATATAAAATCCAGATATAATATACCATATCATACTTATAAAACATCGTGTCTAAAATTATGTATGATAACAGAGATCCAATCATACAGATAAAAACCAGTAAACTTGCATAATAATAAAGATCATATCATGTCAATTCAATGCCATGTCATGCTAGTATATGTCTTATGCAATGAGTCCCACCCATTACATACATATAATCTCTTGATAGTATTCTCATCTCTTGATAGTATTCCCATCTCTGGATAGTATTCTCATCTTTTGATAGTATTCTCATCTCTTGATTGTATTCTCATCTCTTGCTAGTATTCTCCACATCAAATTATTCCTCACGACTTACGGATGCCCCGATGGAGCATAGTTCTCCGGTTAAAGTATCCTCCTGGTGGGACTCTCACCACATAAGGAGGCCCCACAGTTGTATCACGGACATTCCGATGGAGTGTGGGCTCCGGTTGCATAACATCCCCCCCATGCCATGCATGAGATGCAAATGGCAATCATGCTACATAATATTACAAAACATAGCATGAAAATCCCATAATTGCAACATATTGTTTGGTACCAAAATAACTTATGAAACATGAATTAAAATCATCAAAAGTACATAATACATACCCATGGTTTCAATGATGTAGGAATCCTACCGAAAGTTCACTTAACAGTCCGCTCTTCTTAGACCGTCACCCTTTCACGGCTCGTGCACCGTTCAAGGAGTCCTAATACCTTATTTATATAACGGCAAGTCAATCACATACCCTTGTGATTTCTAATTAAGTTTAAATCCTAAAAATCATCTTGTGGGGTTCGGCCATACCCATGGCCGAACCTCACCCACTTTGGATTTGATCTTCCTTTTCATTTGATCAATACCATCCATATAACTTACACAAACACCTTATATTAAATAATATCCCTTGGTAGGATTCAGCCATACAGCATGGCCGAACCATACCACTTTGGTTTGACCCCTCTTTCAAGTCCTTTAATCCTTCATTCCATTATAACTTGTATTTACAGTTTTGCCACTACTGACCCTTGTTTAATTTTTGCTTAATAATCAAAGTCATATAACCAATCTACCTTAGTGGGGTTCGGCCATACAACTTGGCCACCAATCCAAATTGGGTCTATTTTAATCCTTCATACTTAACTAGCCCTTAATCTCTCATCATCTTTATGGCACCACAAATACTTATGTCCATTAGAATCATTCCATGGGGTTCGGCCATATGTGGTTCTTTATTTCCACCTATTAACATATTACAAATCCATTTAAGATATTCATATCATTCCATAACTTTTATCCTTCAAAACCCCCAACCATGACCTATGCCTCTTTCTATGGGATTCGGCCATACCCATGGCCGAACCCTATATATCACCCTTGGTTCTTTTATCCATTAATCATGCTTCACCATATGGTCATAACTTAGACTCTTTAAAAACATTACAAAACCAACAATAATTTCTAATCATATACTTGAATCCAAATACCCATACAAGGGTCCATGGGGTTCAGCCATACGCATGGCCAAACCCTATGGTTCTCTTCAGCCAATCCTCCCATCCTTTATGTATGGTTCAAATTCAACCTTTTAACCATAATTATGTTATGGTTTAGCCATCCAAAGACCAACCGAAAACATCAATTTTTATTCCAAATAAAACACTTAAAAACTCTCATATATTGGTGTGGTTTTTATCTTTCAAAACCATCAAAAATCACCATAAGCTTATTAAATCCTTTCATGGGGTTCGGCCATCCAAAGTGGCCGAACCCTATGACCCATGATTTGAACCCTTTAACATACATCTTATGTCTAATTAAAACATGTAAAAATCTCCATAATATTGCATGGTTTTTAGCTTTCAAAAACTATCAACCTAACCAAATCTTTTCATGGGGTTCGGCCATCCAAAGTGGCCGAACCCTATGATCCACTTTTATCCTTTTTAAACAACATTTATCCAAGGTTTAAACCCTTGATGGATTCGGCCATTCCATGGCCAAATCATCTCCTTTTACCAATTTATTTAACTAAATTCTTATGTAAACACTTACCAATTTCCTTTACTTTTCTTCTCTCCTTTTGATCCTTGCTTTCTTCCTTCTTGCTTCCTTAGTCCTTAGCTGATTGAAAGCTTGAACAATGGTGAAAACACCAAAGGATGATTCGGCCAAGAGATAGGTTTTGAGAGAGAGGGAGAGAGATGAAGTTCTAAGGTTTCTTTGTGATCAAATTCGGCCAAAGGGTGTGCTGCATCTCTTTTGTATACCAGCCCTCAAACCTCTCATTTACCCTCATAAATGTTGGTCTAAGCAAGGAGTCTTTTGACACAACCCAAGGCATCCCTTGACACTCCCAACGTTGGGCTTTGGGTTTCCATCATGAGATGGAAACCCTCCAAATTTCTCATGTGATTCTTATCCCATTCCATTTAATTTCATGCATGGAAAACTACTACTCATGCCACCAATGTGCATGACTTGGCTTGGTCTTTGAAATCAACACAACTCCTCATCTTCCTCCCTTATGATGGAGCACTCCCAATGTGTACACCATTACTTGTCTTTGAAACAAGTTCAACCCCTCATCTTCCCACTTGACTCACTTGGGATGAGGGTCTCCATGTCTTCCAATTTAACTCACTCAACTCATTAGCTCAACTCTCCTCATTTAATGCACTTGAGTCAACTCCATTATTTGATTCATTTCCAACTCAATTCAGCCCCAACTCAACCTGATTTGACTCACCCTTTGAGCTCACTTGAGGGTCCACATGGTCAATGTGGTCAACATGGTCAACTCGACCCATTGGGTCCCAACTTAGGTTATTGATCCAATTTGGCGCCTTGACCCATTTATGGGTGGTTTACCCATTTAAAATGTGGTTTTCATATTTGTATCCAGCCTACCTATTTATCCTTCATTTAATTCCAAATCAATTCAGCCTAACCCAATTAAGATTGGGCTCACCCAATGGTCAAATGAGTCCATCATGACCCATTGGGTCCCAATTGGGTCCTTTGACCCAAATAATCATCTTGACCCAATTAGATGTACATTACCCATCTACTTTAATGTGATCCTTATAATATGCACATTGGGTCTTAATTACCTTTTTCTCATCTACAATTATAATCTTCTAATTTACCATTCCAATGTAACGCCCGCCCCTTTTCACCGAAATTAGAGTTTAGTTTTTTTTTTTTTTTGAAATTAAATAGAAGTGACAAAGGGCGCGGACGTCACAACGTGAGTTAAGTCCGAGCTTCTAAAGCCCGGCCCTTAACTGGCCAACCCTACGTGTGCGTGGAACGAAGTCCACGAAGAATGGTTCACACGTAGAAGTAAGCTCGAGGAATATTAAATTAAATGCGGAATGATAATAGAGACTAACCTACAAATTTTAGATAGCAGGGAAGAACATTCATTTAATTACTAAGATACCTCAAAATTACAACGTCCAAAATAAAATCCAAAACATAGCAAGTAATCTAAAATATTACATTCCGACGAGCTAAGCTATTTAAATTACATTTCCAAAATAAAACTTAAATAAACTAAGTAGCTCGCTTTCCCAAACTCCTACGCTTGGCTCTCGTCGCGCCCTTCCGCTGCGCCATCTCCTGCGTCATCAGCTAGGGTAGAAGTAGGGCGTTAGACAACGCGCCCAGTAGGACTCCGAGTAGGGCTAACACATGGATTAGTGATAACAAGCATACACATAATAATATAATGAAAACCATAAAATGAATGCTATGCCATGGGTGTCTTATGTCATGTGTCCCACCCATCATCCATACCATCATGATATCCCCATGTTTACTTCTCGGTCGCCCCGACGGAGCATGGACTCCGGTTATACCTCCACATATCAATATATCCCCATGTCTGCTTTTCGGTCGCCCCGACGGAGCATGGACTCCGGTTATAGTACATCAGGCTATCCCCATGTCTGCTTATCGGTCGCCCCGACGGAGCATGAACTCCGGTTATAGCGCATCAGGCTATCCCCATGTCTGCTTCTCGGTTGCCCCGACGGAGCATGGACTCCAGTTTCATTATTTTCCCGCCCATACCATGCATGAGATGTAGGTGCATTATGCTATGTATTATATATAATTTGTAGCCTTCATATATAATTCATAGCCTAATCATATAAATCATAGCCTGGCAATATGCCATATAATATATATAAATCATAATCTTAAAACCCATCATAAAGCAAATCATATAAATTACCAAACTAAATCACGGGAACCATCATATAACACGTAAATCCATGGTTTACAAAAAGGTAGGAATCCTACCGAATACCTACTAACGTCCTTTTTCGTTTCTATCTGATAAATCCGGTCGCCGATCACGTACCGTTTGTGATGTCCGGTACCTTATTACATATCAATAATCAGCCATATTTTTAACCATTTGAGTCCATTAATCATACCTTAGCGGGGTTCGGCCATTAGCGGGGTTCGGCCATACACCATGGCCGAACCTCACTAACAGGTTTGTGGGTCCCATTTAATCCATTAAATCTTTTAATCGCATGAGTCTAAAAATCAGCCACCCTAGGCTTTATTAATCACATATAAGGTTATTACTTAGAGTCCCTAAGTCCATGATCATCTCCTATGAGGTTCGGCCATACACCATGGCCGAACCCATGGTTCTTGAATTTGGCCATTATTTACAATTTTGCCACTACTCCTTCCATGGATAAATCATTCACATTTCCATGTACATTATGGTCCATAATTGATCCATAACTTAGACCCATTAATGATCCATAACTTAGGTCCGTTACTGACCCCTCTACCATGTCATAATATCTTTAAAAATCAACCATTTAATTATCCTAATCCTTATAAATTTAAACACATACCAAAGTCCCACTTAACCCATCAAATGGCTTGCAAAATAGGTCATGGGTTCGGCCATACACCAAGGCCGAACCCATGATGTCTTTTTCCCATTTTTCTTAGGCCTATTTACCACATTTAGATTCAAAATAAGTCCCTCCATGAGGGGGTTTAAATCACACTTTTAAACCATTATCCTTAACTACATTGGAGTCCATTACAACTATCAACATTAGGTTCATTTTGGTTCATCAACACCACCAACATTCCCCATTTATTTTTCCACTCTTTTACATCCATCATCATTCCACATTCATCACCATAGGGTTCAAAAACATTCCATCCATAAAATCTTTCCATGGTTTTATTTTTAAAACCTCATTTACAATGCTTAAAATCCATTTAAAAATTGTTAATTTTCTCCATCATTTTCCATAATTTCATACCTATTAAATCCACCATTTCATGAACCATAGGGTTCGGCCATATACCATGGCCGAACCCATGGTTCATGGTTCACCTTCATCCACCATCTTTGAGGCCATTGAAATCATCAATATTTCCCATGATTTTTCTCATAAAAACCCTTTAAAATTACCCACATTTAATCATTAAAAACTTAAAACCCTAAATCATCCTCCATGGCTTCCATTCTTTATAAACCCTATTAAATCACTTAATCACTCACCATGGGGTTCGGCCATACTACATGGCCAAACCCTATGGCCCATAATTTCTTCCAACAATACATACCTCCATGCTTACATAATGTCCTTAATCCATTTATTTTTTCTTAACCCTAATTTACTCATTAGGGTTTTGTCCATTTTTCATCCTTCCATTGTATGGATTTGAGATCCAATGCCTATGATAATTTGGCCACCATCAAATCTAAGAAGAATGGACCCCAGATCTTAAACCCTAAAAAAATCCAATCTCTTGTTTAGAAATACTTACAATCTGTCGGCTCCTCCGACTTTCTTTGCTCCCTTCGGACTCCTTGGCCTCCTTTCTTTTCTTCTCCTTTGTTGGTTGGGTAGGATGCTTGATCAAGATGAAAAACCTCCAAGCTTGGGTTCAGCCATCATGGGGTGTGTTTGAGAGAGGGAGAGGAGAGGAGAGGATGGTGATGAAGAAGATACTATGGCTTGATCTTGGAATGATGGCCAAGCTTGGCTTCTTTCTTTTCTTCTCCTCTTTTTCTTCCAAGCTTTTCTTCTTCTTTCTCTTGGTGTGGGACGGCAATGTGGAAGAGCAAGAGAGGGAGAGAGTGAAATAGGAGAGAATGAAAATAAAAACCCATCTTATCCCAAGGTTGCTTAAGTTATACTCAACCATTAATTCTCCTACCAACCACATGAGATATTTTTCATGCTTTATGGTGGTGGTTGGGATAAACCACCACCAAGCCAACGTTTTTGGGTGTTAAAGATAAGATGGCTTTTGTTCTTCCATTTGACCATTTGACCACCTCAATTGATTAGCTTAATTAATTAATTAATTAGATCATTAGGTTAATTAATTCCCATTTAACTTAATTCCATTTGCTTAAATTCGCTTCATGCATACACCCATGGTTGACCAATTCAACCATGGTGGCCGGCCCTACCAATTCTTGGTCCACACGCCACCTCACTTGGTGAGGTGGAGGTGGGTCCCAATCGGCCATGTCACCTTGGCCAATTCATCACTAACTTAGGTGATTTAATTTAATCCATTTTCAACTACTTGGATCACCATTGGCCCATGGCCCAATTACATTCACCTCCTACCCATTTACCTTAGAGCTTAAATCATTTTGACCCATTGGGTCCCGGATGGGTATTGGGCCCAATTTGACCATCCTTGGCCCAATTGACCATCATTGACCCTTTAAATGAATTTAAATCCAATCCATGGTCCATTGGGCCATACTTGGGCCTTTGCTCCATATTTTGATCCATTCATCATTTATTCCATCAAATTTCCAATTTCCACCATTAAAAATAAATAATAGCCACATATTCATTTATTTAAAAATTCGGGCTATTACATCCAATAGCATTTTTGTAAATATTTATATCTTTGAAAAATCGAGGTGTTACAATATAACCCTCTTTTTAAAATTTACGTCCCGAAAATCGAGTGAAGTAGGGTTTCAAATGATATACATAAATAGTTTAGAGTGAGCTATTCTCATCTCCGATTTCAAGTTCCCAAGTAGCCTCCTCAATACCATCTCGATCCCATACCACTTTGACGAACTGAATCGCTCGGTTTCGTAACACCCTTTTGTTATGTCTCATGTTATATCTTTTTCTCGTGAGACATTTGTGATCTCACGTTGATTAATCTACTTTGTTTCACTTTAGCCTGCTCTCATGATATTTTCCATACGCACCTGCTCAATACGTTCTTTCATCTACTCTCTGTGTGAGGTAGCCTATCAATGCGAGCCTATGCTCAAAGCTTTTTCTGATTCCATTTCACTAGGTTTCTAGTTGCACTCTCCTGGAACTCCATCGACTAACTACAGAGTCAAGTGATCAGTCTAATTCGGCTGTCGCCCATAGCTTCCCATTCAAGTTTCACCAGACTCTTATGTTTTCCGTTAAATACATCCCCAAAATTTTGCACATAAGTCACATGTGACTAACACCTTTTGTTTAAATCTCTTACGATACCAATACTTGGCAACAATCCAAACCACCATGAAACTCTCATCCATGGGAAGATGATATCCATCCATAGATCCATCACATTTACCATGGGGCCATTGTATCTATTGTTGGATCTATATATTCACCAATAATCGTCATCGTCTATCAATAGGAAATACTATAGTAAGTGCAGTGGGCACTTGTTGTATTATGGTGCTAGTAACAGATGCAAAGGCAGTAGATCAAATAATGCATAAGCATATGAACTGCAAATTACTGCCGATACCTTGAATTACCGAATGTTCCACTGTCTCTAGAGGAGAAGTCAAAGTATTCAGTCGTTCAGATTCTTGTGACTGAGCTGGTTGAGCCAGACTAAAGAGAGAACCCCTGTAGTGAGGAGATCTTTTGTTCTGTGGACGCTCTCTTTTGAAATGGCCCTGCTGACCACATCGCAAACAGGCACGAGGAGATCTACCATTCTGTGGACAATTTCTTTTGAAATGGTCCTGTCGACCACATCGGAAATAGGAACTTCCAGTGGAACCAGTAAAGGCTGAAGATCTCCAAAGGTATGGTCTTAATCTTTTGCGGGGACAAAAAGTATTTCCCCCACCCTGACCTTTTCGGTCCTGTGTTTTATTGAGGGTTGTGTTCCCATTTCCGTTCAAGAGTTGCTGTAGAACGGAAGTAACTACCGCTTGTACTAGGTTCCGTAGTTCAGGAGGTACTTCAGGAATGTTTGCACCATTCTTACCCTCTTCGTTATGTTCTTCTTCCTTTGGAGACATTTTTCCTAAATCATGGAAACATCAGTTGACTTAGCTTCTATGTAAAGTTTGAGTTCTTCATAGTTTAGGGAAATTGCCAAATTAGCACTCTCTGTATTTCTTTGTTTTTGGGGAAACTTCCTAAATATCAAGTATCATTTCTCAATTTGGGGAAATCCTGATGTTCTGCTGTTCTCGGGGAAAACCTCCCTAAGTATCATGTATCACTTCTCAGTTTGGGGATATTGCCAAATCATCACTCTTTGTTTTCCTTTGTTTTTGGGGGAAAATTCTAAATTCCTGTTGTTTGTTTCTCAATTTGGGGATATCGGGGAAGTGTATCCTATTTTGTTATGTTTGATATATCCACTTATGATGACTATACTTGCTTTGCTATCTTTCATTGTTGTTCTCAGATTGATTATTTAGTCTGAGTCTATCGAAGTAAATTAATCCGGCCCCCAGTCAGCGGACTTCGAAGAGTCGATCAGTTGGGATTCTTATCTGTCAGTGAGACATGAAACCGTCTTAATTTTACTTCGATGATTCAACTTCCCGTTTTGCTTTGATACCAACTGTAATGCCCCGCCATTTTCCAACCTTCCGAAAATCAGAGTCAATTTTTTTTTTTTATAATAAGTAAAGTGGAAAAGAGCGGGAGCGTCATGACGCGAGCTAAGTTCGGACTTCCAAAGCCCGACCCTTAACTGGCCAAACCTATGTGTGCATGGACCAAGTCCATGAAAACCAAACCACACATAGAACTAAAGTAAAACTTGTGGAATATACATAACTGAATTGCGGAATAAGTCAAATATGCGGAACTAAATTGTTTAGATAGCAAAGTACAAATCATCTATCCAAAATTACTTAAGTCAATTAACCATCATCAAAACTATTCACAAACCATAGCAATATTCCAAGTTATTACATATCCTTGCAAACATAAATAAAATATCCATATATATCAATTCCATTCAGATATCCAAACTCCTACGCTTGGTTTTCTTCGAGATCCTCGACCTTTCCCTTTCCTTTTCCTGTGTCATCCACTAGGGTAGAAGTAGGGCGTTAGACAACGCGCCCAGTAGGTATTCCGATTAGGGCTAACACATGGGTTAGTATATGAAATCCAGATATAATATACCATATCATACTTATAAAACATCGTGTCCAAAATTATGTATGATAACAGAGATCCAATCATAAAGATAAAAACCAGTAAACTTGCATGATAATTAAAGATCATATCATGCCGATTCAATGCCATGTCATGCTAGTATATGTCTTATGCAATGAGTCCCACCCATCACATACATATAATCTCTTGATGGTATTCTCATCTCTTGATAGTATTCTCCACATCAAATTACTCCTCACAACTTACGGATGCCCCGACAGAGCGTAGTTCTCCAGTTAAAGTATCCTCCTGGTGGGACTCTCACCACCTAAGGAGGCCCCACAGTTGCATCACGGACATTCCGACTGAGTGTGGGCTCCGGTTTCATAACATCCCCCCCATACCATGCATGAGATGCAAATGCCAATCATGCTACAGAATATTACAAAACATAGCATGAAAATCCCATAATTGCAACATATTGTTTGATACCAAAATAACTTATCAAACATGAAATAAAATCATCAAAAGTACATAATACATATCCATGGTTTCAATGATGTAGGAATCCTACCAAAAGTTCACTTAACAGTTCGCTCTTCTTAGATCGTCACCAGTTCACAACTCGTGTACCGTTCAAGGAGTCCTGATACCTTATTTATATAACAGCAAGTCAATCACATACCCTTGTGATTTCTAATTAAGTTTAAATCCTAAAAATCATCTTGTGGGGTTCGGCCATACCCCATGGCCGAACCTCACCCACTTTGGATTTGATCTTGCTTTTCATTTGATCAATACCATCCATATAACTTACACAAACGCCTTATATTAAATAATATACCTTGGTAGGGTTCAAGTCCCCTCTTTCAAGTCCTTTAATCCTTCATTCCATTATAACTTGTATTTACGGTTTTGCCACTACTAACCCTTGTTTAATTTTTGCTTAATAATCAAAGTCATATAACCAATCTACCTTAGTGGGGTTCGGCCATACAACTTGGCCACCAATCCAAATTGGGTCTATTTTAATCCTTCATACTTAACTAGCCCTTAATCTTTCATCATCTTTATGGCTCCACAAATACTTATGTCCATTAGAATCATTCCATGGGGTTCGGCCATATGTGGCTCTTTATTTCCACCTATTAACATATTATAAATCCATTTAAGATATTCATATCATTCCATAACTTTTATCCTTCAAAACCCCCAACCATGACCTATGCCTCTTTCTATGGGATTCGGCCATACCCATGGCCGAACCCTATATATCACCCTTGGTTCTTTTATCCATTAATCATGCTTCACCATATGGTCATAACTTAGACTCTTTAAAAACATTACAAAACCAACAATAATTTCTAATCATATACTTGAATCCAAATACCCATACAAGGGTCCATGGGGTTCGGCCATACGCATGGCCAAACCCTATGGTTCTCTTCAACCAATCCTCCCATCCTTTATGTATGGTTCATATTCAACCTTTTAACCATAATTATGTTATGGTTTAGCCATCCAAAGACCAACCGAAAACATCAATTTTTATTCCAAATAAAACACTTAAAAACTCTCATATATTGGTATGGTTTTTATCTTTCAAAACCATCAAAAATCACCATAAGCTTATTAAATCCTTTCATGGGGTTCGGCCATCCAAAGTGGCCGAACCCTATGACCCATGATTTGAACCCTTTAACATACATCTTATGTCTAATTAAAACATGTAAAAATCTCCACAATATTGCATGGTTTTTAGCTTTCAAAAACCATCAACCTAACCAAATCTTTTCATGGGGTTCGGCCATCCAAAGTGACCGAACCCTATGATCCACTTTTATCCTTTTTAAACAACATTTATCCAAGGTTTAAACCCTTGATGGATTCGATCATTCCATGGCCAAATCATGCTCCCTTTTACCAATTTATTTAACTAAATTCTTATGTAAGCACTTACCAATTTCCTTTACTTTTCTTCTCTCCTTTTGATCCTTGCTTTCTTCCTTCTTGCTTCCTTAGTCCTTAGCTAATTGAGAGCTTGAACAATGGTGAAAACACCAAAGGATGATTCGGCCAAGAGATAGGTTTTGAGAGAGAGGGAGAGAGATGAAGTTCTAAGGTTTCTTTGTGATCAAATTCGGCCAAAGGTTGTGTTGCATCTCTTTTGTATACCAGCCCTCAAACCTCTCATTTACCCTCATAAATGTTGGTCTAAGCAAGGAGTCTTTAAACACAACCCAAGGCATCCCTTGGCACTCCCAACGTTGGGCTTTGGGTTTCCATCATGAGATGGACACCCTCCAAATTTCTCATGTGATTCTTATCCCATTCCATTTAATTTCATGCATGGAAAACTATTACTCATGCCACCAACGTGCATGACTTGGCTTGGTCTTTGAAATCAACACAACTCCTCATCTTCCTCCTTTATGATAGAGCACTCCCAATGTGTACACCATTACTTGTCTTTGAAACAAGTTCAACCCCTCATCTTCCCACTTGACTCACTTGGGATGAGGGTCTCCATGTCTTCCAATTTAACTCACTCAACTCATTAGCTCAACTCTCCTCATTTAATGCACTTGAGTCAACTCCATTATTTGATTCATTTCCAACTCAATTCAGCCCCAACTCAAACTGATTTGACTCACCCTTTGAGCTCACTTGAGGGTCCACATGGTCAATGTGGTCAACATGGTCAACTCGACCCATTGGGTCCCAACTTAGGTTATTGATCCAATTTGGCGCCTTGACCCATTTATGGGTGGTTTACCCATTTAAAATGTGGTTTTCATAGTTGCATCCAGCCTACCTATTTATCCTTCATTTAATTCCAAATCAATTCAGCTTAACCCAATTAAGATTGGGCTCACCCAATGGTCAAATGAGTCCATCATGACCCATTGGGTCCCAATTGGGTCCTTTGACCCAAATAACCATCTTGATCCAATTAGATGTACATTACCCATCTACTGTAATTTGATCCTTATAATATGCACATTGGGTCTTAATTTGAACAATGGGCCCCACCATTTTCTCATCTACAATCATAACCTTTTAATTTACCATTCCAAGGGCATTTTTGTAAATATTTATATCTTTGAAAAATCATGCCATCTTTGAATCATTAATCTAATCACATATAAGTTAGTCATTTAGTATCAACAAAACCTAAGTCCACAAAACTTCCTCCATGGGGTTCGGCCATACACCATGGCGGAACCCATGGTCCATCATTTTTACCTATATTTACATCTTTGCCATTGTTCTATCCATGGCTAATTACCTAACTTATTTGCATATGACTTCAAGTCCAGAAATGATCCATAACTGATTCCTTAATCCAAAGATGATCTACAAATGAATGACCCCTTAAAGATTGGTTCATGGGATTCGGCCATACCCATGGCCGAACCCTATATATCACCCTTGGTTCTTTTATCCATTAATCATGCTTCACCATATGGTCATAACTTAGACTCTTTAAAAACATTACAAAACCAACAATAATTTCTAATCATATACTTGAATCCAAATACCCATACAAGGGTCCATGGGGTTCGGCCATACGCATGGCCAAACCCTATGGTTCTCTTCAACCAATCCTCCCATCCTTTATGTATGGTTCATATTCAACCTTTTAACCATAATTATGTTATGGTTTAGCCATCCAAAGACCAACCGAAAACATCAATTTTTATTCCAAATAAAACACTTAAAAACTCTCATATATTGGTATCGTTTTTATCTTTCAAAACCATCAAAAATCACCATAAGCTTATTAAATCCTTTCATGGGGTTCGGCCATCCAAAGTGGCCGAACCCTATGACCCATGATTTGAACCCTTTAACATACATCTTATGTCTAATTAAAACATGTAAAAATCTCCACAATATTGCATGGTTTTTAGCTTTCAAAAACCATCAACCTAAACAAATCTTTTCATGGGGTTCGGCCATCCAAAGTGACCGAACCCTATGATCCACTTTTATCCTTTTTAAACAACATTTATCCAAGGTTTAAACCCTTGATGGATTCGGTCATTCCATGGCCAAATCATGCTCCCTTTTACCAATTTATTTAACTAAATTCTTATGTAAGCACTTACCAATTTCCTTTACTTTTCTTCTCTCCTTTTGATCCTTGCTTTCTTCCTTCTTGCTTCCTTAGTCCTTAGCTAATTGAGAGCTTGAACAATGGTGAAAACACCAAAGGATGATTCGGCCAAGAGATAGGTTTTGAGAGAGAGGGAGAGAGATGAAGTTCTAAGGTTTCTTTGTGATCAAATTCGGCCAAAGGTTGTGTTGCATCTCTTTTGTATACCAGCCCTCAAACCTCTCATTTACCCTCATAAATGTTGGTCTAAGCAAGGAGTCTTTAAACACAACCCAAGGCATCCCTTGGCACTCCCAACGTTGGGCTTTGGGTTTCCATCATGAGATGGAAACCCTCCAAATTTCTCATGTGATTCTTATCCCATTCCATTTAATTTCATGCATGGAAAACTATTACTCATGCCACCAACGTGCATGACTTGGCTTGGTCTTTGAAATCAACACAACTCCTCATCTTCCTCCTTTATGATAGAGCACTCCCAATGTGTACACCATTACTTGTCTTTGAAACAAGTTCAACCCCTCATCTTCCCACTTGACTCACTTGGGATGAGGGTCTCCATGTCTTCCAATTTAACTCACTCAACTCATTAGCTCAACTCTCCTCATTTAATGCACTTGAGTCAACTCCATTATTTGATTCATTTCCAACTCAATTCAGCCCCAACTCAACCTGATTTGACTCACCCTTTGAGCTCACTTGAGGG
This sequence comes from Chimonanthus salicifolius, assembly GCA_013350335.1. Taxonomy (NCBI): domain Eukaryota; kingdom Viridiplantae; phylum Streptophyta; class Magnoliopsida; order Laurales; family Calycanthaceae; genus Chimonanthus; species Chimonanthus salicifolius. The sequence continues at coordinate 43,451,132 of CM023537.1, read as the reverse complement.
TCCACATGGTCAATGTGGTCAACATGGTCAACTCGACCCATTGGGTCCCAACTTAGGTTATTGATCCAATTTGGCGCCTTGACCCATTTATGGGTGGTTTACCCATTTAAAATGTGGTTTTCATAGTTGCATCCAGCCTACCTATTTATCCTTCATTTAATTCCAAATCAATTCAGCTTAACCCAATTAAGATTGGGCTCACCCAATGGTCAAATGAGTCCATCATGACCCATTGGGTCCCAATTGGGTCCTTTGACCCAAATAACCATCTTGATCCAATTAGATGTACATTACCCATCTACTGTAATTTGATCCTTATAATATGCACATTGGGTCTTAATTTGAACAATGGGCCCCACCATTTTCTCATCTACAATCATAACCTTTTAATTTACCATTCCAAGGGCATTTTTGTAAATATTTATATCTTTGAAAAATCATGCCATCTTTGAATCATTAATCTAATCACATATAAGTTAGTCATTTAGTATCAACAAAACCTAAGTCCACAAAACTTCCTCCATGGGGTTCGGCCATACACCATGGCGGAACCCATGGTCCATCATTTTTACCTATATTTACATCTTTGCCATTGTTCTATCCATGGCTAATTACCTAACTTATTTGCATATGACTTCAAGTCCAGAAATGATCCATAACTGATTCCTTAATCCAAAGATGATCTACAAATGAATGACCCCTTAAAGATTGGTTCATGGGGTTCGGCCATACACTATGGCCGAACCCACGATATTCATTTTCATCCTTTAAATTCTTTATCATATTAAGTCCATAAATCAAGTCCCTCCATGGGAAAGTTTTATCATACTCACAGGTCATCATTTGCAATCCCAAAGTCCATCAACGTGACTTCCATTTTAAACCTTTTAAGAACATTAATAACCTTTCATGGGGTTCTGCCATACACCATGGCCGAACCCTATGATCCATGGTTCTTTCACCATTTACAACCTTAGAGACCATTTACAAATCAACAACATTCCTCCATTATTCTTCTCTTTTAAAACCTTTTAAATCACTAACACCCTTTCATATAAAACCTTTTAAAATTATGAATAATCCTCCATGGGGTTCCGCCATATACCATGGCCGAACCCTATGGTTCATAATCTTCTCTTAAAATCATTCATCCAAAATTATAATCCTTTGATGGGGTTCCGCCATTCATCATGGCTGAACCTCATCCAACCACTTTTTGGTCCTTGATGGTTCTTGTATATACCATTTAGGGTTTGGCCATGCAATGGCCGGACCATGTTCCTTGACCAATTTACTTAATAACAAACTCAATGAGTACTTACCGATTCCTCTACTCCTCCTATTTTCCTTCGCTCCGACTTGTTCCTTGGATATTTTCCTTCCTTAGCCTCTTCTTCCTTCCTTCTTGATCTTTGTGAGAGGGTCAGCCTTAGGTTCTTGTGAGAGGGAGAGGATCTTGAGATGAAGCTTTAAGTCCTTCCTCCTTTGTCTTTGGGAGAGGTCGGCCTTGTGTGAGAGGGAGAGAGTGAGATGAAAAATATTCTAAGTGCCCTTGTCTTGAGGTGTGATTTGGCCAAGAGAGTGAGAGGAGAGAGTGAAATGAAAACTCCACTCCTTTCTTGATCAATGAGAAAAAGATATAACATGAGAACAGCTCATCCTGAAGGGTTTATGTAATTTATTTGGAACCCTACTTCGTTCAATTTTCGGGAATAAAATTTTAAAAAGAGGGTTATATTGTAACACCCCTGATTTCTCAAAGATATGAATATTTACGAAAATGCCCCTGGATTGATAAATTTAATAATTATGATGTTAAATGAGAAAATAGTGGGGCCCATTGTTCAAACTAAGATGGTATGAACACATTATAAGGGTCAATTAAAAAGGAATGGGTGGTGTGCATCAAATTGGTTCAAAATGGTTAATTGGGTCAAAGGACCCAATTGGGACCCAATGGGTCATAATGGACTTATTTGACCATTGGGTGAGCCCAAATTTAATGGAGTTAAGCTGAATTGATTGGAAATCAAGTGGAGCATAAATGGGTAGGCTTGATGCACATGTGAAAACCAAATACAAATGGCTAAAACAACCCATAAATGGGTCATGGCGTCAAAATGGGTCAACAAGCTAAATGGGGACCCAATGGGTCGGGTTGACCATGTTGACCATGGCTGACAGTGTGGGCCCTCAAATGAGCTCAATGGTGAGTCAAATCAGGTTGAGTTGGGCTGGAATGAGTTGCATTTAAATTAAATGTTTGAGTGGACTCAAGTGTATTAAATGAATGGCATTTAATGTGGTGAGTTAAGCCATTGAGTTAGGTGAGTTAAAATGGAAATCAAAGAGGTCTTATTTCCATTAAGTTAAAGGGAATATAAGGAGGTGCCTTGGTCTCAAACAAACCAAAACAAGTCCCACACGTTGGGGACTTATAATGGTAGTTTCCATGCTAAGTTTTAAATGAAAATGAATGGGAATTGGATGAGATACATGGGGAGCTGAAAGGTTGCATTGGCTGGTGCCAAGGGATGCCTTGGATGGCACCCAATGCCTACCTAGTTTTATCAAGGATTAATGAGGAGAGATGAGGGAGGTTGGGCTGATTAACAAAAGGAAATAACACCAACACTTGGCCGATTACACCTTGAAGAATTTGGTTTCCATCTCTCCCTCTCCCTCTCTCAAGAACATCTTTCTTGGACCCGAACCAGCTGCTGTGTTTCACCATAGATCAAGCACCATTTCGGCAAGAGATTAAGGAGGAAGGAAAGAAAGGAAGCAAGAGGGAAGAAGCAAGGAAATTGGTAAGTTTTTACATAAGTATTTGGTTAAATAAAAGTGTAGAAGGGAGTATGATTTGGCCATTATTTGGCTGAATCCATCAAGGGTTAGACCTTGGATGGTACTTCATAAATGAGATGAAAAATGGATCATAGGGTTCGCCCACTTTGGATGGCCGAACCCCATGAAAAGAATGGGTTTATTTGGATGGTTTTTGTAAGATAAAACCATGGAGTGTTTAAGATGTTAAATTAGACTTAGGATGCATGTTTTTGGAAGGTTAAATCATGGTCTTAAATGTCATACCTTGGGCCATGAAATGGCCGCTTACATCAGGGAATTTAACCCTGGATAAGATTGCTTAAAAAGGATAAAACAATATGTCATTGGGTTCGGTCATCTTGGTTGGCCGAACCCCATGGAAAGAGTGGATTGGTTTGATGTTCTTAAAGGTCAAAAACCATGTCAAACCATGGTGATTTTTACATGTGTTAATTAGGTCATGTTGTGGCCGAATTAATTAATGATGTAAAGTATGATGAGGAGGTTAAAAGGATGGAAATTTAAAACATAGGGTTCGGCCACTTTGGATGGCTGAACCCCATGAAAGTTATTGATATATGGTATGGTTTTTGGGGATAAAAACCATACCATGTGTGAAGATTTTTTTAAAGGATTGAAAAATGGAATTAAGTAATTGTTATGGGGTCGGCAATGGATGGTTAAACCTTGCTGTTTTTATGGCTAAGATACAGTAGATAAATAATGTAGAAGTGTTGGAAAAATTGCATCAAAAGAACCATAAGGTTCGGCCATATGTATGGCCGAACCCCATGGGTCATTTTATGGGGGTTTATGTGTTTAAAAATGGAGAAATGGTTATTATATTGGGTCAGCCATTGGATGGCCGAACCATGTATTTATCTTGGTAAAAGAGTGGAGCCTAAGTTAAGTACATAGGTTAAAATTATTGAACCAAGGGAACCATTGGGTTCGGCCATGTGTATGGCCGAACCCCATGGACCATGTTATATGGACTGTTTTTGTTGGATCAAATGGTTTTCAAATTTAAAGATCATGGAATAATATGAAGTGTTTAAAAAGGGTACCAAGTGAACATTTGGACAAGTCATGGGTCGGCCATTTCATGGCCGAACCATGAGGTTACTATGGCTAAGTTGTGACATTGTAAGGTTCAAATGTGGTTCGGCCATATGTATGGCCGAACCCCATGGACTATGACTATGGGTTTTATGAATCCATTTCATGGAAATAATCGGTTTTTTTTTTTTTTTTAAAGTTAAAAGCATGATATAATTAAGTATTGGTAGCAATGGCAGTTTTGTGAATAACGGTAACAATCAAGAGATGAAATGAGGGACGAAACTTAGATGATGTGGTTCGGCCATGTTGTATGGCCGAACCCCATCAAAATAAATGCTTGGGATTAAAGTTGATTCATGGTTTATGTGAACAAGGTGACGGATCTCTTTGACGGCACGCTAGTCGTGAACGGGTGACGCTAAAAAAAGAACGAACACTGAAGTGAATCTTCAGTAGGTTTCCTACCTACTTGTAACCACAATTATGATTTGGTTTTATTATGTTTTTATGAGATATGTTGTATTTGATTTATGTTTCAAATGTGGTTTTGAATGATGAGTTATGTATTTACAAATGGCATACAATGCATTGACATCTCATGCATGACATGGGATGATGATTATGGAATGCCTCCTTAGGCGATGCAGGTCCCACCAGGAGTAGTATCATGATGATGATAATACATTGGTCTCCTTAGGCGATGCAGGTCCCGCCAAGAGAAATGTTATAATGATGAGAAATACATTGGTCTCCTTAGGCGATGAGGGTCCCGCCAGGAGAAATATTATGATGATGAGAGCCACATCGGCCTCCTTAGGCGATGCAGGTCCCGCCAGGAGGAATATCATCAAGAAGAATTGAATGTGTATTGTGATTTACCTTGACGATGGGAAGGGGCTCATTACATGTGCATAATTACATAGCATTGATTTATCTGTTTTGATGACCATATATATTATGATATATGCATGTTTTTATATACTAACCATGTGGTAGCCCTAATCGGAAATCCTACTGGGCGCGTTGATCTAATGCCCTAATTCTATCCTTAGAGGATAATGCAGGAAATGGAAAAGGGAAAGAGAAGGTTGTGGACTTGGAAGGGAGCCAAGCTTAAGCGCTTGATTGATGATTGGGATGTCTTTAGTATTGTCTTTTGAGTTACATTTTATGGACATGTAATAAGTTGATACTTTTGCTATGGTTTGTTTATGATATAGACAATGGATGGTTGGATAAGTTATTTTAATAGTTGAGACTTGTACTTGCTATCTATTCAGTCTAATTCCGCAGTTAGTCTAGTTTATTCTGCATAACTTGTTTAGTTCCATGTGTGGATTGTTATCATGGGTTTAGTCCACGTACACATGGGTGGCCAGTTAAGGGTCGACTATGGAAGTCCGAACTTAGCTCGCGTCATGACGCCGCCCGCTCTCTTCCGATGTTAATTATTATTTTAAAAAAAAAATTAGACTTCTGATTTCTCGGAGAGGGCGAGGCGTTACATGTCCTTTGGTGGCACCCCTTTGTAACTCCCATGCCCTTTCACCTCCTTCCTTTATGTTCATTTGGGGGTTTCATCCATGAGATGAAACACCCATGTCTCCAACGGTGTAAACCTTTGTGTGACCTTGTGTAATCTCCACAAAACTGCCACCTCTCCATTAATGATGCATTTGGAGGTTTCATCCTTAAGATGAAACTCCCATGTCCAACGTGTAGCCTTGTGTAAGCTTGTGTAACAACACAAAACTGCCACCTCCCCATTAATGATATATTTGGAGGTTTCATCCATAAGATGAAACTCCCATGTCCAACTGTGTAGCCTTGTGTAGGCTTGTGTAACAACACAAAACCGTCTACCTCCCATTGATGTTCCATTTTGGAGTTTCATCCCATGAGATGAAACTCCCATTCCAACGTGTATGCATTGAGTTAGTTTTTGAAACAGCAAAACACCTGTCATCTTCACACTCCACTTACTTAAGATGAAGGACCCATTAACTTCCCATCCAACTCACCATAACTCAATTATTTTTCATTCTTTTAAACTCAACACACTTAACTAACCTAAAATCCACTCAATTACATAATTCCATTTCCAACTTAATTCAGCCCAATATAATTAAGCTTGAACTCACTTTGTGGTCAACCAAGTCAACCACGACCCATTGGGAACCCATTGACAATTTTGACCCAATTAAATACATCTCACCCATTTAATTCAATTGAAACATAACCACCATCTGTTGGGTCTTAATTGGGCAATTGACCCATCAACTTACCCATCTAAGGTCCATATCCAATAATTCACAAATTAAAGGGGCAAATTTCATATATATTGATAACTTGAAATTCCAGGGTGTTACAATACAAACCTCTTTTTAAAATTTTCGTCCCGAAAATCGAGCGAAGTAGGGTTTCAAACATTTACATAAATAGCTCAAGGTGAGCTGTTTTCATTTCCGATTCAAGTTCCCAAGTGGCTTCCTCATTATCATGCCAATCCCATACCACCTTGACGAACTGAATTGCTTGGTTTCGTAACACCCTTTGTTCTGTCTCCACCATTCGGACAGGCTTGTCGATGTATGTCACGTCGCTTTGCACCTCTATGTCTTGTACATTCAATACATGTGAGGGATTAGGATTGTACTTCCTCAACATAGATGTATGAAATACATCGTGCAAGGTTGACAACTGTGAAGGAAGTGTTAATTGATAAGCCACCTCCCCATCCTCTTTAGGATTTAAAACGGTCCCACATAACTAGGCGACAGTTTCCCCTTCTTTCCAAATCTCATGGGTCCCTTTCGTGGCGAGACTTTCAAGAACACCATGTCCCCCACCTCAAACTCAAGGAACCTCCCCTCTTGTCAGCGTAACTCTTTTGACGACTCTGTGCAACCAATAGGTGGTGCCGTATCAACTGTATCTGCGCTGTAGTCTCTGCAACTAACTCGGGTCCAATCAGTGCAGGCTCACCGGTGTCTGTCTAGCACACTGGTGACCTACAAGGTCTATCATATAAGGCCTCGAATGGAGCCATCTGAAGGCTTGCCTGGTAACTGTTGTTGTATGAGAACTCTACCAGCGGTAAGTGATCCTCCCATCCACCCTTGAAATCTAGCATACATGCTCTCAACATATCCTCCAATGTCTGTATTGTCCTTTCAGGCTGCCCATCAGTTTGTGGATGGAATGCTATGCTAGTCTGTAAGTCTGTCCCCATGGCCGACTGCATGCTCTGCTACACTCTACCGGTGAATCGACCATCTCTGTTGGACACAATAGTCCGGGGAATACCATGTAGTCTGATGATATCCTTGATATACCGTCAATCCAAGGTCTCAGATGAATCTGTCATCCTAATGGGAAGAAAGTGTACAGACTTGGTCAATCGGTACTACCACGACCCATATCGTATTGTTGCCCTTTGAGGATCTTGGCAACCCTGTCACAAAATCCATGGAGATGTGCTCTCATTTCCATTACGGCACTGGTAAGGGTTTGAGTAATCCCGGTGGCTTCTGATGTTCCGTCTTAACCTGCTGACAGGTTAGGCAATGAGCCACAAATTCTGCCACATCTCTTTTGAGTCCATGCCACCAGTAATGCCTTTTCAAGTCGTGATACATCTTGGTGCTGTCCCGGATGAATAGAGAGTTTAGTTTGGTGTGCCTCTATCAACAACTCTCTTCTGCAGCTCTTAGGTACATATGTCCTACCACGGAATACAAGACCCTGTCCTCGTCGTAATTCTCATTCCGGTATGACTACACCAGTAGACATCTTGGCTCATATCTCCTCCACTTTAGGATCTATCCGTTGCTCCTGTTCAATCCTGGAGACCATGTTGGACCGTATGATCAGATTGTACATACTCCCATGGTTACTGATATACAGATTGAACTCTCGTATGGTATTCATCATCTCCCATTCTGTCTTGATCAGATTGGTCACTGATGCATGTGATATGCGGCTGAGGGCATCTGTCACTTTGTTTGCCTTACCCGGATGATATCGAAACGCGAACTCATAATCCTGCAAATACTCCATCCATCTGCGCTGCTTCAGGTTGAGCTCTTTCCAATCAAACAAGTATTCAAGCTTTTATGATTTGAAAACACTTCAAACTTCTTGCCATAGAGGTAGTGTCTAGAGTTTTTGAGAGCGAAGACCACTGTGGCTAGTTCTAGATCATGTGTGCGATAGAGGCGTTCATGTATTTTCAACTGTCTTGAACCATAAGCCACCACACGCTGACTTTGACTGAGTGAACACCCCAGTCCCTCTCCTGAAGCATCTTATTGTACCTCATAACCCTTGCCTCTTTCCGGAAAAATTAAGATATGAGCAATTGTAAGTCTTTCTTTCAGCTCCTTAAATCTCCGGTTGTACACATCTGACCACTCAAATTTGACTCCTTTCTGAGTGAGTCCGGTAAGTGGAGATGCAATCTTGGAGAAGCCCATGATAAACTTCCGATAGTAACCAGTCAAACCTAGGAAGCTACGGATTTCAGTCACATTTTTCGGGGCTTTCCAATCTTTCACTGCCGCCACCTTACCCTGGTCCACGGCTATACCTTCTGTTGATATAACATGCCCCAAAAAGTTGACCTCAGATAGCCAAAATTCGCACTTGCTTGCTTTGGCATATAGCTGGTTCTTCCTCAAGGTGTCCACATATTGCTTCCCCTCGGGTGACCAAAATTTCACCCTGCGAAGATGGCAATCGATGTTGGCCTGAACGCTAGTCAACCAGTCCATGCCAAAGATAATATCGTACTCAGTCATATCGAGTACCAGATAGTTGAACTCAAATCTGTATCCAGCGAGTTCAGTGTTCACTGTTGTGCATATAAGCCCCAATGACGTGTCTCCGACGGGGGATACAATAGTGAGTGATGTGGACAGTTTTTGTACTAATGTGCCAGTAGCGGATATGAATGCAGCAGATATGAAAGAGTGGGATGCTCCAGAATCAAATAATGTAAAGGCGTAGGAACTACTGACTACAGCCATACCTTGAATCACGGAATGATCCATTGCCGCTAGAGGAGCTAAAGTAAACAACAGTCCAGATCCGGTTGGGTTAGGCGCCCATCCTGCCTGGTTATATGTCCTGCCTCCTCGTGAATGAGTTGGTCTAGCTGGTGGACGAAATGAACCCCTAGAAAAAGAGGGTCTGCTAAGCTGTGGGCATTCCCTCTTAAAATGGTCCGGCTAGTCACAATGGAAACAGTTGTTCACACCTCTGGGAACCTCAGTGACTGATGCTGATGGAGAGGGATGATTAGGACGAAAGCCCCCTGTTGACTCAGTGGAAGGTGAAGGTCTTCCCAAGTTAGGTCGAAACCTCTTGTTGGGCTGAAATGTACCTCTCCCACTCTGACCTCGGCGGTTGTCAAACTGCACTATCTCAGCCAGCTCTTGCTCTACTATGGTGGCCCTGCTGACCACCTCTGCCAGTGTAGCTGCTTTGAATATGGTTACCTTGGCCCTAATGCTTGGCCATAGGCCCCGCTCAAACTTACGAGCCCTTCGGTATTTCGTATCCACCATATATAGTGCATAACAGGACAGACTGAGGAACTCCTGGTGGTACTCTGCTATTGTCATGGTGCCTTGCACCAAAGATAGGAACGCTTGGGTGTGGCGCTCCTTCTCCTCCTTGGGAAAGTAGTGGTCCAAAAAGGTAGCTGAGAACTGCTCCCACATCATTGCAGTCCTTTCCCTTTCCGGAATGAGCGCTCGTTGTTTCCCTATTACCTCCCACCATTTACCGGCATCATTAATCAGTTGTGATGTAGCCAGCAATATCTTGTCGTTATGACTCGAGATCTTTAATAGGGTCAGGATCTGAGTAATCATCTTCAACCAATTTTCTGCTCCAACAGCCCCTTCTTTCCCTTCGAAGTAAGGGGGGAGTTGTTGCTGGAAATCCATGACCATGCTCCTGTCATTGGCATCGCTTGTGGTCGCATTTCCGTTCAGATGCTGTTGAAGAACAGAAGTAACCACTACTTGGACCAAGCTTTGTAGTTTAGGAGGCACCACCGGTATATTCACGCTGTTTTGTTCCTCATCCTCTTGGTGGGATGGTTGTTCATCGTGTAGAGATTGTTGTTCTTCCTCTTTATGTTGAGATTGTTGTTCCTCCTCTTCATGTTGAGATTTTTGTATCTCCTTTTCATCCCCTTTTTGGTTTTGTCGGGTCCTTCTCTTCGAAGGCATTTTTCCTAAGTCATTGAAAAGCATCTTGACTTAGTTTCATCGTAAAGTTTGTGTTTTTCTCATTTTGGGGAAATTACCAAATAAGCACTCTTTGTATTTCTTTATTTTTGGGGAAACTTCTTAAGTTTCTATTGTTTGTTTCTCAATTTGGGTATATCGGGGAAATATCTCCTAATTTGCTATGTTTGATAAATCCAGTTATTGTGATTGTATTTCCTTTGCTATCATTCCTTGTTGTTCTCAGATTGAATGTTTCAGTCAGAGTCTAACGAAGTAAATTAATCCGGCCCCCGTACAGAGGACTCCGAAGAGTCAGTCAGTTAGGATTCTTATCTGTCAGTGAGACATGAAACCGTCTTAATCTTGCTTCGAAGATTCAACCTTCCCGTTTCGCTCTGATACCAACTGTAAAGCCCCGCCCTTTTCACTATGCCGAAAATCAGAGTCTATTTTTTTTTAATAGAAGAGTGAGAGAGAGTGGGGCGTCACGACGCGAGCTAAGTCCGAGCTTCTAAAGCCCAACCCTTAACTGGCCAACCATACCTGTGCGTGGACCAAGTCCACTAAAATGGTTCACACGTACTCAAGTTAACTTGAGGAATAAAACATAAGTGCGGAATTATAATAGAATGACTATCCTATTCCATTTTTAGATAGCAAGGTAGTCCAAGTGTTAACCATAATTATCTTAACTTAAATATCCAAAATAAATCATTCAAGCCATAGCAAAATATCTAAGTTATTACATGTCCAAATGCTAGCTACTCGAATTACATAGTCATTGAGTAACTTAAACAAAATATAATTAAATACATCCAAGCTCTTATGCTTGGCTCCAATCACGTTCATCATTCCCTTCAATTCCTGTGTCATCCACTAGGGTAGAAGTAGGGCGTTAGACAACGCGCCCAGTAGGTATTCCAAATAGGGTTAACACATGGTTAGTACAAAATCATATATTGTAACACCCTGGATTTTCAAGTTATCAATATATATGAAATTTGCCCATTTAATTTGTGAATTAATGGATATGGACCTTAGGTGGGTAAGGAGTTGGGTCAATTGCCCAATTAAGACCCAACGGATGGTGGATATGGTTCAATTGAATTAAATGGGTGAGATTTATTTAAGTGGGTCAAAATTGTTAATTGGGTCAAAATGCCCAATTGGGACACAAAGGTCGAGATTGACTTGGTTGACCACCAAGTGAGTTCAAGCTTAATTAAATTGGGTTGAATTAAGTTGGAAATAGGAATCAAGTAATTGAGTTGATTTTAAGTGAGTTAAATGAGTTGAATTAAAGAGGTGAGTTGAGTTAAACAAGTTGAATGGAAGTTAATGGGAATTTGATCTCAAGTGAGTGGAGTGGGAAGGTGGAGAGATGCATCTCATGAGACCCAAGTCAAGACCACAAGTTGGAGGGGGGAGTTTCATCTCATGGGATGAAACTCCAAATGTATCATTAATGGGAAGGTGGATGGTTTTGTGATGTTAGACAAGCCTACACAAGGCACACACGTTAGAGATGGGAGTTTCATCTCATGAGATGAAACTCCAAATAGATCATTGATGAGGGAGGTGAAGGGTTGTGGTGGTTACACAAGCCTACACAAGGCATACACGTTGGAGATGGAGGGCTTCCATCTCAAGATGGAAACCCAAGGGTCAAACGGTGGGAGTGTTTCATCTCATGGATGAAACCTCCAAATGAAACATTAAGGAGGCAGGTGAGGAGGCATAAGAGTTACAAAGGGGTATCACCAAAGGACATCACCCTTGGCTGAATTTCATTAAACAAGAAAAGACTAAGGGGTTGCATCTTAGACTCTCACTCTCTCCCTCTCACTCAAGGCCGATCCCCTCTCATTGACAAAGGGAGAACACTTAGTGTATTATCTCAAATCTTCTCTCTTTCTCCCTCTCTCAATCTATACCTCTTGGCCGAACCACTCCTAGAGATTTTATCAAGATCAAACTCGGCCAAGGATCAAGAAGGAAGGAAGAAGAGGCTAAGGAAGGAAAGGAGCAAGAATGAGTGAAAGAAACCGGAGGAGTCGAGGAATCGGTATGTACATGAATAAGTTTGCATAAGTAAGAAAAGATGGTCAAGGATATGGTTTGGCCATTGCATGGCCGAACCCTAATTTTTGTTATGGCTAAAGACTCTATGATGAACCATAGGGTTCGGCGATGTTGTATGGCCGATCCCCATGGGAGGACATTAGTTATTTTAATGGATTTGAAGGATAAAAATTATAGATATATGTTTACGAGTTTAAAAGGTTTTAAAGGGTTTAAATGGATATATGTATGAGAACCATCAAAGGATCAATCATGGAGGTATGATGTGTTTTAATGGAAATGATGAACCATAGGGTTTGGCCATGTTGTATGTGTAACACCCCGCCCTTTTCACTCTAATAATCAGAGTTTATTTTCTTTTAAATATAATAATAATCAACAAGTGATCGGGGCGGAGTGTCACTACGCGAGCTAAGTTCGAACTTCTAAAGTCCGACCCTTAACTGGCCAAGCCAATGTGCATATGGACTAAGTCCATAAGAACTGATCCACACATGGTACAATGAACTTACGGAATTTACTTAGTCTAACTGTGGATTATAATAGATCCTAAGATTACTCCATTTTCCATTTCTAGATAGCAAAGCACTTAGTCATATTCTCCAAAATTACTAAAATAACCTTAGACTACCATTCATTCCAAACCATCCAAAATAAACCAAACCATAGTAACTAGTTAACTACATTATTACATGCCCACGACATCTAGCTAACAAATTACATCGTCCAAATACTTAAATAAAAGGTCCATAATTCAATCTATTCAAAGTCCATTCAAAAAGCCCAAGCTCTATGCTTGATTTCCTTCTCGTTCCTCGTTCTTCCCCTTTCCTACGTCATCCACTAAGGATAGAGATAGGGCTTTAGATCAACGCACCCAGTAGTGTTTCCGAATAGGGCTACCACAAGGTTAGTATAAAAACATGCAAAATAATATAATAATACATGTGTGTCAAAATTCTATAAAACATGTTCGTTTTCACCCTCCTCCTTCCCTCTCTCTACCGCTCAAGCAGCTACCACTGATTCCTTGCCTTTTTAGAGCCCGACCTCCCTAGCTGGCGGCCAAGTCAGACTTCCGTCATCACCCTAGCTCCAGGTTCTTCTCATTCTCTTCTTCTCTTTTATCCCTTTTTTCCTCTCCCTTTTATGCTTTTGGGTTTCCTCGATTTCATCATGCCCCTCCTCGATCTTCATCGATTTTCCTTTGTTTTCATCGATTTTGTCAGTTTTCCTTGTTTTCCCCTCGTTTTCCTTGGCTTTCCTCGATTTTACTTGGTTTTCTCAGATTTTCTCAATTTTCCTTGGATTTCACTGAATTCCCACTCATTTCCCCCTTTCTCCAACTCAATTGGGCAATCGAGTCGGCTCGGCTGAGTCACCGAGTGGACACAGTTGAGCACCTGGGTTAACCCAGCTCCTGGGCTCAGTTTGGCCTAGCTTGGGTTAGACCTAGCTTGGCCCAGTTTGGCCCAGTTTGGCCCAGTTCGGCCTAGCTCGGGTTTGACCTAGCTTGTCCCAATCCAACCCAGTCTGGCAGGCCCAATTCCTCGGCGCAGCCCATTTCCAGACTCCACCCTTCTGCTAGGCCCGTTTTCTGTCCCAATCCATTTTCTGGGCCCATTTTTTCTGCCCGACCGGGTTAGACCCATTTTCTGGCTCGACCCATTTTCTAAGCCCATTCTCCAACCCAGCCCTGCCCACTTCAGCCCTTTTGTGACCCAACCCAGTTTTAAGCCTATTTTCAACTCGACCTCGTTTTATCCCATTTTACTTTATTTACTTATTCATTTTTCCTTGTTTCAAAAGATTGAGCTCCCCTTCAACCTGTCAAGCCTCTTACTCGCTTCGACTTTGTGTAACAACCCGTCCCTTCAGAACAATATTGTCTGCTTTGGACCCCACGTGGGGCAGCTCACACGACTTTGCATTGGACCTAGCCCACAAGACCACGCTCAAAATTCCTTGTGCTAAGGAGAGGAGAGTACTCCCTTTATAACCCCCACACCCCCTTCCCTCATGGGCAATGTGCAACTTTTTTCCCACACCCCCCATGTGGGTGGGGTGTTACAATCCACCCCCCTTAATACCAGAGTCGCCCCCAGCTCTGTCATGTCACACTGACAAGGGTTCTATGTAACACCCCGGATTTTCAAGTTATCAATATATATGAAATTTGCCCATTTAATTTGTGAATTAATGGATATGGACCTTAGATGGGTAAGGTGTTGGGTCAATTGCCCAATTAAGACCCAACGGATGGTGGACATAGTTCAATTGAATTAAATGGGTGAGAATTTTTTAATTGGGTCAAAATTGTTAATTGGGACCCAATGGGTCGTGGTGGACTTGGTTGACCACCAAGTGAGTTCAAGTTTAAATTAAGTGGGGCTGAATTAAATTGGAAATGGAATCAAGGAATTGAGTTGATTTTAAATGAGTTAAATTAAAGAGGTGAATTGAGTTAAAGAGTGAGTGGAGTGGGAAGGTGGAGAGGTGCATCCCACCAAGACCAAGTCAAGGCTACACGTTGGATGCATGGGAGTTTCATCTCATGGGATGAAACTCCAAAATGGATCATCAATGGGAGGAGGACAGTTTTTGTGTTGTTACACAATTCAAACCAAGGCTACACGTTGGGAGATGGGAGTTTCATCTCATGGATGAAACCCCCAAATGGGTCATTAATGAGGGAGATGAATGTTTTGGTGGTTACACAAAGGCATACCCATAGCACACCGTTGGAAACATGGGTGTTTCATCTCATGGATGAAACCCCCAAATGAAACATAAAGGAGGGAGGTGAAAGGACATGGGAGTTACAAAGGGGTACCACCAAAGGACACCACCTTTGGCCGAACCTCATTAATCAAGAAAGGAGTGAAAGAAACCAGAGGAGTCGCGGAATCGGTAAATACTTGTTAGATTTTTATTAAGTAAGAAAAGATGATCAGGGATCATGGTTTGGCCCTTGCATGGCCAAACCCTAAGGTTTTATGTATAAAAACCATTAAAGACAAAGGAAGAAGGACTTAAAGCTTCATCTCAAGATCCTCTCCCTCTCACAAGAACCTAAGGCCGACCCTCTCACAAGGATCAAGAAGGAAGGAAGAAGAGGCTAAGGAAGGAAAAGATCCAAGGAACAAGTCGGAACGAAGGAAAACCGGAGGAGTCGCGGAATCGGTAAGTACTCATTGAGTTTGTTATTAAGTAAGTTGGTCAAGGAATATGGTCCGGCCATTGCATGGCCAAACCCTAAATGGTATATACAAGAGCCATCAAGGACCAAAAAGGGGTTGGATGAGGTTCGGCCATGATGTATGGCTGAACCCCATCAAAGGATTATAATCTTGGATGAATGATTTTAAGAGAAGATTATGAACCATAGGGTTCGGCCATGGTGTATGGCCGAACCCCATGGAAGATTATTAATAATTTTAAAAGGTTTTATATGAAAGGGTGTTAGTGATTTAAAAGGTTTTAAAAGAGAAGAATAATGGAGGAATGTTGTTGATTTGTAAATGGTCTCTAAGGTTGTAAATGGTTAAAGAACAATGGATCGTAGGGTTCGGCCATGTAACACCCCGCCCTTTCCGAGAATTTCAGAGTCTAATTTTTTTTTTTAAAATAAACATCGGAAGAGAGCGGGCGGCGTCACGACGCGAGTTAAGTTCAGACTACCCAAGTCTGAACCTTAACTGGCCACCCATGTATACATGGAATAGACCATGATAGTGAATCACACATGGAACTAACATCAACATGCGGAATAATCTAGATAATTGCGGAATAGAAAGACGAGATAGCAAGTAACAGTCTTAAATATTAAATAACATACATCAACCATCCACAGGTTATTATTCTAATCAAACCATAGCAAATAACGAATTATTACATGTCCAATAATAGTATTCAAATGACAGTAATATAATGTAATCCAAATCCATCATTAAAGCACTTAGGCTCAGCTCCCCTCCTGGTCAATGACCTTTCCTTTCCCCTTGCTTGTACCTGCAATCTCCTCTGAGGATAGAATTAGGGCGTTAGATCAACGCGTCCAGTAGGTTCCCGAATCAGGGCTACCACATGTTAGCATATAAAACATGCATATACATAATAATAATACATGTGAGACAAAATTCCATAAAAACATGCTATGTATGAAATGAACATGTAATGAGTCCCACCCATCACCATTCAACATAGCCATCACTTGACGGGATTCTCATCGTCAAGGTAACCCACAGTGGTCTTTCGGACGCCCCGACGGAGTGTGGCCTCCGGATTCCTCCTGATGGGATTCTCATCATCAGGGTACCCCACAGTGGTCTTTCGGACGCCCCGACGGAGTGTGGCCTCCGGTTACAACACCATCATCCCATGCCATGCATGAGATGTCTATGCAAACATGTCATTTAGAAACATAACTTTACAATCATATAAGTTATCGAAATCAACATAAAACAGCATATGAAATAGTGGTTACAATAAAGGTAGGAAACCTACTAAAGATTCACTTCAGTACTTGATCTTTCTTTCGCGTCACCCGGTCACGACTCGCACGTCGTTCAACTTCCGGTACCTTATCCATATAACAATCAATAAATCATACTATCACTTACTTGTTCATTCATATCTAAGACCCAACTACATCATGTGAGTCCTTTGATCAATCCCTTCGTTTGACTTGTATTCACAGATTTGCCATTGGTATAACCAATGTCTAATCTTGCTCATAATCAAAGTTCATAAAAGTAATCTACCTTAGTGGCTGGTTATTTACTTATCACTAAGTCCAAAGATAAATCCATATGTTTACTTAATCCAACTCATACAACCAAGTCATAATCTCCAACAAAACAATCTATGGGGTTCGGCCATTCATATGGCCGAACCCTATGATCCTCCTACACAATGATCCCATCATTTGTTTACAAGTTAGGCTCTACCATTTAGCCATATTAACTACAAGGTTCAGCTATCCCATGGCCAACCCAAAACAGCAAGCTTATTTCATTTAACATACATAGGAAAACCCATAAATCTTGGTCCATTCATCCCAAAGCTAGCCCCATGGGGTTTGGCCATGCACATGGCCGAACCCAATGGTTCTCTTGATCTGATTATCACCATGATCACTCATGGTTTAATCATGCTAATTCAACCATGATCAATACATGGTTCAGCCATCCAAAGGCTGACCCAAATCAGTAACCATAACCCTAAGTAAACAAAATAAAAACCATAAAGCAACCCATGGGGTTCGGCCATTCACATGGCCGAACCTCATGGCTCTTTGGGATTCAATTCTTCTAATAATCTTTCATCATTTATCCTGTATCTTAGGCATAAAAATAGCAAACCTAATTCTATTTAAACTCCTATAGAAACCCCATGGTATTGCATGGTTTCTAACTCTTTGATTTCACAACAATCATCAATCTCTTTCATGGGGTTCGGCCATTCAAGTTGGCCGAACCCTATGTCCATGAATTGATCCTTCAAACATGCATTAGGTGTTATTTAAATCATGCAATATCAGTACCCTTTTGCTGCCCTTATATCTCTTAGAAACTCTCTAATTAAATTCATCCAAACAGTCCATAAAAGTCCATGGTTTCCATGTTTCCCAACATGAAAACCAAGATTCTTTTACATGGGGTTCGGCCCTCCATGGTGGCCGAACCCAATGGCTATGTTTACTGTTTTTAAACCTCAGATAATCATGTAATAACAGTAAATAAAAATCAGGTTTTACCTTTCAAACAAACATCCAAAATCAACACAACTCCATGGGATTCGGCCATCCAAGATGGCCGATCCCCATGGTCCATTTTTTCCAATTTTAATCCACTGATTTAGACCACATAACTTCCACCTTTTCTGATATCCAAACCCATGTTTTAACCCTCTTTAAAACATGTATTTTAAATCTATTACAAACATCTAACATCAGTCCCAACTTATATGGTTTTAACTTCTAAAAACCATCAAAACTAGCCACTTGTTTTCATGGGGTTCGGCCATGCTAAGTGGCCGAACCCAATGGTCCATTTCCATCTTTTAATCCACTGATTTTAGACCATATAAACTTCAGTCCCTATGTCAATCAGATCCATGTTTTTTTAACCATTCTAAAACATGTATTTAAATCTTAAATCAAAACCCAAAAACAGTCCACAAAATCCATGGTTTTCATGTTTCAAAACATGAAAACCAAGCCATCTCTTACATGGGGTTCAGCCCTCAATGGTGGCCAAACCCAATGGTTTTTTTACCATTTTAAATCCTTCATAATCAAGGTTAAACACTGGTGTATTCGGCCATGACCATGGCCCAATACATACCCCACTTTATTAATCCAAAAGTCCATGAAACACTTACCAAATTCCAAGCTCTTGTCTTGCCTTTTGATCCTTGCTTCCTTTCCTTCTTATTTCCTTCCTTCTTTCTTAATTCCTTGCTGGTTTAAGCTTGAATAATTGATGCTAAAAACCTCTGCTGTTCCACTTAAGCAAATGAATTGGAGAGAGGGAGAGAGAGATGGAGAATCTTGGCTTTTCAATGGTGAAAAATGGCTAAGATGGTGTTTGTTTCCTTTAATAATTCAGCCCTCAAAACCCCTCCAGTTCCTCATCAATTCTTGCCTAAACCAATGGGACACTTGCTGCCAACAAATGCACCCATTGGCATTCCAACATTGAAGGCTTGGGGTTTCCAAATGGAATAGAAACCCCCCATATTCCATTTAATGTTTTGCATGAAACTCTCCATAACAAGTCCCCAACGTGTGGGACTTGTTTTGGTTTGTTTGAGATCACCACACCTCCTCATATTCCACTTAACTCACTGAATTTTCAGCCCATTTGACTTCCATTTTTGACTCACTCAACTCAATGTCCAACTCACCATAATTAATGCATTTCATTCAATGCACATGAGTTAACTCAACCCTTGATTTAATTCCAACTCACTTCAGTCCCACTCAACTGATTTAACTCGTGTTTTAGCTCCCTAGAGGGTCCACACGGTCAACCATAGTCAACTCGACCCGTTGGGTCCACTTTTAGCTCCTTGACCCGTTTTTGACTCCATGACCCAATTATGGTATTTTGGTCATTTCTAATTGGTTTTTACATATGGATCAAGCCTACCCATTTTTTCTCCACTTGATTTCCAATCAAATAGGCTTAACCCCATTTAATTTAAAATCACAAAGCGGTCAAATAATCCAGTAAGACCCGATGGGTCCCATTTGGGCCCTTTGACCCATTTAGCCATTTTCGACCCAATTGATGTAAATTACCCATCCAATCAAACTTGACATTCATAATGTGCTCATATGATCTTAATTTGAGCAATGGGCCATACCATTTCCTTACTTAACATCACAAAATAATTAATTTAACACATCAGGGGCATTTTCGTAATTTATCCACTTCATTGAGAAATTACCCATCCAATCAAACTTGACATTCATAATGTGTTCATATGATCTTAATTTGAGCAATGGGCCCCACTATTTCCTTATTTACAATCACATTTATTGAATTCACCAATCCAGGGGCATTTTCGTAATTATTCCAACCGTTGAGAATTCTTTGACCCAATTAACCATTTTGACCTAATTTGATGTACATTACCCATCCATTATAATTTGACCCTTATAATATGTTCATAGGATCTTAATTTGAACAATGGGCCCCACTATTTTCTCATTTAACATCATAATTAATAAATTTACCAATCCAGGGGCATTTTCGTAAATATTCATCTTATTGAGAAATCGGGGTGTTACAGGCCATGGTGTATGGCCGAACCCCATGGAAGGTTATTAATGTTTTTAAAAGGTTTAAAATGGAAGTCATGTTGATGGACTTTGGGATTGTAAATGATGACCTATGAGTATGATTAAACTTCCCCATGGAGGGACTTGATTTATGGACTTAATATGATAAAGGATTTAAAGGATAAAGATGAACATCATGGGTTCGGCCATAGTGTATGGCCGAACCCCATGAACCAATTTTTAATGGGTCATTCATTTGTGACTCATGTTTGGATTAAGGAATTAGTTATGGATCATTTTTGGACTTGAAGTCATATGTAAATAAACTAAGTAATTAGCCATGGAGGGATAATGGCAAAGATGTAAATAGGTGAAAATGATTGACCATGGGTTCGGCCATGGTGTATGGCCGAACCCCATGGGGAAATGTTTTATGGATTTAGGGTGTTAATAAGGTTAGATGATTAACTTATAAGTGTTTGGTTTTATGAATCAAGGATGGCATGATCTTGCACTTAATTTAAAAGATCAAAGGATTGAAAAGAAGGGCACAAAACCAAGATGGTGAGGTTCGGCCATGTTGTATGGCCGAACCCCACTAAGGTGTATTTTGGGGACTAAGGGTTTAAATAATTAACTTAGTGATGATTGATTAATAAATCAAAGGAGAGACTAAAACCAAGTGAGTGAGGTTCGGCCATGGTGTATGGTCGAACCCCACAAAGACATGTTTATGGACTTAGACTTAATTGTAAATCAAATGGAATATGGGATTGATTGATTGACATGTTATAAGGTAACGAGACCTCACAAGGGGTGCACGATCGTGAGCGGTTGCTGGATTAAAACACAAGGTCACTTTAGTGGTCATTGGAAGGATTCTATCTCTTTGAAACCATGGGTTATGTATGATGGTTTTAATTCTTATTTTGATGAGTTATGTTGAAAAAAATGATATGTTTCAAATATGAGGTTTTAATGCTATGATTATATTATTACATAGTATGTGTTCACTACATCTCATGCATGGCATGGGAGGGATGTTTGTAACCTGAGGCCACGCTCCTTCGGGGAGTCCGTAAGGCATTCGTGGGAAGACATTGATGTGCATTATCCATCAAGAAGTAACTAGAGAACACAATCCGTCGGGGTGTCCGTAAGGCAACTGTGGGGATACCTTGATGAGGAGAATTCTATCAAGAGGTTACATGTGTTTGTGATGGGTGGGACTCATTGCATAAGACACCATGGCATGGCATTGTTTTACATGGTTTTTAATATTATGTTATCTATATGATTTGTACTAACCATGTATTAACCCTATTTGGAGTACCTACTGGGCCCGTCGTCTAACGCCCTACTTCTACCCTAGTGGATGACACAGGAAATGAAGGGAATGATGAGTGTGATCAGAGCCAAGCATAGGAGCTTGGATATGTTTAATTACGTTTTTTTTTTTTTAAGTTACTCATAGACTATGTAATTTGAGTAGCTAGCATTTGGGCATGTAATAACTTAGATATTTTGCTATGGTTTGAATGGTTTATTTTGGATATTCAAGTTAAGATAATCATTATTAAATGACAGACTACTTTGCCATCTAAAATGGAATAGAATTAGGTTCTATTATAATTCCGCAGTTATGACTTAATCCACATGTATAACTTAATGCGTGTGAACCGTATTTGTGGACTTCGTCCATGCACACGTATGGTTGGCCAGTTAAGGGTCGGGCTTTAGAAGCTCAGACTTAGCTCACGTCGTGACGTCCCCGCTCTCTCTCACTCTTTACTCAAATAAAGAAAACAGACTCTGGTTTTTGGCGAGTGAAAAAGGGCGGGGCGTTACAGTCTACACAAGCAACACAACACAGAAGGGTAAATAGCTCACACAGTCCAAGTGTTGAACCATGCTGTGATACCAAATGTAACAACCCGTCCCTTCAGCACAATATTGTCCGCTTTGGACCCCACGTGGGGCGGCCCGCACGGCTTTGCATTGGACTTGCCCCACAAGACCAGGCTCAAGTGCTAAGGAGAGGGGAGTACTCTCTTAATAACCCCCACGCCCCCTTCCCTCATGGGCGATGTGGGACTTTTTTCCCACACCCCCCATGTGGGTGGGGTATTACACTTTGACTCCACACACACTGTGAGGGGACTTATCACGGTTTAGCATGCATTTGCATATATCAAATACTTTTCTGGACATGGAGAGACCGGAACTGAGCCCTCTATTTTGATCATGTTGCAAGGGATCAGTTTGGGTGTATTCCTGTCAACTATGTGCAATTGTAGAAAAATTCTAACTGGATAAATGGATATTGAACATGATGCTTTGAAACTTATCGATAACATGTTGTTTATTTAGCTATAACATGTAAATGAATTTATAATGAGAATGTGAATGAATTTATAATGAGAATATGATAAGTGTTGAATGTTGAATATGATCCTTGGGAATTAATAACATGTTGTGTGTTTGTCTATCATACATGAATGAATTTATACTGAGAGAAAGATACGCCTCTGGATATTCAATATGATACTTTGAACCTGTTGGTAATATGTTAGGTGTCCACTTATAATATGTGAATGAGATCATGATAAGTATGTGGATATCTTCTTTGAGACCTTGTTATATGCATATGTTGTTATAGATGATTATGATATCATGTGCATGCATGGAGGTAACCTGTAACGGACAGCGTGCCATTGGATGGTAAGATGGAGGAACTATCTGTATGTGTATATGATTATGATGAGATCATGATGTTTTAGTTGTTGGGAGGACTTCCCCGTTACGATCCGGCGGTCGAAACCCCCATGGGAGATGCGGGTTTCCCCGTTGCGCTCCAGTGGTTGAGGTGCCTGCCCTTGAGATTGGCCTCCTCGTTATGCTCCGGTGGTTGAGACCCCCATAGAGGATGCGGGTTTCGCCGTTGCATTCCGGCAGTTGAGGAGATTGTGCATTGCGTGGTCCCCCGGTTGTATTGGTACGGAGATCGGAGTTGTTGGAGGGTTGTTGTGAGTTATGGAGGTGATGTCTCGGATTGGTCGGTGGGACTATTGGTTAGTAGTATATTTGAGTACTTGTGTACATACATACCCATTATATTATGCTCATTACATTTCATTAATGTGACACATATATATATATTATTGCTGACGTGTGATATGCTTATTCCCTTCACTGGGCTGGTTAGCTCACCCTTTATCTTTCAACTACCCCGACCGCAGAGGGGCCAGGCAGGACAAAAATAAACAAGTCTCATAGCTCGATAGGCCTTAATGGGCTTTAAGTGAAAGCTTAGGCCTGGCTCATTGGACAAAAATCTTGTCCAAACCTATTTGTTTATATCTAGCTCGGGCCAGGTTCGAATGAACTGAATACCCCTAACCCTATTGGACTCTTTATCTCCATATGATACATATAAAATGATAAACCCATTAAACGAGAGAGTCACAAAAATCTTGTCCATATCTATTTATTTAAATCAGGCTCAAGCTATGTTCGAATAAATGAACACTTCTGACCGTGTAAAAATATATCTTCAGATATACAGATAAAATGAGAAACCCATTAAATAAGAAGAGAGAGAGAGAGTACAGGGCAAGAAAGGGCAGCAGCCCATAAGTCTTGGTTGAGAAGATGAGAAGAAAGGGTTGCATGGTATGACGAAATTGGTTGGAAAATTGAGGTAGCCATGTTATATGCATGATAATGGCCATCTCCTTCTCACTTGTCACGCCTAATTCATTTGACTGCAATTTTTCTCACCCATGTTAGCTACTGGTTTGGTGAGCGTTGCCACTGCCATCAATACAACTTGGCATTAACTTCCTAAACCCCCGAACCAAAACCATCTTCCCCTTTTGACTTCCTCCTCTCTTCCTTTCCTTTTGCTGACCAAATGTGCTAGATTGCATAGTAGATAACCGCCATCACCTAACCAACCAGTCCTATCGTGCACCAACGGACCACATGCTTATCCCATGTGGACATGTAGGACGGGTCCACTCATCTTCTTGACCGATTGAGTACATGTAATTTAATCCCTCGATTCGTTATTATTTATTACTATTATTGAATCAGGAAGATCTGAGCTGATGACTTAATTTCTTAAGTCTCTATTTACGCCGTGCTTTCAGCTCAAAAATGACTAAAAAACATTTCAAATCAATATCACGTCATTCATTCATTTTCACAATTTATCGAATTGATTTATTCTATACGTGTATTTTTTTAAACATAGCACTAGTGAATAATTTTTTTTGGCTAGCCATATAGACACGACATTTTTTTGCCAGGAAACACTGCCTTTCGATTTTAGGTGTGAAATTATCATTTTGCCCTTCCAAATTTTGATAGTCCGATCGAACGTCCAGTTTATTATGTGTTCGATCGAACGAAATAGAATCGTCTGAATCCAATACTATAGAGAGAATGTCCGATCGAACAATTCCATGTAAAATAGAATCGTTCGAACGAATGTTATGGAGATGAATTTTCAAAAGATGTTGTTTCTCGACTTATTTTTACAAACAAGGTATCAAAATTCATTTACTTTGAATTTTATGAATTCTGAGACTAATTTTAAGTGAAAAGAGTATAGTTTTGGACTTAAAAAATTGTACCCAAAGAATTAAGGAAAAATTACATTCGCTCTTAATTCTTTGGGTACGATTTTTTAAGCCCAAAACTATATTTTTTTCACTTAAAATCAATCACGGAGTTCATAAAATTTAGAGCAAATAAATTTTGATACATTCTTCGTAGAAATAGGTTGAGAAACAGTCTCGTTTGAAAATCCGAGCCAACCATGTAAAGATTACAGTTGGCAGGGAGGTCGTTTCTCGACTGATTTTTACAAATAAGGTATGAAAATTCATTTACTCTGAATTTTATGAACCCCGAGACTAATTTAAAGTGAAAATTGTATAGTTTTGGGCTTAAAAAATCGTATCCAAAGAATTGAGAGGGAATGCTATTTTTCCTTAATTTTTTGGGTACGATTTTTTAAGTTCAAAACTATATCCTTTTCACTTCAAATCAGTCTCGGAGTTTATGAAATCCAGAATAGATAAATTTTGATGGCTTGTTTGTAAAAACCGATAAAGAAACGAACTCTTTAAAAATCTCTCTCCACAGTCCATTCGATCGGATAATTCCATTTCATCCGATCGAACACATAATGAACTGGACGTTCTATCAGACTATCAAAATAGTGAAAAACAAAATGATAATTTCACACCTAAAAACAAAAAGAAGCATCTCGCGAGAGAAAAGTGTTGGCCAGCCATTTTTTTACATTTGTCGTAGATAAATTCAAAATTACAACGAGTAAATGAAAAGGTTTTCCAAAATGAGATGAGGGTACACCTGCCTCGTGATTCCACGAGTCTACAGCTTTAGGTGCTCCATCGGAGGAGGAAATGGAGACTTAAACGCCACGTGGCTGCGCCTGTTTTCTTGAAGAAAAGAAGGCGTGGGGAGATGAGCGTCCGGGATGTAGTAGGTAACCATCATCGTTGAAAAAAAGAAATCTGCTCTCTTTTCGACGATAAAGTGGGGGAAAAACAGTCAAAATTCAAAAAGAGTACAGACCGATCCAATGAATTAATGAAACATTTAGATAGATGAGACTAATTGCATTCCCAGTATAAATAGGAACGCAACACCAAACGCCAGTCTATGGATTCACATCACCCAAGTCACTCTGTTTTTAAATCCTCCATCGGCATTTGTGTGCAACGCGACTGGATATGCGTGTCGTAATTCGTGATATCCAAGGTACGATAGCTGCTTATATGTGACAAGCCTTATCATTTTCCTCGCTAGAATTTGTCAACACCCCGAGAAAAAGTAAGAGTTTGTACGCCATGACTCGCGTCGTTTCGGATGACGCCTTTTCATCTGCCCAATTTGTAGGCCGGAGACAAGGAATGGAACTGGAAGATTTTGCTAGAAGTGGCATCGGCTATAGGATGGACGGCCCATCACCCACTCTTGGGGAGCTACTGAAACGGGTCGGAGACGCCCGAAGCGTTTCGGGTGGTGGCGGAGAAGAAGGAGAAACGCCAACACATCAAATTTTGGAGCTAACAGGGACGAGTGTAGGCCAAAGATCTGTCCCTTTCACCCTCTCCTTCAACAATCTAACCTACAGCGTGAAGACGCAGCGGAAACTGACACTCCCTTCATTTCTGTGCCGGAAAAATCGACTGGCGACCACAACAGATCCAGTGGAGACTATCGGCAAGCTGGCGAGGACGAAGACGTTGTTGGATGATATATCCGGCGAGGCAAGGGATGGAGAGATCATGGGAGTTCTTGGTGCAAGTGGGTCTGGCAAATCAACACTGATCGATGCGTTGGCTGATCGGATTGCGAAAGGGAGCTTGAAAGGATCGGTGACTCTGAATGGGGAGATTCTACAGAGCCGGCTCTTGAAGGTGATATCCGCTTACGTGATGCAAGAGGACCTTCTCTATCCAATGCTCACAGTAGAAGAAACACTGATGTTTTCAGCTGAATTCAGACTTCCTAGATCTCTATCCAAGTCCAAGAAGAAAGCAAGAGTGCAGGCCTTGATTGACCAATTGGGTCTCCGTGCTGCAGCACGGACTATCATTGGTGACGAGGGGCACCGAGGTGTGTCTGGTGGCGAGCGCCGAAGGGTGTCTATCGGCATTGACATCATTCATGACCCGATAATTCTCTTCCTAGACGAGCCCACGTCAGGTCTAGACTCCACAAGTGCATTCATGGTGGTGAAGGTCCTCCAAAGAATAGCTCAAAGTGGGAGCATTGTGATAATGTCCATACATCAGCCTAGCTATCGAATTCTAGGCCTACTTGACCGTTTGATCTTCCTCTCCCGTGGGCAGACGGTCTACAGTGGATCTCCAGCCTCCCTCCCACTCTTCTTTGCTGAATTTGGACACCCCATTCCCGAAAATGAGAACCGGACAGAGTTTGCTCTGGATCTGATCCGAGAATTGGAGGGTTCACCTGGAGGGAGTAGGAGCTTGGTAGAATTCAATCGGTCATGGCAGCAGAAGATGAAGTTTCCACGGAATTCAAATTCCACTGAAACTGGATTACTGGTCCTGTCACTGAAAGATGCAATCAGTGCCAGCATATCACGTGGGAAGCTCGTGTCCGGCACTACTGGCGGTTCGGATTCAGCATCTTCCATGCAGACATTTGCCAATCCATTCTGGATCGAGATGATGGTGTTGACAAAGCGGTCTGCCACAAACACCCGACGAATGCCAGAGCTGTTTGGGATCCGATTGGGTGCAGTTCTCGTAACTGGTTTTATCCTGGCCACCATATTCTGGCAGCTTGATAATTCACCAAGAGGAGTGCAGGAACGACTTGGATTCTTTGCCTTTGCCATGTCTACCACCTTCTACACCTGCGCCGATGCACTCCCTGTCTTTCTCCAGGAGCGCTACATATTCATGAGAGAAACAGCCTACAATGCCTACCGGAGATCATCGTATGTTCTTTCAAATTCAATTGTTGCAATACCTTCTTTGATCTTCCTATCGTTTGCATTTGCCGCAACCACATTCTGGGCAGTCGGCCTAGCGGGTGGCACCTCAGGCTTCTTCTACTTTTTCTTCGTAATCTTAGCCTCCTTCTGGGCGGGGAGCTCGTTTGTCACCTTCCTCTCCGGCGTTGTGTCAAATGTGATGCTCGGTTACACCATTGTTGTTGCCATCTTGGCCTACTTCCTTCTATTCAGTGGTTTCTTCATAAATAGGGATCGAATTCCACCGTATTGGATTTGGTTCCACTACATATCACTTGTAAAGTATCCATATGAGGGGGTGTTGCAGAACGAGTTCGATGATCCAATAAAGTGCTTTGTGAGGGGATCACAGATTTTCGATAACACACCACTTGGAAGCATAACGCCAGCAATGAAGTCGACACTACTCAGTGCACTGAGCAGATCGCTCGGTGTTAATATCAGGAGCACGACGTGTGTGACAACAGGGATGGACATACTGAAGCAGCAAGGTATCACTGACCTAAGCAAGTGGAGTTGTCTATGGATTACTGTGGCATGGGGATTCATTTTTAGGATCTTGTTCTACTTCTCACTGTTGATAGGGAGCAAGAACAAGAGGAGGTAGACAAAAAGAAAACCAAGCTTCTCCATTCATTTTATTTTTCTCTTCTTTTAAATCGGTAATTGTGGGGGATTATGTGATTGGTTATGGTTTTGATGTTTTTACCCAAGTTAAATTTTTGCAATATTCATGTTTTAAATTTCGTTTGGTAAAAGGTGGTCTTAAATTATTATTTTGTCTTCCGTAATTTCAACAGTGAGGCAATTCATTTTTTGAAACAGTAATAATGAGGCTATTCATTGAAAATATATATTTCAAATGATGACCTTGATAATTGACTGATTAATAGATTCAATCTTTTTTTTTTTAGAATACACTTTTTTAACATATTTCATTATCATCATAATTTTAAGATTACTAGTTTTAAAAGAAAAGATCAATCTATTTAATAAATGAAGATATTTTTTTCTTATTTTTTTAATCGACAAAGGTAGCTCAGTTAGTCTAAGTTTCTTAGATTTAAATAGAGGTCTTGGATTTGACTCTTTCTAGACTTACTTGAGGCGTTAACCTGTGGTTTCGTATATCTGTCATATTAGACTCACTTTCAATATGGGATGAGGATATCCATGTTTTTTTTTAAACACTAAGATATCCATGCCTTTTGGAGCACTTAACAAATCTTTGAGACTTATGTAAATCTCTCTATCCACACATTATTAGAATCCAATAATCCTTATCTAAAACCTACCATCAAACTGACGATGTTACAGTGGTAAGCATCAAGAGTTTGCTAAGAAGAAATGTAAAGCATGAAATGGTATGAGACTTCGTGAAAAAGTCAGCCAGTTGCAAGACAGAAGGGACAAAGGAAAGAGAAACAAGCGTGGATGAATGTGAAGCTTGGAACATGGAGAACCGGCAGATGAACTGCAAAAGTGGCAACCGACTGGCCATAAAGATTGTTGGCAGCAAATTGATTGGCTGCAAAAGTTGTTGAAGATGCAGCGTTGACTGGTTGCAAAATGTCAGGCGGCGAACACCGATGGCTGCCAATAGAGAAAGAGGCTCGGATGACGGCAGTGGCCGTAAGACAATTGTCCGGCAAACAATGATCGAAATATGCGATAAATACAGACAATGAGTGACCTGCAAATAAGGGGCTGAAACCATCACATCAATCAATTAGATCGTAAAGGCCAGCGAACAATAGCTATAGCCATAAAGGCCAGCAAATAAAGGCTGAAGTCATAAAGACCAACAAATAGGGTTGTAGCCATAGAAGGCCAGCAATGGGACTGTAGCCATGAAAGGCCAGCAAATGGGGCTGTAGCCATAAAAGGCTAGCAAAAGGGGCTGAAGCCATAAAGGCCAGCAAATAAGGTTGTAGCCATGAAAGGTCAGCAAAAGCTGTCACCATGAAAGGCTAGCAAATAAGGCTGTAATCATGAAAGACCAGCTAACAATGGAGACGAATCAGAGTCCTCCAAATAAAAGGAGTGGACGAATTCCACATCAAATGGACATGTGTCCAAAACATGCCATCTCATTTTCGAGAAACGACAAAATATGGCATGCTCGAACGAAGGCCAAGTTGCATCCCTTTCTTCGGCTAAAGAGGCCGTCTCATTGGAGAAACATCAAAACAAGACTGCTCGAAAGGCAGCTAAGGAGAAGGACAATTTGTGTAGGCATCTAAGGAGAAGGGCAATTTGTGTCCCTTTCTTTAGCTCTCCCCCTTTCTTCTTGGCATAGATCTCGTAGAATGTGGGGAGAAAAAACAACAAATCTAGGTCTAAATCGTGATTGGTGGACAAAACACCAGAGTAGTCCATAAACATATCTGAACACTGGGCAAAACAGATGATAGGGGAAGGCAATCTGTCTGTAAGCAACAGTGAGGCAAGGCAAATTTCTTGCAAAATAACAGCAGTTTGAAGCAGTGATGCAGAGATGAGATGATCCTGATGAGCTCTTCAGGACCAAAGCTTGAACTTGGAAATGCAATTATGTTTGCTTTCTCAAGAATCGTGGAAAATATATATCCCAGGAAAATGCACCCAAGATAAACTATATCCAGGGAGCTATACTCAAACTGATCTCCAAAGCCATTATCAAGTCACCGTCCCACACTAGAAATTGAATCTGAATATCAAGGAACTTCACCTACAACATGAGGCTGAACAAATCTCCCAAACAACTAGGAGCCTAATCAGCATTGCTCTGAATGTCCCAAGGAAAACAATAAAAACAGATCTGTAAAGGCAGAGCAGATTTGTATCAATGCGAAGAAGGGCAGTGGGTTGTATTGCAGAGAGATGTTGTAGTGGTCTCTGTTTGGGCCTTGCTCAAATCAGTGGAGAGAGAACATACACGTCTGAGAACCAAAGGAGTAGGAGAAACACATCTGTTTGGACCTTGTATCACTTTCTTCTTGATTTTTTTCTTAATTTTTTCAGATGATTGAACAATATCAAAGCGAACCTGTCGAACATCCCACTCAGATCTGGGTTGAATACAAGTTGCTGAAGCTGCTTGGAGACCAAGAGAAGGTAAGCTTTATTTGTTTTCCATTTAAAATCACTGAAGCAAGGACAATCTCGAAGTCTGCTAACTCAAGCAGCTCGACACCATGCTGCACAATAGTTGAGTTTCTGTAGGAAAGGACTAAGGGCCTTTGAGGCAGTTGAACCACATGTGCAACTGGTTATTAAACGACAACATATTGAAAGGCGATGCAGATAGGGAAATGCCAAGTAGATCCAGATCTAGCTTAGAGAACAGGACCCAATCAGATCTATAGATCTGGGTAGTGTAGCAGCAACGTCTTGGCGCTGGTTTTGGCGACGGCAGATCAGGGCACAACGGGCCAGATCTGGTCACGTCGGTGGGCCAGATCTGGGATCGCCACTTTCGTTGGTGAGCAGATCTGTGTTTTATAGCCAGTGGCGACGGCAATCGGGGCCGAGTCAAATATGTGAACGGCCTAAGAAGGGAATGTCAGGCAACAGTAGATCTCTTCTTGTTTTGCAGGCCTCATGTGAGAACAGACAACAAATCTACTCTAAGAAACAGAGAATAATGACGGTACAAGCAGCAAAGGCACCAATCATATCGTCGACAAAGGATGCAAATCGGAGAGGTGAGCAGAGATCGGAGGAGCGAAAGACGAAACGATGCCCACTGTTTCAATTTTCAGAAACGTGGAAACCAGCCAAGGCAGAGCGTACACAGGGCCTTTGCTCGGCCAAGATGATTGAGGAAGAAGGCTGCTATCAGAGATATCGGTTTCGGCATTTCAGACCAATGGAACTGCTCTGGAACAAAAAACTAGCGATCGACCATGAAACTCAGCAACGCCAGAGGTACAGACCAGCTGAGATCGACAAAGTAGGAAAAATGCCCAAATCTGGGCTGGTTGAAGGATCTGAAACAAGTCTTGCACAAGAGGCTACCAAAGCAAAGAATCTTAGTGAGAACAGATTTGGATCTATGGTTTGGCTGCTGATGAGAGGCAGGTAAAGGTTACTTCTTTCCCTCCCTCTCTCAGCCCCAACTCTTGCTCGTCTCAGATCTAGGGCTGAAACCAGAAGCAACATCAGGGAGAGGCAGTAAGAGAACTGATCGGGATCTCGGCCAAAATAGAGGAATGACTGCTTCAATTGAAATGGAGGTCAGACCTGAATCTCTGACTGAAGAGATTCCAATTTCGATCGGTGCAAGAGAGAACAAGACAAACTTTGCCGATTGAATATGTTTTCCTCCCTCCCTCCCTCTGCCGATAATCTCCTCCGGCGGAGGGAGAGAATGAAAAAAAACATTTATTGGAGGCCCAGGATCTAATTTTTCTCTGATACCATGTAAAAAATATATAATTTGAGTATATTAATTAAATCCCTATGCTATTACATGTATTTATAGCCTCTAGCCGACCCTAAGGCTATCACACTCAAACTCATGGTTTCATCCCCATTTGCTGGCCTTTTATGGCAACAACCCCATTTGCTGGTCTTTTATGGCTACAGCCCTATTTGCTGGTCTTTATGGCTTCAGCCTTTATTTGCTGGCCTTTATGACTACAACTATTGTTCGCTGGCCTTTACGATTTGATTGATCGATGTGATGGCTTCAGCCCCTTGTTTTGCAGGTCACTCATTGCTTGTATTTATTGCATAGTGCGATCATTGTTTGCCGGACAATTGTCTTACAGCCACTGCCGTCGTCCGACCCTCTTTCTCTATTTTAGGCAGCCATCGGTGTTCGCTGCCTAACATTTTACAGCCAGTCAACACTGCCTCTTCAACAACTTACAGCCAATCAGTGTGCTGCTTCTTCGACAAATCTTCGTGGCCAGTCCTTGTGCCACTGTTGCAGTTTACCTGCCATTTTTTTCGCGTTCCAAGCTTCGCATTCATCCAAGCTTCAGCTTGTTGGGGCGTGTTAGAATATATTTAGATTATTGACTTAATTAATAGTTTCCAATATTGTATTTGCCTAGTTTATTTGATTTTATCTTCCATATTTGTATTAAAATTTCTCTATAAATAATATTTCTGGGTCTCCTTAATTTACAAGGGAGACACCTATTAATTTCAAAAAAAAGAAAAAAGGTAATATTAAGAGGATTTGACCTTTTTATCTTAGAGTAGCTTGAATCTAAGATCTTTTATCTCAAGTGAATTCTTAACCGTTAAACCCGTGTTAAAACTAATAAAAACAAAACAAAACAAAAAAAGGAAATTCGTTTTTAATGAAGAGAACTCGTTGTTCTTCTTGAGTCATTGGTTAGGCTGAAATTTGAGCTTCTATTTTTTTTTTTTTTAATTTCATATAATCAACATGGGTTTGAATTTTAAAGAAGTGTTTCAGTTTCCGTTACGGTACCAAATGGCAAATACCAGTCTTTTGTGGTGGTACGGATTGGCAATCGTTGCTTACTGGGGAGGAGAGCGACCTTTGGAAGTACTTGATGTCTCTTTTTCATCTTTCACTTTCACCAAGTAAGCGAGGAAGATAGGAGAGAAAAGTATGGGCACGAGTAGAGTACAGATGAGGCATGCATACATCGATGTTCGATTGCTGGCATTTATTTTTATTTTGAAAGGGGGAAGATAAAAAAAATAAGAACACTGAAAAGGAGGTTGGAAACCTGACAATGTGAGAGGGGTCATGACTTGGTGTGAAGATTCTGAAAATGAAATTGCCCCTTTGGTCATACAATTTTATTATAATTTTGATAGACAAAAAAGAGAGTTAAAATTGATTGATAAGACTTCTAAATTCCTCAAATAAGTTAATCAAACTTAATATATAAGCTTAGAGACTTTATTTTTTATATGTGAGTCTTCAATTACTTTTAATCCAAATCCATGCATTGAGAATTAGATAAAATAATGATATTCCAAAGGTGTTTGAAGTAGATGATCATAGCAATGTTTTAAAAATTAGCTTATGAAGTGAAGCGTCGTAGTCGAAGGTTAAATTCGTACCATAAATATTTTATTATAAATAATATTAAATTATTAATTATTTATTTACTATATAAATAAAGGTTTTAGAAAAAAAAATCAAATGACACTCAATTACATGTTGTATAAAATCTATTTTTCATAAAAAAATTATTAGATTCAACTAGTGTTCATAGATAATGCATTGCACAATTAGATAAAAGAGAACTATTAATTGTCCAAAATAAAATGAAGTAAAGTTTTTTTTTTTTTAGAATAAAATAAAATAATTAATTATCATTTTAATTATTATATATTTTGAATGATTAGTAAAAACCAAAAAAAATTACAAAAGAGAGGGAAAAAAAAAAGTTCCAAAGTCCTCTCAAAACGAGAAAATAAGCCATCTCATAAGTCATAACAAGACAAAATAAGCCACTCTCACTAAAAGACAAAATAAGCCCTCTTTTGGGGTTTTTGTTCTTTCCTATTCTTTCTTCTTTCCATGTTATTTTATGTTTCGGAAAAGATACCAAGACAAGGAGCTATGGTGGCAGTGGTCTTTCTTTCTTGTTCTTTATGTTTGCAAAGAGATACAAAGCGAAGGAGCGATGGTGGCGGTAAAGGTCGTCTTTGTAAGGGCTTGGAATTTGTAAATCAAGGAATATGTGAATATTATTTATTTTAATGATGAAAATTAGAAAATTGGTGGAGTAAATGGTAAATGGGCCAAAATTTGGATAAAGGCTCAAGTGTGGCCCAATAGACTATAGTTTGGATTTAAATTTATTTAAATGGGTCAAGAATGGTCAAATTGGGTCAAATACCCATTTGGGCCCAATGGGTCAAGATGGTTATGCTCTAAGGTAAATGGGCTAGATGGAAATGTAATTGGGCCATAGGCCCAATGGTAATCCACTTAGAGTGAATTCAATGATTTTAAATCACCTAAGTTATTTGGAATTAAACAATGGTGATGTGGCCAAGTGGTACCCACCTCCACCTCATCAAGTGAGGTGGCGTGTGGGCCAAGGTTTGGTGGGGCCGGCCACCATGGTTGATTTGGTCAAACATGGGTGGAGTAATGGACTTAGGCTAAGTACCAATGGATTAACATAAGGTAATTATCTAATTAATTAAATAATTAAATTATTTAAAATGGTAGTTAAGAGTGGTCAAAGTGGGGCCATGAGGTGAAGACTCACCTCATCTCAAACTCAAGTGAAACACGTTGGCTTGGTGGTGGTTCAGATAACCACCACCATAAAGCATTTTAAATATCTAAGAAAATATCTTAAGGTTGGTGGGTGTCTTTAATGTAAAGTATAAAAATGGAGATGAGCTTTGTTGGTGTCTCATTCTCACTTTTTTTGTTAACTCCATCCCTCCCACTCCTCCATTGCCGTCCCATGTTCAAGTGAAGGGAGAAAGAGAGCTAAGGAGGAGAGAAGAGAAGGAGAGAAGAAAGAAGTGGAAAAAAATTAAGCAAAAAAATCACTCTAAGGTAAAGGGTTATCACCTTCCCTCTCATAATTTTCCCCTTTCCCTCTCTCACACAAAACCTACCATGGCCGATTATAGGGTTGGGGATTGCCACCCTTGATCAAAGATCTTAACCTACCAAAGATCAAAAGGAAGGAGAGAGGAGGCTACGGAGACCGACGGGAGCGGCGGAAATCGGAGGAGACGTCGGATAGTGAGTATTTCTTAAACAAGAAATTTTGGATTTTAGGGTTTAAGATTTAGGGTTTAGTTTTGTAAAAATTAATTGTGGTTACATAGATATATGTCATGGATGTTAAACCCCTCATATGTGAGGGTGGAAGATGGAGGAAACCCTAAGTGGGAAAAAATTAGGCTTAGGTTAAGAAAATAAATAAATGGGTTATGTGCATTATGTAATTTATGAAATTTAAGCATAGAATGGGGTGATTGGAAGAAGAATTATTGGCCATAGGGTTCGGCCATGTAGCATGGCCGAACCCCATGGTGGGTGATTTGGTGGTTGGTTTAATTGGTTAGGGTTTTTGATTAATGAATTTAGGGTTTTAATGCATGGGAGTAAGGTTTTAAAATGAGTTTATGATAAAAATGCAATGGAGTTTTATGGTTTTGAAATGCATGGAGGGAATGAGCCTTGAACCATGGGTTCGGCCATGGTATATGGCCGAACCCTATAGTGATGAAATGATGATTAAATGGTGGGTTTAAAGGATAATGTGTTGATGAATTTAGGGTTTTTAAATGAACAAGTGTAATGATCCAAATGGGGTTAAGAATATGGTTTAGATGCATGATTTAAAACCCTCAAGGAAGGATTGTTGGTGGATCTAAAATGTAACAATGGACCCAAGAAAAAAGAAAAAAAAATGGAGAAAGGAACATCTATGGCCGAACCCATGCCCCAAATTGTAAATCAATTTGGGTTTAAGGTCAATGGGTATATATGTGATTAAGTATGGGGTTTGAATGGGTTTAAATGAGTAATGGTTAGATTAATTACATGACAAATTTTAATGTTTTGGTAAGTCAATAATGGACCTAAGTTAAGGACCTAAGTTGTGGATTAAATTTTGGGCTTAAGTAGGCATGAATTAATGAAAAATTGTTTATGTGAAAGGTAGTGGCAAAAATGGTAAATATGGGCTAAAATGAAGAAACCCACTAAGTTATGATTTATGGGCTTGGAAATGATTAAAACTTGGATTGATTTGGTAATTTAATAAGGTACCGGATAGCGCGAGCGGCACGCGAGTCGGTAGCCGGATTGTCGGACGAAAACGAAATAAAGACGCGAGTCGGTATTCGGTAGGATTCCTACATTTTTGTAAGCCATGGATTGGGTGATGTTTTCTCTAATTTATTTTGGAAAGCATGTGGTTGTCTTTAAGATGAGTTTTGGATTATGCATCTTGTGATGTTTTCCTTTAAATTATTTTGGAAATCATGTGAATGACTTAAGATGGGTTTTGGATTAAATATTATTGGATGGTTTCCCTTTGATTTATTTGGTCATCAAGTAATTGTTTTAAGATGCGTTTTATTACTATTGAATTACATATATTACATGGCATATGGCATCTACATCTCATGCATGGCATGGGAGGGATATGAGAGGGGAAGGATGAAATGAAACCGGAGTCCATGCTCCGTCGGAGCGACCGATAAACAAGCATGGGGATATTTCACATATGTATTATTATACTTTGATGAGGCTTTGCCATCAAGGGGGGGGGGGGGGGGGGGGGGGGGGGGACTCTTGTAATTATGATACCTTGATGATGGTTTTCCATCAAGGGTGATGTTGTATTTATGGGTATACCTTGATGATGGTTTTTCCATCAAGGGGGGATGCCTAGTGTGGATCACATCTTGATGAGGCTTTTCCATCAAGAGGGTCATGGCACGATGATGGTATGGATTATATTTTGAACATTATGTATGGATGAAAAAAGGACATTGTACAATGAGGATGAGATTGATGGGTGGGATTCATGACATAGAACACTCATTGCATGACATTGCCCAAAGTGCATGGTTTTACTATAATATTATCAGTATGCTGTTATTACTAATCCATGTGCTAGGCCTACTCGGAGTCCTACTAGGCGCATTATTCTAACGCCCTACTTCTACCCTAGCTGACGATGCAGGAGATGGCGGACCAGAAGGGCGAGACGGAAACCAAGCTTAGGAGCTTGGGAAGGCGGACAAATTATTTTTGTTTAAGTTATTTTGGGGAATGTGTAATTGTATAATTTAGCTTGTCGAAAATGTAATAACTTAGATGGCTTGCTATGTTGTATATTTTAGTTTGGACGGTGCAGTCCAGTGGCATTTTAGTAATTAAATGGATATTTCTTCCCTGCTATTTGAAAATTGGTAGGATAATGTCTATTATCATCCGCATTGATTTTTATGTGTTGCGAGTTTACTTTCTACGCGTGAACCGTACTCGTGGATTTATGTTCCAAGCACGCGTAGGGTTGGCCAGTTAAGGGTCGGGCTTTAGAAGCTCGAAACTTAACTCGCGTCGTGACGTCCGTGCCCTTTGTCACTTTTATAAAAAAAAAAAAAAAATAGACTCTAATTTTTGGTGAAAAAGGGCGGGCGTTACAGTATTTTTCTTTCTCCTCTTTTCACTTCCCAAGTTGGAAATCGCATCGCATTCCTCGCTATATATATATATATATATTCGAAATGGATTTTACTTCCGATGGGTCATGAGTTATTATATAAACTGGGTTGAACAATGAGTGGCAACGGGTTTTTAAGGATTTTAACCCAGACGAGTTTTACAATGACCCGACCCTTCATATAGCCAGTTACGGTGGAACCGACGGTTCGACTGTGGGTTGAGCTGGAATTGATAACATTGGATCAGAGAGTTAAAGAGATGAAAGATTTCTCTAGAATAACTCCTAAAACAAACAACGAGGAGGCCCACATTGTTGTTTTTAGTCAGTCTTTTTTTCAATCTATGCAATTATTGGTGAAAATTACTAGTATGCCCTGTGGCAATAATACAAACCACGACTTTCTTATAATCTTTCCAAACTTTTCTCAATAAATAGCGGGATTGGAGATGCCGATAGATAATCCGAGTTTGGTTTGTACCTTGGTTCTCTCTTAAAATTAATGAGTTTTCTATCTTTTTCTTTTTTTATTTCTAGTTAAATAATTTTGCATATAATTATTATGTAATTTCATTTTCTAATTTTCATTAGATTTTAATTACAGTGTGTGAATCCATAGTGTCAATTATCCTGGAGATATAAACTTATTTTCTATCAGTGAAAGGGAGACTAGGTCTTAGGTGATCCATTAGGAATTTTTTTATTTCCTAAAATTAAGAAATCTTCCCTTTGGTATTCTTGAATTAAGAGAGATTTGAGGATTTTCTTTGAATTTTATTGGTGAAATTTGAATTTGGATTTTTGAAGAGGGCATCACAAGCTCAATTAGAAGAATTAAACATCAACTGAGGATTAAGTTGAAGACATGGTTTCCCCAGAATGGAAGATTTATGATCTACGAGAAATTAAAGATTTCATGTATGTTAGTGCCCCGACTTGTCGAGTAGCCTATTTGTCAATTCCATGACTTATGTGAAGCATTTTATCGAAAGTTTAAGCAATGATCAAAACTCAAATGATGAAGATTAAATCAAGAACTCAATCATAGGAGGATCAAGTGAGGATTCATCATCACTATGTATGGCAATCACAAAGGTAATTTGGCCATAGATGACTTTAGAGGAACCCAACACCTTAGGATGACCTTGCCTAGGCTTAGTTCAATATGTTGGTAATGAACATAAACAAGCCTAGATGTTGTTTGATAGTGAACTGGATCCCAACTTGGAAATATGTATTGGTTTCACTGTCAGCACGACTAGTCGTTCTCACCGACCCCTTGGTGGAGACATGCTCGATCCATCATTGTCATAGACTGGTCGGCCAGATTGATAGAGGTTCTGGATCATAGAACTGTCATTCTGGGTATGCCTCTGATCGAGAGTCTCGTATGCACCGATCCCTCGGTGATGAGCTTATTGACACATCATGGTCATCGATTCCTCGATATGAACAATGTGAGTTCTGGGTCTTAGAACTTAAATGGGTTCTCTCGGGAACATAGACCCGTCGGTAGACTGACCGGTCAAGAGTACCAGAACCAACTCCTCAGTGGGGACGACAAGTTGTTCTGGGTAGGACAAGTTTCGGGACTTGAAACTCTATCTGTAAAGTGTTGTCCTAGACCGAGACTCTCGAATGGATCGACCCCTCGGTGCCATAGTTATCGACCCATCTGTGATAGAGACCCTCCCTAGGCTTAGAACACTCATCGGTAAATCATAAGCATGCTTAGGGGTAATGAACCATAGACTTGGAGCATCGATGAACAAATCTTAGGAAAAATATTAAGTGTGAAATTGTCATGACTTAGGAGACTTCTTTCAGCCAACCAAATGCATATAGATACTGTGAAGACCACCATGCTTGGATAGAGCATTGAAAGTACTTTTCATAGAGCCCAAGAACACTCAAAACGGAGTTCGGGAGCCCAAGATATGGTCATCATAGTTGAGTGTTTTTGCTGAAATCAGTTAGCACGATCGATCATGAGCACGACTAGTCGTGAGATCCAACAATCGCAGGTGACCATTTTTTTACCGTTTTCTGCCGTTAGAGCGCAACAGTGACATTTCTCAACGGTCATATGCACGACCCATCGCCCGTGTTTTACCCAAGATTCATTTGTATGCCTATATATACTCCAAACTCCTTTGAGTTGGGTTGGAGCATTGAATCTAAAAATACTCTTAAGGCATTCCTAGAGGTCTCATACACTCCCAAGCATCTCCCCACCTCCTCTCCATGCACTACACTTGGTGAATCGAATATCAAATCTTCTTGATTGTGATTAAGAGAGAGAAAGAAAGAAATACAGATCTAGGAATCCATCAGCACATCTAAATCCTAGAGACCTCCCAGAGATTGTGATTGAGAAAAACAATGCATATCTTCGACATCGTCGACATCACATTGGGAGAGCATCCTCAAGAAGCATACATCTACAAGTGAGCTCATACATAGGCAAGTGTTTCTTAGTGATTTTATTTTATAAATCATCTTGTGAAGGGGACTAAGGCAAATAAGCCGGAACCACTATAAAAAATAGAGAGATAAGGAAGTAGACCTTGGGTTGGTCAAGCATTTCAAAATCTAGGACAAGTGGAGTAAGGAGGCTTGGCTCCGGAACCACTATAAAAAAATCTAGAGCATTGTCTTTGGCATATGTGATGGGTGGAATTCCCAACCAATTGAGTACAGTGGAAGTCCTACTCTATTTGTGAGGGTATAAGTCTCCACATAGTGAATTCAGGATAACCCAAGGTTGGGTGACTCCTTAGAGTTGATGTAGGTTGTTTAACCGAACCTCTATAAATTGGTCTTGTGGGTGTTGATCTTATTTGTGTGACTGTTCTTATAATTGTGCACACTTTTGATCACACAACCCATTTATCTTGATTAACATTATTAATCCGCTGCAATAATTAATCAAGGAATTTGTGAACATAAAATTTGGGGATTGTCCTATTCACCCCCCCCCCCCCCCCCCAAGGGAAAATCTCGGTCCTTGTTCTAGCACCCAAAGGAACTTTAAATTGGCATCAGAGCCACGTGCTCTTCATAAATGATTTAACCATCCGAGTTGATCCGTGCTAGAACACCATCATGGGTACTAAAAAAATTGCTCATTATTATCTATTGTTTGTTTACTCTTTTTTGAAAACAAACATAGAGAAAATGTTTGCATCCCATGATGAAGATGATTGGACCTCTATCCAAGATACTGAGTCTATTCAAAATTCTTGCACATTTTTCGATAGTTCAATGGAAGGCTGCACCTCTCATAATAAATTGGAGAATCATGAGAGAGGTGAAAATTTGAAATGTGTTATTGCCTCCATTGTATCCAACCAAGAGGGATCCTCAAGTGAAGATGAGGATAGTGTTGAGGATCATTGATGTGGATGATGATGACCTCCAAGAATCCTATAATGCCCTATACTTTGAGAGTTTGAGATTGACAAATGATCTTGAAAAGGTAAAAATTGAGAATGCCAACCTCTCTAGCCAACTTTAATGTCTTTATATGGAAAATGATCTTCTCTCATCAAATTTTAAAAATGAATATGATGAAATTGTGAATTTGAGAGAAAATCAAAATTTGCTTCAAAAAGAACTAAAAGATTTTGAAAATGAGAACTTGAAGCTCAAGGAAGTTGGAAAATGTCTTGGAGATAAGAATGTTAAGAAATCTCAAGACATGGTTACCCAAAGAAATAAAAAATTGGAGGAATCCATTTTGGGTAAGCCTCATAATGATTGGCATTGTTTTGGTAATTCTCAATCCAACCTTAAGAATCCATGAACCAATCCATACTTGGAAGAAGCCACACCGCACACACTTCTATAATAAAATGTTTTTATTGTGGTTTAACCGGGCATTTCAAGCATGAGTGCAAGATAAGGAGAATGCAAGTTAAATCAAAAGTGGTTGGTGGTCATCCTCAAGGAGCAAGGAGGAGAAAAAATGAGGTGATTGAAAATTCACACTATGCAAAGAAGAAAAAAAGGTAAATCAATTTGTGAATGTTCCTAGGAAACACTTTTCACCTCACATTTCACATCGTCCCTTCATTGGCAAATCAAAAAGGGATAGACCAAGATCT
The DNA here is from genome assembly GCA_013350335.1 of Chimonanthus salicifolius. NCBI lineage: Eukaryota > Viridiplantae > Streptophyta > Magnoliopsida > Laurales > Calycanthaceae > Chimonanthus > Chimonanthus salicifolius. Next base: position 43,409,355 of record CM023537.1, on the reverse strand, counting down.
CCTCATACTATGGTTAGAAATATGAGAAGGAGAGTCTTGTCTCAATTCATTGAATGTGGGCCAAATGTTCGTGATGGTAGAATCAAATTGCCCAATGTTCAAAGATTTGAGATAAACTGTTCGGATTTAAACTTTGTATGGATCCCAAAGGGATAGGACCTTACCCATGCCCTACATTGGTCTAAGACTTGAGCTTAATTTGTGTATCTCTAGACCAATTGTAGTTGAACTCAAACTTGGTATAAGTGAGTTCAAACAACAAAGTGTTGTGGCAGGGCACATTTGAACTCTTGCAAGCACTTGATTTCACTTTTCCTGCCTATAGTGTTTATCATGCTTGAAGGGTCATAGAGTTGTGGACTTAGATTCCTAGTCCCACAATGTTTGCTCAAATGTGTGAAGGGCTACCATTGTTGGTATCACATTTTAAACATGCTTTGGAATCACCTTTGATATCTTGCCTTCATTCCATGTTCTTGTTTGATTGTTGGATTGAAATCTGTGCAAGATACTTTTGTGTCATATATGTTCTTATTGGCATAATTATAATTTTATATGCCATGTGTTTTCATCTCTGTACTATATTGGTAGAATCTTATGTGTAAGATGATCATGTGCACATATAAATGTTTGTTTCCTTCCATGAACTTAAATTTTGTGAATCTTTTGTGGAATGGAACTTGATCCATGCTTGTGAATGGTGTTTTTTATCAATGTGTGATCAAATGTTCTTCGTTGGTAATCCATTCATGTATCATTCAATTCAAACATTCATAATTGAATGATAAAGTTGAGGAAAAGGATGGGAGCTAATTTGGTGTTTTGCAAACACTTGTATGCTATACATGGAGATCATTTCTTTTGCACCTTTACTTCATCTCTTGATGGTATATCTTTGTACAAATAGAAAATGTTTTTACACGTGTTTGTTGGCTATGGCATATCATGGGTTTTCATATTTATTGTATATTTGTGTATGCCATATGTCTTCATACTTCACTTCCATGCCTTTTATTGGTATATCACTTATGAAATGAATGTATAGTTTGTGTGCTCGGTGTTTCATTCCTATGTTTATCATTGGTTCATGATATTAGGGAATGACGTTGTATTCATAAGCACCATGTTTTGTAAACTTGAGAATGCCTTATCAAATGACATCACACACATGGGCAATGAACTTTTAAAATGGTAAATTAAAATGCCCAAGGATATTGGATTAGGATTGGATCAAATTTTTTAAAGGATGAACTCTTAATGGTAAAATGATCCAAAATCCAATCAATTTGTGCAAGTATTAGTAATTTGGTTGAATCATCAAATGGCACAAATTGGTGTGTGAGTGTATAAGTTTTCGTTGGCATCCAAAGGTGGATTGCAAAACTTGTTGTCTTGTGGCTTGCATGCATCACAAGCACACACTCTTCATCCCTCAATTTGCAAATCTTATAAGGATGTATTATGCTACTTCCATGTCTTGATAATGCACTATATTGGAAAGTCATTAGACATTGGAAATGTGTTTTTGGAGAAGTGTACAAATAAGGAAAATCATCATTCTCCAAAACCTTATGTACCTATGTGTGGCTTTCATCTTTTAAAGGTCAATCTTAAAACCAAATGGGTTTTGGTAATGAAAGCTGAAAGTCCCCTTAACAAGAGTGCTAGAATAATATGATTGATCCTAGAGGAGGGTAAATAGGTCAATCCCATTTTTAATGGCGTTTACAAATTTCTTGATTATTTAAAGTGCAACAGAATGTTTATCAAGAGATTTGTTTAGTGTGATAATTTCATTAAGTGATCACACTAAGATTATGACCCTTTACATAGTTTGATTATCGATGCTCGTGCGTAATATGTAGAATGAGATAATCAATATGCAAAGTGATGTGTGTTAAGAAGAGTACTTAAATACTAAATACAAACACACATAGATCAAACACCATAAGATCATTTTAAACTGGTTCAGCTAGCCAACCTACATCCACTGTTAGGACTCGCTCAACCTTGAGTTATCCCCAAAATCCACTAAGTGGTGACTTACACCTTCACAATTAGAGTAAGAATTCCATCTCACTCAATCAGCTGGGAATTTCACCCACCACTGTCGAATAGGAATTCCAGCTATCCACTTGGCCGGTAGGTCCACCCACCTCTATGCCAGAGACAACGCTTTAGAGTTTTTTATAGTGGTTTCGAGGTACCTCCCCATAATCCACTTTCGAAACAAAGGTTTTAAAGAAAATTAAAACCAAAAAAGCACTTGCCTTTGAAACTCTTTCTCCTGATGTGTGCTTCTTCAAGATCCCATCCAATGTTTGCCGCTATTCCTCCTTGTAGGCGTCTTTTAGCAATCATAGTCTAGGGTGTCAAGGAAACTGGTTCTACCAAAGGTTTCCTAGTTTATGGTTCTCCCCTTCTCACATTCAAACTCAATCCTTAGATTGGTTATTTATGAGTTTACTTCCTTCCTCTCACTCTCACAACTCAATCCATTTGATTGGTTGTATTTGATTCTCCTAGTGTAAGCACAAGAGAGAGAGAGAGAGTGATCCTTCTGTTGGCCCTTGTTAAGCTCACTGATAAAGATGAGGGCCAAACTGATCATTCCGTAGGATACAAATTGGTTGCATAAAGGTTGGTTTATATAGCGAAGGGAACCAGTTGTAGTAATGATAATGTACCGACAGGCTGGTCGCACCGAGGGGTTGGTGACTAGAAATGTTACCGCTACAATTCCGAATTATTGTGCATTAAGTGCACTACCAACGGTAATATTCTTTCCCGGTCGACATGTCGTTGTCGCTGATGGGCCGACACTTATGGTACCGAGGGGTCGGTCCATATGCGAGGCTCGTTCTCGTGTAAAACATGTTTGACAGTAGTTTCAATTTTAGAAATCTGTTACCTAGAATGACCTGTCGCCTGTAACATCCCAGATTTTTCAACGCAATAATATATTGGATTTTGACTATTTAAATTGTTTAATTTGTTGAATTTAAGATTTATGGATGAAATGAATTTTAAATGGGTAGGAATTGGGTCAATAGCCCAATTATGACCCAACGGGTCATGGATAGACTTTGTGTAACACCCCGCCCCTTTTCACTTGTCGAAAATCAGAGTCTATTTTTTTTTTTTTTGAAATAAAGAGTGAGAGAGAGCGGGACTCCACGACGCGAGCTAAGTACGAGCTTCCAAAGCCTGACTCTTAACTGGCTACCAATGCGTACGCGTGGACAAGTCCACTAAAGCATTTCGCACGCATTAAAGTTATACTTGCAGAATAAACACATTGCGGAATTATTATATGATTAGAATTACTATCCCTATCCATTAATTAGCAAGGAAGTCAATAACCAAATAATAAACTGAACTTAATTATCCAAATGTAACGTCAAACCATAGAAAAATAATATCTAAGTTATTACTGTCCCAAAATGCAATTATCTCAAATTACATTGTCCAAAATAAAACTTAAATAAAATAAGCATAAACTATCCAAGCTCTTAAGTTTGGCTTCTTCCACGTCCATCGCCTTTTCCGTTCCCTGTACCATCATCTAAGGTAGAAGTAGGGCGTTAGTCAACGCGCCTAGTAGGAGTTCCAAGTAGGGTCATACATGGGAGTAGTATAAAATCAATATAGAAAAACATATCATACTTATAAAACCTTTTGTAGTATAAAAACAATGCATGATACTCATATCAAATCATTCCAATGTAATGCCATTTCATGGATCATATGTCAATGATCTCCCACCCACTTCCTTTTTAAACATCATATATTTGTCCCCACGTGTGTTAATCGGTCCCACCGAATGGAGCGTGGACTCCTTTTACATTTCAAACATCATACATCTCTCCCCACGTATGTTAATCGGTCCCACCGAATGGAGCGTGGACTCCTTTTACATTTCAAACATCATATAACTCTTCCCGCAAGTCAATCGGAATCAGTATAGATTCCTCCCACGTTTGTTTATCGGATACTCTGAATGGAGCGTGGACTCCTCTCATATGTTCTCTCCCATGCCATGCATGAGATGCTAAGTGCAAAGACGTCATTCCTTTTCAAATTACAGTATGCCATCAAAGCAATTCTTACACATATATATTTCATAATTCAAAGTAAGTCATCATGTTGGTAAAATACAAAACCGATATAAAATTCACATGTTATTTCAATAAGATAGGAATCCTACCCAAGTCCGATTTACTGTCCTTTTCTTATTTGGCACGAACAATCGCTAACCGTCACTTGGAAGTGAATCACGCCTCTTTACCTTATCAATTTAATCATACACACGTATCAATTTAAAAATCAACCTTTCATTTCTGTCACATTTACGCATCATAATCCTTAAACCGGTTAAGACCCTTAACGGGGTTTCGGCCATACAATGTGGCTGAAATGTGTTCATGTCCACCAAAGCCCATCCGCGGATAGCTGAAATTCGTCCAACAAACATACAACCCGTCCGCAGACAACATACCCTATTTTGTCTATTACCCGTCTGCGGACGGTCGAAACCCGTCCCGTGGAGGATAGAAACCCGTCCGCGGATGGTGATACCTGTCCAACAAACAACACCACATTTCTGTTTGTTACCGTCCGCGGACTGGTCGAAACCCGTCCCGCGGACTGATGGAAACCCGTCCTACAGCCATACCACCCGTCCGCAGACAAGTATAAAATTTCCTGTCTATTACCCGTTCGCGGAGGGTCGAAACCCGTCCCGCAGACGGTATACACCCAGTCCGTGGACTGGTAGTACCCGTCCAGCAGACAGTGCACACCCGTGGACAGTCCTCTTTTGTTTGATGTTTGACTTAATCCTTCATCTTAGAATTTATTTCCTTATTCTTTTAAAACACTTTTAACATCATCCATATATCTTCATTCAATCCCTTGGTTGTTGGTCCTCAACACATACCCATTCCTTGAATGGATACGGACTCTATGATCATTCAACGGTTTTGACCATTTATTCCAAAACATATTCCATCTTCAAATGGATATCCACCTTCATGGCTTGTAACGGTTTAGCCAATCCTTTCAATCATTTAACCTTTCTTTGGATGAATTTCAAGGTCCATGGCCTTAGCATAATTTTTCTTGCCATATTTTTCAATCGAATATGGAACCCATAGGTTTGGCTACACCATAGCCAAACCTATGGTTTCCTTTGTCATAATCTCATAACATTAAACTCAACGCATACCTCTTCCGCGTCTCCTTCATTTCTTTTTCTCTGAATTCTTCCTTAGTCCTTCTCCTTCCTTAGTGTTTTCTTCTTCCTCCTTTGTTCTTCAGTTTCTCTTAGAGCCGAAAATGAGAGAGAGAGAGATGAGGACCTCTTCGTTCTTAAATGAAGCAGTCAGCTAAGGTAGTTGAGAGAGAGAAGGAGAGAATGAGATGGAAAATTCTCTATGGAAGGGTCAGCCAAAGGCGTGTAGGTTGAGGGAAGGAGAGAGATGAGAGATAGAACTGGAGATGAGGATCTTTTGCTCAAGAGAGAGGGAGAGAGGATCGGCCAAAGGTTTGGTGGGTGCCCTTTGTAATTAGCCCTCTACCTTCCCAACTCCCCCATTATGATTTGGTTTTTCCCATGTGTCCCCTGGTTAACCAAGGAGACACATGGCTTAAGCTTCCCCCTACCCAACGTGTATGTCTAGGGTTTCCTCTCCCATGAGATGGAAACCCTCCATCTCCCCTTGACTCACTTGAGATGGAAGTCTCCCCAATTTCCATCTTGACTCACTCAAGTCTCCTCCACTTCCATGCAACTCGGCTCACTCCAAACTCACTTTAACTCACTTAATTTTTCTTGAACTCATTTTCATATAATTCAAGTGATTTTTAATTTCCAACCCAATGTAATTCAACTCAGCACATTTGAACTCACCCATGGTTGACGAAGTCAACCATGGTTAACCGACCTTGCAAGTTACATTAAACCACTTGCCACCTCACTTGATGCGGTGGATTTGGGTCCCACTTGGCCATGTCGCTCACATGCCACCTCATACACAAGCCACCTCACTTGGTGAGGTGGATCACATGCCTTGGATCCTAGTTGGGTATTTGACCCAATTAAATTAATTACACTTACCCACTTATTTCCATTCAAACTCCATCCATGACCCGTTGGATCATAATTGGGCCATTGACCCAATTCTTACCCATCTAACAACCATTCCATCCTTAAATATTAAATTTAATAATTTAAATAGACAAAATCCAATATAATAATCCATTGAAAAATCCTAGGGTGTTACAATATTACCCTCTTTTGAAATTTTCGTCTCGAAAATCGAGCGAAGTAGGGTTTCAAACAACTTATACAAAAAGCTCAGGATGAGCTGCTCTCATTTCTGATTCAAGTTCTCAGGTGGCTTCCTCATTACCATGTCGATCCCATATCACCTTGACGAACTGAATTGCTCGGTTCCATAACACCCTTGTTTTTTCCTGATCACTCTGACCGGCCTTTCAACATAAGTCACGTCGCTTTGCACATCAACATCTTGCACATTCAGCGCGTGCGAAGGATTAGGATTGTATTTCCTCAACATAGAAACATGGAATACATCGTGCAAAGATGACAACTGTGAAAGAAGTGTCAATTGATAAGCCACTTCCCCCACCCTCTTTTGGATTAGAAAGGGTCCCACAAATCTAGGTGACATCTTCCCTTTGTTTCCAAATCTCATGTGTCCCTTTCGTGGCGAGACTTTCAAGAATACTAAGTCTCCCACTACAAATTCAAGGAATCTCATTCTCTTGTTAGTGTAACTCTTCTGGCTACTCTGAGCAGTAAACAGATGTTGCCTTATCACCTTGATCTGTTTCGTGGTCTTTGCAACTAGATCAGGTCCAATAAGTGCAGGCTCACCGGCCTCTGTCCAACACACTGGTGATCTACAGTGTCTACCATACAACGCCTTGAATGGAGCCATCCGGAGACTTGCCTGGTAACTGCTGTTGTAAGAGAACTCAACCAGTGGTAAATGATCTTCCCAACCACCCTTGAAGTCTAACATGCAAGCTCTCAGCATGTCCTCCAATGTCTGTATTGTTCTCTCTGACTGTCCATCAGTCTGTGGATGGAATGTTGTGCTAATCAATAAATGTAATACCTCGGATTTCCAGGTTATAAATATATATGAATTTGCCCATTTAATTTGTGAATTTAAATGATATGGACCTTAGATGGGTAAGGTGTTGGGGCAATTGCCCAATTAAGACCCAACGGGTTATGGTATAAGGTCCAATTTAAAGTAAATGGGTAAGATGCATTTAATTGGGTCAAGGTTGCTGTTTGGGTGAAAATGCCCAATTGGGACCTAATGGGTCGTGGTTGACTTGGTTGACCACTAAGTGAGTTCAAGCCTAATTAAATGAGGCTGAATTAAAATGGAATGCAATCAAGTGAGTGAGTTGATCTTAAAGTGATGAGTTAAGTGAGTTGAATTGATTTGAATTAAATTATATCAGTTAGGTGAGTTGGAATGAGAATTTCATTTCATGGATGAAACCCCCACTTGAATCATTAATGGAGAGGTGGGGAGTTTTGTTTATTTCAAATTCAAACAAAGGCACACGTTGGAGGGAAGGAAGAGAGGGGAGGGGGGGGGGGGGGGGGGGGGGGGGGGTGTTGGGGTGCTTCATCTCATAGATGAAACCCCCAAATGGAGCATTAATGGGAGATGAATGGGAGGAGGAAGATTGGTGGAGGTTACACCAAGGCACACCCATTGCAGCAGTTGGAGACATGGGGTTTCATCTCATGGATGAAACCCCCAAATGGAACTTAAAGGAGGGAGGAAAAAAGGGGTGCCACCAAGGGACATCACCTTTGGCCGACCCTATTGATCAAGGAAGACATTAGTTTTTCAATTCTTTCTCTCCCTCTCCCTTTTGGCTGTTTTCTCTCCCTCAAACCATCTCTTGGCCGATCACTCCTCAAGACCAAAGGCATAGAGTTTCATCTCAAAGCTCTCTCAAGTTCTCTCAAGGCCGAACTCTCTCTCTCTCAAGTTCTCTCAAGGCCGAACACACACTCTCTCTCTCTCTCTCAAGTCAAAATCTTGGCCAAAGAAGTAAGAAGGAAGGAGGAAGAGGCTAAGGAAGGAAAGGATTGAAAGAACAAGTCAGAGAGAAAGAAACCAGAGGAGTCGCGGAACCGGTAGGTATTTTGATAAATTTGGTTTAAAGTAAGGAACCATAGGGTTCGGCCATGGTGTATGGCCGAACCCCATGAAAGAAAATTGGGGGATGATTATGGTATTTTAATGGAAAGGAGGAACCATAGGGTTCGGCCATAGTGCATGGCCGAACCCCATGAAAGAACATTGGTTATTTTTAAATGGAGTTTGAAGGGTAAAAATCATAAGTTTGTGTGTATGATGTTAAAAGGTTTTTAAAGAGCTCAAATGGAGATATGTATGAGAATCCCATCAAAGGATTATAAGCTTGGATAAATGATTGTTAAGAGAAGATTATGAACCATAGGGTTCGGCCATGGTGTATGGCTGAACCCCATGGAAGGTTATTAATAATTTTGAAAAGGATGAAAACCATGGAGGGTTATGATGTTTTAAAAGGATTTAAAAGGGAAGTATTGTTAAAGACATTAGCTATGTATAAAGAATGGAAAAGAAGGGCACAAAGCCAAAGGGTGAGGTTTGACCATGGTGTATGGCCGAACCCCACCAAGTAATATTTATGGATTTAGGGTTTGTTTTTTAGATATTGAAGTATGTGGATTGTTTAATATTTTAATGGGCTTCAAAACAGGAAAATGGTAGATGCATGTTAAGGATTTTTAAAGGACTTTAAAGGGAGGAATACTAATCATTTTACATGGTGTTAAAATGATATTTGGTGAAAGAACCCATGAACCATGGGTTCGGCCATGGTGTGAACACCATGGAAGGTTATCAAGGACTTTGAAGGGATTAAATGGAGTAATATTGTTGGACATAGGTATTTTTAGATCATGGGGAATGGTGATAAGTTTAATAAAAAGAATGAAAAAGAATGAATCTAAATACATGGTTAAACTCCATGAAGGGACCTTGTTTTACGGACCTAAGAAAGGTAAATGATACAATGGAAAAATGGGATTTAGACATCATAGGGTTCGGCCATGGTGTATGGCCGAACCCCATAAACCATTTTGTGGATCAAAGTGTGGACTTATGTATGCTTAGATGAATGGAATGTTAGCCATGGATAGAAGAATGGCGATATTGTAATTAAGTGGAAATAATGGACCATGGGTTCGGCCATGGTGTATGGCCGAACCCCTGGGAAATGTTTGGTGGACTTAGGGTTTATAAATGTTAGATTAAATGAAAAGTGATATGATCTTGGCTTAAGTTAAAGGTCAAAAGAGGGACCAAATTCAAGTGGGTGAGGTTCGGGCATGTTGTATGGTTGAACCCCACAAGGTTGTGTTTATGGACTTAGACCTAATGTTAAATCAAATGGAATATGGGATTGACTTGTTGATATGTAACAAGGTGACGGGACCTCATAAACGGTGCGCGATTGTGAGCGGTTGCCAGTTTAAGAAGCAAGGACACTTTAGTGGTCTTTGGTAGGATTCTACCTCTTTGAAAGACCTATGTGGGGGTATCTTGATGATGAGAATCCCATCAAGAGGATATGTTTGATGGTGATGGGTGGGACTCATTGCATACATGGCATGGCATGATTTTACAAGGTTTTGATATTATATTATTTATATGCATGTCTTATACTAACCATCTGTTAGCCATACTTAGAATTCCTACTGGGCACGTTGTTCTAACGCCCTACCTCTACCCTAGTGAATGAAACAGGAAATGAGGATCGTGAATGAAGTCAAGCATAAGAACTTTGGAATGTTTATTGTTATTTTATTAAGTTACTCAAGGACATTCAATTTGAGTAGTTAGACTTTGGCATGTAATAATTAGATATTTGCTATGGTTTGTGAATAGTTTGGTATGGATATTTAATTTAAGTTAATTTGGTTAAGTGACTAGGTACTTTACTATCTAAAATGGAGTAGCCTTTGGTTCTATTATAATCCGCAATCAGTTTATGTTATATTCCGCAATTATAAACTTAATACGTGTGAACCATCTCAGTGGACTTAGTCCACGCACACGTATGGTTGGCCAGTTAAGGTCGGGCTTTAGAAGGTCGGACTTAACTCGCGTCGTGACGTCCTGCTCTCTATCACTTTTTTTTTAAAAAAATTACACTTTGATTTTCGGAAAGTAAGTTAAAAAGGGCGGGGCTTTACAGTTGGTATCAGAGCGAAACGGGAATATTGAATCTTTTGAAGTAAGATTAAGACGGTTTCATGTCTCACTGACAGATAAGAATCCCAACTGACTGACTGTTCGGAGTCCGCTGCACGGGGGCTGGATTAATTTACTTTGTTAGACTCAGACTGAACATTTAATCTGAGAACAACAATGAATGATAGCAAAGGAAGTACAGTCAAAATAATTGGATATACCAAACATAGCAAATTAGGATATATTTCCCCGATATCCCCAAATTGAGAAACAAACAATAGATACTTAGGAAATTTCCCTGAAAACAAAGAAAAACCAATAGTGCTTATATGGAAATTTCCCCAAAATTGTGAAAATACAAACTGTACGAGGAAACTAAGTCAATGATGTTTTTATGACTTAGGAAAAAATGGCTCCAAAGAGAAAGACCCGACAGGACCTGAAAGGGAAGGAAAAAGTGGTAGAAAAATCTCAACAGGAAGAGGAGGAACGACAATCCCAACAGAAAGAGGAGGAATGACAATCTCGACGTGAAGAGGAAACGCAATCATCCAATCAAGAGGAAGAGAGGCAAAGTACCGTGAATATACTAGTAGTGCCTCCTGAACTGCAAAGCTTAGTTCAAACAGTGGTTACTTTTGTCCTCAAACAGCATCTGAATGGAAGTGGAAGCACTAGTGACGCCAATGACTGGAACATGGTCAGGGATTTTCAACAACAACGCCCTCCTACTTCAAAGGAAAGGAAGGGGCTGTCGGAGAAGAACATTGGCTGAAGAAGATCACTCAGATCTTGACCCTACTCAAGATCTCGAGTCATGCTGACAGGATCTTGCTGGCTATATCACAACTGATCGATGATGCCGGTAAATGGTGGGAGGTTATAGAAAAACAGCAAGCACTTGTGCCGGAAAGGGAAAGGACTGCAATGACCTGGGAGCAATTCTCAGCTACATTTCTGGATCATTATTTCCCTGAGGAGAAGAAGGAGCGTCACACACAAGTTTTTCTATCTTTGGTACAAGGTACCATGTCAGTGGCAGAGTACCACCAGAAGTTTCTTAGTCTGTCTTGCTATGCATTTTATATGGTGGATATAGAATATCGAAGGGCATGCAAGTTTGAACGGGGCCTACGACCAAGCATTAGGGCCAAAGTAACCATATTCAAGGCAGCCACGCTGGCAGAGGTGGTCAGCAGGGCCACAATAGCAGAGCAAGAGATGGCTGAGTTCTCGCGTTTTGACAACCGCCGAGTTCAGAGTGGGAGGGGTACGTTTCAGCCCAACAAGAAGTTCCGACCGAACTTTAGCAGACCCTCACCATCTACTGGGTCAACAGGGGGCTTTCGTCCCAACCAGACCTCCCCATCTGCATTAGTCCCTCAGGCTCCCAGATGGGTGAATAATTGCTTCCATTGTGACCAGCCAGGTCACTACAAGAGGGAGACAGACCCTCTTATTCTAGAGATTCATTTCGCCCACCAGCTAGTCCCATTAACTCACGAGGAGGCAGGACATATAATCAGGAGGGACGGGCGCCTAACCCTACTGGATCTGGACGGTTGTTTACTCTAGCTCCTCCAGCAAATGTGGATCATTCTGTGATTCAAGGTATGGCTGTAGTCAGTAGTTCCTACGCCTTTGCTTTATTTGATTCTGGAGTATCCTACTCTTTCATATCTGCTGCATTTATAACTGCTACTGGTACATTGGTACAAAAACCTGTCCACATCACTCACCATTGTATCCCTCCTTGGAGACACGTCATTAGGACTTATATGCACAACAGTGAATACTAAACTCGCTGGACTCAGATTTGAGTTCAACTATTTAGTACTCGATATGACCGAGTACGATATTATCTTCGGCATGGACTGGTTAGCTAGCTATCAGGCCAACTTTGATTGCTATCGCCGCAGAGTAACATTTTGGTCACCCGAGGGAAAACAACATATGGTGCGAACTGACAAACAAAACATACTGCATGAAGGGTTGAATCATCTGGTATTGAATAGTATCAGAATCAACAAGGCGCAAGTGGCTGAACTTTCGGCAATAGTAAAGGACTATGCGGATGTATTTCCAAAAGAACTCCCTAGCTTGCCTCCCATGAGGGAGATTAATTTTGAAATCAAGCTGTACCCTAGGCACTTCACCTATGTCATTACCACACTACAGGATGTCACCAGCGGAGATGTCCGAGTTAAAGAAGCAGATTGATGAATTGCTCAGACTGGGGTCCATTCGGAACAGTACATCGGCTTGGGGAGCTCCGGTGTTGTTTGTGAAGAAGAAGGACTGTTCATTCCGAATGTGTGTGGATTACCGGAAACTGAACCAGCTAACTGTCAGGAACAAATATACCCTACCCAGGATCGATGATCTATTCGATCAACTGAGGGGTTCCAGCTACTTTTCGAAGATTGTTCTGCATGTTCGGTTATCATCAAATCCGGGTTAACGAGGAAGACATAGAGAAGACAGCCTTCAGAACGCGGTATGGACTATACGAGTTTGTAGTCATGCCGTTTGGACTCACCAATGCACCGGCTGTGTTCATGGATTTGATGAACAGAATCTTCAGTCCTCACTTGGACCAGTTCGTCATTGTATTTATCGATGATATCCTGATCTATTCCAAAAGTAAGGAACACCATACTGAGCACCTGAGGATAGTTCTGGACACTTTGAGGAAGAACAACTTGTATGCCAAAGCCAGCAAATGTGAATGTTGGCTATCTGAGGTCAACTTCTTAGGGCATGTCATATCAGCAGAAGGTATAGCCGTGGACCCGGCTAAGGTGGCGGCAGTGAGTGAATGGAAAGTGCCAAAGAATGTAACTGAGATCCACAGCTTCTTGGGATTGGCTGGTTACTACATGAAGTTTATCATGGACTTCTCCAAAATTGCATCTCCATTGACTCGACTCACTCAGAAAGGAGTCAACTATGAGTGGTCAGATCTGTGCAATCAGAGATTTGAAGAGCTGAAAAACAGATTTACAGCTGCTTCTATCCTAGCCAGAAAAAGGCAAGGGTTATGAAGTACAATGCGATGCTTTAGGAGAAGGACTTGGGTGTGTCCTCAGTCAAACTCATCGTGTGGTGGCTTATGGATCAAGACAGTTAAAAATTCATGAATGCCTCTATCCCACACATGATCTGGAACTAGCCGCAGTGGTCGTCGCTCTCAAAAGCTAGAGACACTATCTATATGGTGAGAAATTTGAAGTGTTTTTAGACCATAAGAGCTTGAAGTACTTGTTTGATCAGAAAAAGCTCAACTTGAGGCAAAGCAGATGGATGGAATATTTGGCGATTATGAGTCTGCGCTTTGATATCATCCTGGTAAGGCGAACAAGGTGGCAGACGCCCTCACCCGCATATCACATGCATCAGTGGCATGTTTGATCAGGACAGAATGGGAGATGTTGAATACCATTCGAGAGTTCAATCTTTACATCAATAACCATGGAAGTATGTACAATCTAATCATACGGTCCAACATGGTTACCAAGATTGAACAGGAATAGCGGATAGACCCAGAGATGGAGGAGATATGGGCCAAAATGTCTACTGGTGAAGCCATACCGGAATGGGAGTTACGACCAGGACAGGGTCTTGTATTCCAGGGTAGGATTTATGTGCCTACAAGCTGCAGAAAAGAGTTGTTGATCGAGGCACATTAGACCAAACTCTCCATTCATCCTGGGCAGCACCAAGATGTATCACGACCAGAATAGAGATTACTGGTGACACGGACTCAAAAGAGATGTGGCCGAATTTGTTGCTCATTGCTTAACTTGTCAGCAGGTTAAAACGGAACATCAAAAGCCACTAGGGTTACTCAAACCCTTACCAGTGCTGGAATGGAAATGGGAGCACATCTCCATGGATTTTGTGACAGGGTTGCCAAGGTCTTCAAAGGGCAACGATGCGATATGGGTCATGGTAGACCGACTGACCAAGTCTGCACATTTTCTTCCTATTAGGATGACAAACTCATCTGAGACTTTGGGTCGGCGGTATATCAGGGATATCGTTAGATTGCATGGTATTCCTCGGACTATAGTGTCTGATAGGGATGGCCGATTCACCGGCAGAGTGTGGCAGAGCATGCAGTCGGCCATGGGGACAGATCTACTGACTAGCACAGCATTCCTATCCACAGATTGATGGACAGTCGGAGAGGACGATACAAACGTTGGAGGATATGCTGAGAGCATGTATGCTAGATTTCAAGGGTGGATGAGAGGACCACTTGCCATTGGTAGAATTCTCATACAACAACAGTTACCAGGCAAGCCTCCAGATGGCTCCATTTAAGGCTTTATATGGTAGGCCATGTAGATCACCAGTGTGCTAACGGAGGCCGGTGAGTCCACACTGATTGGACCCGAGTTGGTTGCAGAGACCACAACACAGATACAGTTAATAAGGCAGCATCTATTAACTGCACAGAATCGTCAGCAGAGCTATGCTGACAAGAGGAGGAGGTTCCTTGAATTTGAAGTGGGGGACATGGTGTTCTTGAAAGTCTCACCACGAAAGGGACACATGAGATTTGGAAAGAAGCGGAAACTGTCACCAAGATATGTGGGACCGTTTTCAATCATAAAAAGAATGGGGGATGTGGCATATTAGTTGGCACTCCCTTCACAGTTGGCATCTTTACACGATGTATTCCATATATCGATGTTGAGGAAGTGCAATCCCGATCCTTCTCATGTATTGAATGTACAGGATATAGAGGTACAAAGTGATGTGACTTACGTCTAGAAGCCTGTCAGAATAGTGGAGACTGAGCAAAGGGTATTATGAAACCGAAAGATTCAATTCGTCCAGGTGGTATGGGATCGACATGGTATTGAGGAAGCCACTTGGGAACTTGAGTCGGAAATGAGAACAGCTCACCCTGAGTTATTTATGTAAATTGTTTGGAACCCTACTTCGCACGATTTTCAGGGACAAAATTTTTAAAAAGAAGATTGTATTGTAAGACCCCGGATTTTTAAGATGTCAATTTACATGAATGTTGTCTATTTAAATTATAAATTAATGGACATGGACCTTATATTGGTAAGATATGTTTAATTGGGTCAAGGTTGTTATTTCGGGTTAAAATGCCCCAATGACTTGGTTGACCATCAAGTGAGCTCAAGCCTAAGTTAGGGTGGGGCTGAATTAAATGGGAATGCAATCAAGTGAATGAGTTGAGTTAAATTTAAGTAAAAAGGTGAGTTGAGTTTAACGGAAAGAGTTAAGGAAGTTTGATGGGTTTAAAGTGATTTTAAAAAGGAAAATGATGAATCATAGGGTTTGGCCATTTTGTATGGCCGAACCCCATGAAAAGGCATTGGTTTGATTTTTATGGATATGAAGGAGGGAAATCATAAAAGTGTAACGCCCCACCCTCTCCGTGAATATCAGAGTCTAATTTTTTTTTTTTTAAAGTTATAATAAAACATCGAAAGAGAGCGGGCGGCGTCACGACGCGAGTTAAGTTCAGACTACTCAAGTCTGAACCTTAACTGGCCACCCATGTGTACATGGACTAGACCATGATAATGAATCACACATGGAACTAATAACAACATGCGGAATAACCTAGATTAACTGCGGAATAGAAAGACTAGATAGCAAGTAACAGTCTCAAACATTAATTAACATAAATCAACCATCCAAAGTTAATACCCTAATCAAACCATAGCAAGTAACGACTTATTACATGTCCAACAAAATATAGTACGAATGACAGTAATATAAAGAAGTCCAATCCAACATTCAAGCTCTTAGGCTTGGCTCCCCTCCCGGTCCACGACCTTTCCTTTCCCTTTACTTGTACCTGCATTCTCCTCTAAGGATAGAATTAGGGCGTTAGATCAACGCGCCCAGTAGGTTTCCGAATCAGGGCTACCACATCATTAGCATATAAAACATGCATATATATCATAGTACATGATTAGTAAAAACAGGTAAAACAATGCTATGAAGTATGCACATGCAATGAGCCTCCCCCATCATGTACATTCATAGCCATCACTTGACGTGCCTTGCACCGACAAGGTGAAATCACAATACACTTACATCTCTTCAACACAATGCTATGAAGTATGCGCATGCAATGAGCCACCCCCATCATGTACATTCATAGCCATCACTTGACGTGCCTTGCACCGACAAGGTAAATTACAACATACTTTCATCACTTCATCACTGACTGATTCATATCACGCATGAGTCCTCCTGGCGGGACTCTCATCGCCTAAGGAGACCATAGTGACTATGATCATCATGTTACTCTTCCTGGCGTGACTTGCACCGCCGAAGGAAGACGTAACCCATAACTTGCAACACTGTAGAACCTCATTCATAAATCCCATGTCTATGCATGAGATGCCAATGCCTGTATGCCATTTGTTAATGCATAATATATCATTTGAAACACATAAAACAAACAAGAATCTCATAAAGAAAACCAGGGTAAAAATTGTGGTTACAAGTAGGTAGGAAACCTACTGAAGAATCTCTTCAGTAACTGAATCTTTCTTTCGCGTCACCCGGTCATGACTCGCACGTCGTTCGACTTCCGGTACCTTATCCATATACCAATCAGCAAGTCATAACATCATTTACTTATTCAATCACATCTATGACGCATCCGCATCATGTGGGGTTCGACCATGCCCTTGGCCGAACATCACCAACTTAGGATTTAACTTCCTACTTTATTTAATCAACTCTTAAACACTTAACCCTTTTAAACATGTCTTGTTAAGGTCCATACAGCCAGACACATGATTATTCCACCTTTGATCAATAATCACTCTTTCCCATAATTTCAATCACAAAGTCGGCTACACAATAGGGTTACCAAAGACCCTTAGTGGGGTTCGGCCATACACATGGCCGATCCTCACCAATCTGGTTTTTGTCTCCACTTTCCATCTTATAACATGGTTGGTCAACTTAGTATTAAATCCACAACTCAAACTAGGTAATTCTTAGATCAAAAACATGAAATAAATCATAGTTTCCAATAGGATTCAATCCAACCATGGCATCCAAAAACAGTCCATGGGGTTCTCTTGGTTCAACTAGTCCATGATTTACCCCTGATTTGAATCCATAACTTAACCCTAAAAAAATGACATGGTTCGGCCCTATGTTGGCCAACCAATAACAGCAAGTTAAACTTCCATAAATCACATCAAACACCATATTTTATATGGTTTAAAACTCACCAACATCATCAAAACTAACATGGGGTTCGGCCATCCAAAGTGGCCGAACCCTATGTCCATATCTTGGTCCTTATGTATGTGTTTTAAATCCTCATTTAGACAAGTATTAATCAGTATATTACTACTGCATTTTTACCTCTCAAAACCATAGAAATAAGTTAATCACTTTGTCCGAATGACCACAACATTTCATGGGATTCGGCCATCCAAGATGGCCGATCCAAATGGTCCATAATATCAATTTAAATCTACTGTTTAAACCCATATTAACTTCAGTCTTCTTGTCATTCAGATCCATGTTTATCATCCCTTCTATAACATGTATTTGATTCTTAAATAAAAACCCAAAAACAGTCCACCAAAGCTCTATGGTTTCCATGTTTCAAACACCTTAAAACCAACCATCATTTGCATGGGGTTCGGCCCACCATGGTGGCTGAACCCTATGACCTTTGGTTTTGCATTTCTTTATCATTCAACTAGGTCTAAATCAAACTCCTTATTTGTGATTTAACCTTTGTAAAACATACACCTTAATCATCTAAAAACAGTCCATACATTCCATGGTTTCCATGTTTCCCTAAACATGAAAACCAAGCCATCTCTTACATGGGGTTCGGCCCTCTATGGTGGCCGAACCCAATGGTTATTTTTACCATTTTAAATCCTCCATTTAATCAAGGTTAATCATTGGTGTAATCGGCCATGATCATGGCCCAATCCGCACCCTACTTGTTCCATGTTTTTCAACAAAACTCAATGAAAAACTTACCAATTTTCCCAAGCCTTTCTTCTTGACTTTGATCCTTGGTTTCTCCCTTTTATGTCTTCTTTCTTTCCTTAATTTCTTGCTGGTTTATACTTGACTAACTGATGCCAAAAACCTCTGTTGTTCAGCCAAGAAAACGAATTGGAGAGAGGGAGAGAGAGATGGGAATTCTTGGATTCCTTGGTGTGAAAAACGGCCATGCATGGTAAGGTTTTTCTTTTATAGTTTCAGCCCCCCAACTCCCATTCATCCTCCCTCATAAATGTTGTTAAAAACGATGGGGCAAAGGGTGTTAACCAAGACACCTCTTGGTGCCAAACGTTGCACCCCTTGGTGCCAAACATTGTATCACATGGGAAATGAACCAATGCAACCCTTCATGAAAAGGTGCCGCCCAACCTTGGTGTCTTTTGGCTTTGCCAAAGCACCCTTTCATACCAACGGCTGAGATTGATTCTGATTTATTGTTGTGTGAGATTACAACTCATTTCCATCTCCTCTTGACTCACCTAACTTGGAATATTTTTATTCTAAACCAACTCGTCCAACTCATCACTTTTAATGCACTAAGTTTGAGTCAACTCATTTCAAATCAACCCAACTGAAGCTGAATTAACTCACACTTGAGTTCAATTGAGGGCCCACACGGTCATCCATGGTCAAACTGGTCAACCCGACCCGTTGGGTCCCCCCTTTAGCTCCTTGACCTGTTTTTGACTCTATGACCCGATTATGGTATTTTGGTCATTTGTAAGTGGTTTTCTCATATGGATCAAGCCTACCCATTTCTTCTCTACTTGATTTCCAATCAAATAGGCTTAACTCTATTTAATTTAAGCTTACACAATGGTCAAATCATCCATTTTGACCCATTAGGTCCAATTGGGCCCTTTGACCCATTTAGCCATTTCCAACCCAATTGATGTTCATTACCCATCCAATCAAATTTGATATTTATAATGAGCTCATATGACCTTAATTTGAGCAATGGGCTCCACCATTTCTTATTTTGTCATCACAAAATAATTAATTTCACAACCTAGGGGCATTTTGGTAATTTTCCACTTCATTGAGAAATTGGGGTGTTACAAAAGGTATGTGTATGATTTTGTTAAAGGTTTAAAAGGATTTAAATGGATGGAGGTATGGGAACCAATCATAGATGCATAATAGGTTTTTAATGGAAATAAGGAACCATAGGGTTCGGCCATGTGTATGGCCGAACCCCATGGAGAGACGATGATGGATAGTGTGTTATGTTTAATTAATTGTGAATATGGTTAATAATTTAGAAAGGTGTTGGTTTGTTGGATAAAAAAGAATGGGAAAGAGGAGCACCAAAACCCAAGGGTGAGGTTCGGCTATGGTGTATGGCCGAACCCCACCAAGTACTATTTATGGATTTAGATATCATAGGGTTCGGCCATGGTGTATGGTCGAACCCCATGAACCATTTTGTGAATCACTTTTGGGACTTGGTCATAAGTAAATAAACCACGTAACTAGCCATGGATGACTAGTGGCCATAGAATGTAATTATGAGGAAAAAATGAAAGATCATGGGTTCGGCCATGGTGAATGGCCGAACCCCATGAGGAAGGTCTTTTATGGATTAGCTGGTTACCAATGGTGGATGTTTAAATGTTAAGTGATTAACTAAGAAATGAGGAAGTAAGGGATCAAAGGAAGGATTAAATCAAATAGGTGAGGTTCGGCCATAGTGTATGGCCGAACCCCACAATTTGTGTTTTGGACTTAGACACTATTACAAATCAAATGGGTTGTTGGTTTGACTCATGGATATGTTATAAGGTAACGGGACTACACAAAGGGGACACGATCGTGATCGGTTGCCGGATTAAAGCTCAAGGACACCTTAGTTGTCTTGGGTAGGATGTAACGTCCCGCCCTTTCCGAGAATTTCAGAGTCTAATTTTTTTTTTTAAAGTAATAATAAAACATCGAAAGAGAGCGGGCGGCGTCACGACGCGAGTTAAGTTCAGACTACACAAGTCTGAACCTTAACTGGCCACCCATGTGTACATGGAATAGACCATGATTATGAATCACACATGGCACTAACATCAACATGCGGATAACCTAGATTAATTACGGAATAGAAAGACTAGATAGCAAGTAACAGTCTCAACCATTAATTAAGATAAATCAACGATCCAAAGGTTATTAACCTAATCAAACCATAGCAAGTAATGAATTATTACATGTCCAACAAAAGTATTCAAATGACAGTAATATAAAGTAATACAATCCATCATTCAAGAGCTTAGGCTTGGCTCCCCTCCTGGTCATCGACCTTCTTTTTCCTTTACTAGTACCTGCATTCTCCTCTGAGGATAGAATTAGGGCGTTAGATCAATGCGCCCAGTAGGTTCCAGAATCAGGGTTACCACATGTTAGCATATAAAACATGCATATATATCATATTACATGATCATTAAAACAAGTAAAACCATGCTATGATGTATGCACATGCAATGAGCATCCCCCATCATGTACATTCATAGCCATCACTTGACGTGCCTTGCACCGACAAGGTAAATTACAACACACTTTCATCTCTTCATCATTGACTGATTCATATCACGTATGAGTCCTCCTAGCGGGACTCTCATCGCCTAAGGAGACCAATGTGACTATGATCATCATGTTACTCCTCCTGGCGTGACTTGCACCACCGAGGCAAGACGTAACTCATAACTTGAAACACTGTAGAACCTCATTCATAATCCCATGTCTATGCATGAGATGCCAATGCCTGTATGCCATTTGTTAATGCATAATTATTATTTGAAACACATAAAATAAAACAAGAGTCTCAAAAGAAAGCTGGGTAAAACTGTGGTTACAAGTAGGTAGGAAACCTACTTAAGCTTTGTTTAAATGTCCGTTCCTTTTTGAGCCTTCTCCTGGTCACGACTTGTTCGTCGTTCAACTCTCATCACCTTGTGATACAATAACCAATAAATCATATTGTCACTTAAATGTTCATTCACATATAAGACCAAAACATCTTGTAAGTCCTTTGATCAATCCCTTCATTTGACTTGTATTCACAGATTTGCCATTGGTCTGTCCAATCTTTAATCCACCAAACTTACGCCATGGGGTTCGGCCATACATTTGGCCGAACCCAATGGTTCCTTTATCCATTACCACATGGTTCTCCATTAGGGTATTTTAAACCTTTTAAATCAACATAGAACCATTATCAACTACTACTCATAAGCTTAGGCTATTTAACCCATTCATTATGAATTAGCATAAAGTCCATCAACATGCTTGGTTATTTACTGATATTAAGTACATAGATACCTACATGATTCTTGAATCAAAATCATACAACCCAATCAGTAAGCATAATCCTATGTAAACCAAATAAAAACCATAAAGTAACCCATGGGGTTCAGCCACTCACATGGCCGAACCTCATGGTTCTTTGAATCCAATTCTCCTAATGATCCTTCATCATTTATCATGCATCTTAGCCATAAAAACAGCAACCATAATTCTATTTAAAATCCCATAGAAACCCCATGATATTGCATGGTTTCTAACTCTTTAAATTCATAACAATCATCAATCTCTTTCATGGGGTTCGGCCATTCAAGTTGGCCGAACCCTATGTCCATGAATTGATCCTTCAAACATGCATTAGGTGTTATTTAAATCATGCAACATCAGTATCATATTGCTGCCTTTATACCTCTTAGAACCCTCTAATTAACTTCATACAAAAACAGTCCATAAAGGTCCATGGTTTCCATGTTTCCCAACATGAACACCCACAATATTTTACATGGGGTTCGGCCCTCCATGGTAGCCGAACCCAATGGTTATGTTTACTATTTTTAAACCACCAATCATCATGTAATAAACAACATATTATTACCGAGTTTTACTAATTAAACATCATCCAATTACTAATCCAATTTCATAGGGTTCGGCCATGCTTATTGGCCGAACACCATGCCCTTTGGTTTTGAAACATTTAATCATTCATCTTGGGTCTGAACCAAACATCCAAATCCATGTTTTAACCTTCTTAAAACATGCATTTTAAATCTATTACCAACATCTAATATCAGTCCCAACTTATATGGTTTTAACTTCCAAAAACCATCAAAACCAACCATTTGTTTCCATGGGGTTCGGCCATGCAAAGTGGCCGAACCCAATGGTCCATTTCCATCTTTTAATCTGATTTAGACCATAAAAACCTCAGCCTTTTCTGACATTCAGATACAGGTTTATAATCCTTTCAATTACATGTATTTGATTCTTAAATCAAACCCAAAAATCAGTCCATAAAATCCATGGTTTTCATGTTTCAAAACATGAAAACCGAGCAATCTTTTACATGGGGTTCGGCCCTCCATGGTGGCCGAAGCCAATGGTTATTTTTACCATTTTAAATCCTCCACTAATCAAGGTTAAAACCCTGGTGTAATCGGCCATCACCATGGCCCAACACACACCCATTTTATTAACCAAAAGTCCATGGAAATACCTACCAAATTCCAAGCTTTTCTTATGCCTTTGCTCCTTGCCTTCTTCCCTCTTGTTCCCTTCCTTCTTTCTTCCTTTGTCTCAGCTGGTTAGAAGCATAAATCACTGGTGAAATCACCAAGATAAAATTCGGCCAAGAGAGGTGTTCTTGAGAGAGGGAGAGGAGATGAAATTCCAAGGTTTTGCAATGACAAAGTCGGCCAAGTGAGGGTGCCGGCTGCTTTTGTTTAAACAGCCCCACATCACCCATTTACTCTTCATCAGACCTTGCACAAACCAAGGAGTCACTTGCAGCCAAGCAAAGCACCCCTTTGGACTTCCAACACACCCTTTGGCAGCCCCAAGCAATCTTTTCTCATTCCCATGCATCTCATTTAACATACACCATGGAAATCACCCCAAACAAGTCCCCAACGTGTGGGACTTGTTTTGGTGGTTAAAGCTGAGCCAACCTCTTCCAATTCCCACTTAGCTCACTGAGTTTACAGCCCCTTCAATTTCCCTTTTGACTCACCCAACTCACATGTCCAACTCACCATACTTAATGCATTTCATTTAATGCACTTGAGTTGACTCACTACTTGATTTAATTCCAACTCACCTCAGTCCCACTCAACTGATTTAACTCGTGTTTTAGCTCCCTTGAGGGTCCACACGGTCAACCTTAGTCAACACGACCCGTTGGGTCCACTTTTAGCTCCTTGACCCGATTTTGACTCCATGACCCAATTATGGTATTTTGGTCATTTGTAAATGGTTTTCACATATGGATCAAGCCTACCCATTTCTTCTCCACTTGATTTCCAATCAAATAGGCTTAACCCCATTTAATTTAAATTCACAAAATGGTCAAATAATCCAGTAAGACCCGATGGGTCCCATTTGGGCCCTTTGACCCAAATGATGAAAATTATCCATCCAATCAAACTTAACATTCATAATGTGCTCATATGATTTTAATTTGAGCAATGGGCCCCACTATTTCCTTACTTATCATCACAAAATAATTAATTTAACAACTCAGGGGTTAAAAGGGCAATGACACCATATGGGTTGTAGTCGACCGGCCGACCAAGTCCGCACATTTCATTCCTATTAAGATGACAGATTCATCTGAGACGTTGGGTCGGCAGTATATTAAAGAGATCATCTGGCTACATGGCATTCCCCGAACAATAGTATCGGACAGAGATGGCCGTTTTACCGGTAGAGTATGGCAAAGTATGCAGTCAGCCATGGGGACAGATTTATTGATTAGCACCGCTTTCCATCCACAGACCGATGGACAGTCTGAAAGGACAATACAAACCTTGGAAGACATGTTGAGAGCATGCATGTTAGATTTCAAGGGTGGATGGGAGGACCACTTACCACTGGTGGAGTTCTCGTATAATAACAGCTATCAGGCAAGCCTTCAGATGGCTCCATACGAGGCCTTATATGGTAGACCGTGTAGGTCACCGGTGTGTTGGATAGAGGCAGGAGAGCCTGCATTGATTGGATCGGAACTAGTCGCAGAGACTACTGCACAAATTAAGTTGATACGTCAACACTTATTGACTGCACAGAGTCGGCAGAAGAGTTATGCTGATAAAAGGAGACGGTTTCTGGAATTTGAAGTGGGAGACATGGTATTTTTAAAGGTCTCGCCATGGAAAGGACACATGAGGTTTGGCAAGAAAGGAAAACTGTCGCCAAGATATGTGGGACCGTTTTCCATCATGAGAAGGATGGGGGATGTAGCTTATCAGATAGCACTCCCATTGCAATTAGCAGCCCTACACGATGTGTTTCATGTGTCGATGCTAAGGAAATACAATCCGGATCCATCCCATGTTTTAAATGTTCAAGATATTGAAGTACAAAGCGACGTGACATACGTCGAGAAGCAGGTCAGAATAGTGGAGACCGAACAAAGGATGTTGCGAAACAGAGCGATTCAGTTCGTAAAGGTGGTATGGGACCGTCATGGTGATGAAGAGGTCCACATGGGAACTTGAATCAGAGATGAGAACAGCTCACCCCGAATTATGTGTAATTTAATTTGAGAACCCTACTTCACTCGATTTTCAGGATGAAAATTTTAAAAAGAGGGTTATATTGTAACACCCCAATTTCTCAATGAAGTGGAAAATTACTGAAAATGCCCCTGAGTTGTTAAATTAATTATTTTGTGATGATAAGTAAGGAAATAGTGGGGCCCATTGCTCAAATTAAAATCATATGAGCACATTATGAATGTTAAGTTTGATTGGATGGATAATTTTCATCATTTGGGTCAAAGGGCCCAAATGGAACCAATTGGGTCTTACTGGATTATTTGACCGTTTTGTGAATTTAAATTAAATGGA
This sequence comes from Chimonanthus salicifolius, assembly GCA_013350335.1. NCBI lineage: Eukaryota > Viridiplantae > Streptophyta > Magnoliopsida > Laurales > Calycanthaceae > Chimonanthus > Chimonanthus salicifolius. Next base: position 43,384,163 of record CM023537.1, on the reverse strand, counting down.
GTTAAGCTATTTGATTGGAAATAAAGTGGAGAAGAAATGGGTAGGCTTGATCCATATGTGAAAGCCATTTACAAATGACCAAAATACCATAATTGGGTCATGGAGTCAAAATCGGGTCAAGGAGCTAAAAGTGGACCCAACGGGTCTTGTTGACTAAGGTTGACTTGTGTGGACCCTCAAGGGAGCTAAAACACGAGTTAAATCAGTTGAGTGGGACTGAGGTGAGTTGGAATTAAATCAAGTAGTGAGTCAACTCAAGTGCATTAAATGAAATGCATTAAGTATGGTGAGTTGGACATGTGAGTTGGGTGAGTCAAAAGGGAAATTGAAGGGGTTGTAAACTCAGTGAGCTAAGTGGGTAATTGGAAGAGGTTGGCTCAGCTTTAACCACCAAAACAAGTCCCACACGTTGGGGACTTGTTTGGGGTGATTTCCATGGTGTATGTTAAATGAGATGCATGGGAATGAGAAAAGATTGCTTGGGGCTGCCAAAGGGTGTGTTGGAAGTCCCAAGGGGTGCTTTGCTGGCTGCAAGTGACTCCTTGGTTTGTGCAAGGTTTGATGAGGAGTAAATGGGTGATGTGGGGCTGTTTAACAAAAGCAGCCAGCACCCTCACTTGGCCGACTTTGTCATTGCAAAACCTTGGAATTTCATCTCCTTTCCCTCTCTCAAGAACACCTCTCTTGGCCGAATTTTATCTTGGTGATTTCACCAGTGATTTATGCTTCTAACCAGCTGAGACAAAGGAAGAAAGAAGGAAGGGAACAAGAGGGAAGAAGGCAAGGAGCAAAGGCATAAGAAAAGCTTGGAATTTGGTAGGTATTTCCATGGACTTTTGGTTAATAAAATGGGTGTGTGTTGGGCCATGGTGATGGCTGATTACACCAGGGTTTTAACCTTGATTAGTGGAGGATTTGAAATGATAAAAATAACCATTGGGTTCGGCCACCATGGAGGGCCGAACCCCATGTAAAAGATTGCTCGATTTTCATGTTTTGAAACATGAAAACCATGGATTTTATGGACTGATTTTTGGGTTTGATTTAAGAATCAAATACATGTAATTGAAAGGATTATAAACCTGTATCTGAATGTCAGAAAAGGCTGAGGTTTTTATGGTCTAAATCAGTGGATTAAAAGATGGAAATGGACCATAGGGTTCGGCCACTTTGCATGGCCGAACCCCTATGGAAACAAGTGGTTGGTTTTGATGATTTTTGGAAGTTAAAACCATATAAGTTGGGACTGATATTAGATGTTCGTAATAGTTTTAAAATGCATGTTTTAAGAAGGTTAAAACATGGATTTGGATGCTTGGTTCAGACCCAAGATGAATGATTAAATGTTTCAAAACCAAAGGGCATGGTGTTCGGCCAATAAGCATGGCCAAACCCTATGAAATTGGGTTAGTGATTGGATGATGTTTAATTAGTAAAACTCGGTAATAATATACTGTTTATTACATGATGATTGGTGGTTTAAAAATAGTAAACATAACCATTGGGTTGGCCACCATGGAGGGCCGAACCCCATGTAAAATATAGTGGGTTTTCATGTTGGGAAACATGGAAACCATGGACCTTTATGGACTGTTTTTGTATGAAGTTAATTAGAGGGTTCTAAGAGGTATAAAGGCAGCAATATGATACTGATATTGCATGATTTAAATAACACCTAATGCATGTTTGAAGGATCAATTCATGGACATAGGGTTCGGCCAACATGAATGGCCGAACCCCATGAAAGAGATTGATGATTGTTATGAATTTAAAGAGTTAGAAACCATGCAATATCATAGGGTTTCTATGGGATTTTAAATAGAATTATGGTTGCTGTTTTTATGGCTAAGATGCATGATAAATGATGAAGGATCATTAGGAGAATTGGATTCAAAGAACCACGAGGTTCGGCCATGTGAGTGGCCGAACCCCATGGGTTACTTTATGGTTTTTATTTGGTTTACATAGGGTTATGCTTACTAATTGTGTTGTATGATTTTGATTTGAGCAATGGGCCCCACTATTTCCTTACTTATCATCACAAAATAATTAATTTAATAATTCAGGGGCATTTTCGTAATTTTCACTTCATTGAGAAATTGGGGTGTTACATAGGATTCTATCCTTCTTTGAAACCGTGGTTATGTATGTTGGTTTTATCTTATTTTGACGAGTTATGTTTTAAAATAATATGTTGCAAATATGAGGAATTAATGCTATATTTATCATATAGAATAATATGGAATTCATTAGCATCTCATGCATGGCATGGGGTGAAGGTTATGTGACCGGAGGGGCCACACTCCGTCGGGGCATCCGAAAACGGTACCTTGATGATGAGAATCCTATCAAGAGGATATGTTTGATGGTGATGGGTGGGACTCATTGCATACATGGCATGATTTTACAAGGTTTTGATGTTATATTATTTATATGCATGTCTTATACTAACCATGTGTTAGCCATACTTAGAATTCCTACTGGGCGCGTTGTTCTAACGCCCTACCTCTACCCTAGTGAATGAAACAGGAAATGAAGGAAATGAGGATCGTGAACGAAGTCAAGCATAAGAACTTTGGAATGTTTATTGTTATTTTATTAAGTTACTCAAGGACATGTAATTTGAGTAGTTAGACTTCGGCATGTAATAATTAGATATTTGCTATGGTTTGTGAATGGTTTGGTATGGATATTTAATTTAAGTTAATTTGGTTAAGTGACTAAGTACTTTGCTATCTAAAATGGAGTAGCCTTAGGTTCTATTATAATCCGCAATCAGTTCATGTTATATTCTGCAATTATAAACTTAATATGTGTGAACCATCTTAGTGGACTTAGTCCACGCACACGTATTGTTGGCCAGTTAAGGGTTGGGCTTTAGAAGCTCAGACTTAACTTCGCGTCGTCACATCCCGCTCTTTATTACTTTTTGAAAAAAAAATTACACTCTGATTTTCGAAAGTAAGTGAAAAAGGGGGGGGCTTTACACATGGGGTTCGGCCATACACCATGGCCGAAACCTATGATGTCTAAATTCCATTTTCTCCAGTTGAGTTCATTAACATTTTTAAGTCCATAAACAACTCCCTTCATAGGGGTTTACTCATATACTTAGGTCATCATTTACTACCCCAAGTCCATCACATGATTTCCATCTTAAACCTTTTAAAAACATCAACAACCTTCCATGGGGTTCGGCCATACACCATGGCCGAAACCTATGGTCCATAGTTCTTTCACCAATTATCACTTTAACCCCATTTTAAAATGACTAGCATTCCTTCCTTTAAAGCCCTTTAAAATCCTTAACATGCATCTACAATTTCCATGTTTTGAAACCCATTAAAATTATTAATCAATCCACATAAGTTCAACATCTACGAAAACCCTAAGTCCATAAATATTCCTTGGTGGGGTTCGGCCATACAACATGGCCGAACCTCACCCTTTGGTTTTGTGCCCTTCTTTTCAATTCTTTATGGTTCTCATACATACCTCCACTTAAGTCCTTTAAAAGCTTTTAAAATCATACACACACATCTATGATTTTCATCCTTAAAAATCCATTCAAAATAACTAATGTCCTTCCATGGGGTTCAGCCATGCACCGTGGCCGAACCCTATGGTTCATCCTTTCCATTAAAACAAAATGATACATCCATTTAAATCTTCTTCCATGGGGTTCGGCCATACACCATGGCTGAACCCTATGGTTCCTCATTTTCTCTTCTACATCCAATAGCCATGATCCTAACCTTTGATGGGGTTTGGCCACACATCAAGGCCGAACCTCATCTACCCCTTTTTATTCATATGAAGGTCCTTAGCCATGACATGACTAGGGTTCGGCCATGCAATGGCCGCACCATGTTCCTCGACCATCTTACTTAATAAAACATCAACTTGGGTACTTACCGATTCCGTGACTCCTCCGGTTTCTTTCACTCCTTCTTGTTCCTTTGATCCTCTTCTTCCTTAGCTTCTTCTTCCTCCTTGATCCTTGGCCGAGTGTGTGAACTTGAGAGAGAGTAGCTTGAGATCAAAAACTTTTCTAAGTCTTTTGTCTTGAGGAGTGGTCGGCCAAGAGAGGGTTTGAGGGAGAGAAACAACCAAAAGGGAGAGGGAGAGAGTGAATGGAAACCAAACTTGTTTTGTTCCAATGGGGTGATCGGCCAAAGGTGATGCCTTTTGGTAAAGCCCTTTGTGTAACTCCCATTTTCATTAACTTCCCTCCTTAGTGCTCCATTGGGAGTTTCATCCATGAGATGAAACTCCCAAGGCTCCAACGGTGTGCCTTGTTTATCTTGTGTAACTACCACTAAACTCATTCATCTCCCATTAATGCTCCATTTGGGGGTTTCATCTATGAGATGAAACTCCCCCTCCAACGTGTACCCTTGGTTTGAATTTTGAAATAAGAAAAGTCGTCATCTCTCCATTAATGATCCAAGTGGGGGTTTCATCCATGAGATGAAACTCCCATGTCCAACATGTAACCTTAAGTTTGACTTGGGTTTTGAAACAACCAAGACTCCTTCATTTTCACACTTCACCCACTTAAGATGGAGGTCCTATTGACTTCCACTCAACTCACCATAATTCAATTTTAATTCTTTTAAACTCAACTCACTTAACTCACATAAAATCAAGTTAATCACTTGATTCCCTTCCAACTCAATTCAGCCCAATTTAATTAGGCTTGAACTCACTTGGTGGTCAACCAAGTCAACCATGACCCATTGGGTCCCAATTGGGCATTTTGACCCAAATAGCAACCTTGACCCAATTAAACACATCTTACCCATTTATTTTAAATTGAACCTTATAACATATCTGTTGGATCTTAATTGCACCATTGACCCAACACCTTACCTATCTAAGGTCCATATCCGTTAGTTCACAATTTAAATGGCAAATTCCTGTAAATATTTATAACTTGAAAATCTGGGGTGTTACACATACCAAGTTCTGAAAGCCGTCTTCTCTATGTCTTCATCCTTGACACGGATTTGATGGTCGCCTAACATCAGATCAATCTTGGAGAAATGACTGGAACCCCTGAGTTGATCGAATAGATCATCAATTCTACGTAAAGGCTACTTGTTTCTGACTGTCAGCTGATTCAATTTCTTGTAATCAACGCATATCCGAAGTGTACCATCATTCTTCTTCACAAATAATATCGGTGCTCCCCAAGATGATGTGTTGTTCGGATGCATCCTATTCTGAGCAGTTCATCAATTTGCTTCTTTAACTCCGGCAGCTCAGCTGGGGCCATCCAATAATGCGGCAATGATATTGGTGTAGTGCCAGGATATAGCTTAATCTCAAAATCAATCTCCCTCTTCAGTGGTGAACCAGGGAGTTCTGTCCGAAATACCTCTGCGTAGTCTTTCACCATTGCAAGTAGTTCAACCATTGGCGCCTTGTCCAGCCTGATGTTGTTCAGAACTAGACGGTTCATTTCCTCGTTCAATCTTCTGGTCATTGGTATTCTCTGTCTGTCGGCATACACCACATATTGCTTTCCTTCGGGTGACCAAAATATCACCCTGCGGAGATGGCAGTCAATGCTGGCCTGGAAGTTAGCCAATCAATCCATGCCAAAAATGATGTCGTACTCTGTCATCTCGAGTACCAGATAATTGAACTCAAATTTGAACCTAGCAAGTTCAGTGTTTACCTGCTGTGCATATCAGTCCTAGTGATGTGTCTCCAATAGGGGATACAATTGTAAGTGCAGTGGACAGTTGTTGTACTAGAGTACCAGCAGCAGATACAAAGGAGTGGGATGCTCCTGAATCAAATAATGCACAAGCATAGAAACTACCAACTACTGGCATACCTTGAATCACTGAGTGATCCACCGTCTCTGGAGGAGCCAAAGTATATAGTCGCCCAGATCCTGTCGGAATAGGTGCCCATCCTGTCTGGTTATATGCTTTGGATGCTTGTGAATGAGCTGGTCGAGTAAGAGGACGGAATGACCCTTGGAGTGAGAAGGTCTACTGTTCTGCGGACACTCCCTCTTGAAATGGCCCTGCTAGGCACATTGGAAACATATGTTAACACTACGCGGAACCTGAGAGACAGATATTGATGTGGAGGGGTGATTGGGATGAAAACCTCCAGTTGACCCAGTAGAAGGTGAGGGTCTCCCAAAGTTGGGTCTGAATCTCTTATTCGGGCGGAAAACACTTCCCCCGCTTTGACCTCCGCTGTTGTCCACAAACCGAACTGTCTCTGTCAGCTTTTCCTCAGCTATGATAGCTCGACTGACCACTTCCGCCAATGTAGGTGACTTGAAAATAGTCACTTTGACCCTTACGCTTGGTCGAAGGCCTCGCTCAAACTTACAAGCCTTCCTGTATTCGGTGTCCACCACGTATAAAGCATAACATGATAGACTGAGAAACTCCTGATGATACTCCGCCACAGTCATGGTGCCCTGAACCAAAGATATAAACACTTGTGTCTGGCGCTCCTTCTCCTCTTCTGGAAAATAGTGATCCAGAAACATTTCGGAGAGCTGGTCCCATGTCATCTCAGTCCTTTCCCCTGCTGGAATCTGTGCCTGTTGTCGTTCAATTACTTCCCACCATCAATTACTTCCCACCACTTGCCGACATCATCGATCAACCAACAGTATTTTATCTTCATCACTGGTGATCTTTAGTAATGTCAAGTTCTGGTTATATTTCTCAGCCAATTCTCCGCTCCTGCAGGTCCTTCTTTCCCTTTGAAATGAGAGGGATGCTGCTATTGGAAGTCTCTAACCATGCTTCAATCATGTGCCTCATTAGTGGTCACACTTCCATTACCGTTCATATGTTGCTGTAGAACGGAAGTGACCACTGCCTGCACTAAGTTCTGCAGCCCAGGAGGTACCACAGTGTAACATCCCTGATTTTCAAATGCATTATTATATTGGATATTATCCATTTTAATTGTTAAGTTTAAGATTTATATATGGAATGAATGTTAGATGGGTAAGAATTGGGGCAATGGCCCAATTATGATCCAACGGATCATGGATAGAGTTTGATTATAATTAATTGGGTAAATGTAGTTAATTGGGTCAAATACCCAATGGGTCAAGATGAATTGATGTTTAAGGTAAATGGGTAAGGAATTGATTTAATTGGATCATGTACCCAATTAAGACCCAAGACATGGGATCCACCTCATCAAGTGAGGTGGCATGTGAGTGACATGGCCAAGTGGGACCCAAATCCACCTCACCAAGTGAGGTGGCATGTTGAGTGACATGGCCAAGTGGGACCCAAATCCACCTCATCAAGTGAGGTGGCAAATGATTTAATGCACATGCATGGTTAGCTAACCATGGTTGACTTGTCAACTATGGGTGAGTTAAAAAAGGGTTAAGTGAAGTGAGTTGAGTTAAGGAATTATTTAATTAAGGAATAAATTCAAGTCTTGAGTTAAGAGTTGCATGGGTGAGTTCAAATCGAGATGAGTTGATGAGTGAGTTAAAATGAGTTGTGTTGAGTTGTTTGGGATGTGAGGAGACTTTCAAGTGAGTCAAGGGTAGATGGAGAGTTTCATCTCCTTGGATGAAGCCCCAAGTGTAAACGATGTGTCTCCTTGGTTGGGACACATGGGAAAGACCAAGCTCAAGTGTAAGCCATGTGTCTCCTTGGTTGGGACACATGGGAAAGACCAAGCCCAAGTGTAAGCCATGTGTCTCCTTGGTTGGGACACATGGGAAAGACCAAGTCCCAAGTGTAAGCCATGTGTCTCCTTGGTTGGGACACATGGGAAAGACAAAGCCCCAAGTGTAAGCCATGTATCTTCTTCGTTGACCAAGGGACACATGGGAAAGACAAAGCCCCAAGTGTAAGCCATGTATCTTCTTCGTTGACCAAGGGACACATGGGAAAGACAAAGCCCCAAGTGTAAGCCATTCATCTTTTTGGTTGACCAAGCGACACATGGGAAAGACCACACCTTGATGTGGGTGGTTTGGAGGTTAAGGCTACCCAAAACCCATAGGGCCGATCCTCTCTTGGAGACAAAAGAGATAAAGTTTCATCTCATCCTCTCCCTCCCTCTTGAGCAAAGAATCCTATCTCTCATCTCTCTCCCTCTCTCTATACCTTTGGCCGATCCTCTCCTTTGGAAGAAATGATAGAAAGTTTTTCTTCTCATCTCTCTCTCTCTCTCTCTCTCTCTCCCTCTCTCAAACTACACTTAGCCGATTCTTGTCACTCTCTCCCTCTCTCCCCCACATTTGGTCTTAACACTTAGAGGGCCAGTACAGCATCAAGGAAAGAGAGGAATTAACAAAGAAATGAAGGAGTTTGGGGGTTGATTTCAAAGAGACCTCTTTGGCCGATCCTTCCATAGAGACTTTCATCTCATTTTCTCCCTCTCTCAATCAACACCTTGGCCAAATGCTCCATTGAAGAACAAGGAGGTTTCATCTCTCTCTCTCTCACACACACATTGCTCTAGACTTGGAGGAGAACAAAGACTACAGAAGGAGTAGGACGGAGGAGCAAGATTAGATCTAAAGAAATGGAGGAGACGCGGAAAAGGTATGCAATGTTTAACGATGATTACATGATTAAAGGAAGCTAAGGGAACCATGGTTTCGGCTATGGAATGGCCGAAACCATGGGGTCCCATATTGGATTGAAAAGAATGGCCAAAGTGTTATGGACCATAGAAGGAAAAAATCCATTCAAGGAATAGCCATAAGATGAACATAAAAGTAAGGTATCCATTCAAGGAATGGGTAGGTGTTGAGGACCAACAACCAAGGGATGGAATGAAGAAATATGGATGATATTTAAAACGTTTTTAAAGAATAAAGAAACAAACTTTAAGAGGAAGGGTTAAGTCTAACATCAAACAAATGAGGACTGATTTCGGGTTTCGACCGTCCGCGGACGTGTAACAAACATAACGTGGTGATGTTTGCGGATGGGAGATATGCATATAGGGCGGGTCACTTTCTGTAGGACGGGTTTTTGTCGTCCTCAGGATGGGCTGTGGACGGGTGACCGACTGATTTTAAAAAGTGAAGTTGTTCTATGATGCTTTTCCTTTGCCAAATAATTAAGTTTAAATGAAGGGATGTAAGATATGATTTAAATTAATTGGATAAGTAATTTGACTATTTTATATGATGGAATTAATTTAAGGTAACGAGATTACACAAACGGGTGTACAATCGGCTTTGGCGTGATCGGTGATCTATATCTTCACGAAAACATCAAGGATACAATACTTGGACGTGGGTAGGATTCCTACCTTGTTGAAACACTTGGATTATGTACATGCAATGGTTTTTCTTTCCATGATTGATGATCTATTTTTGGTATCAAAATGCTTATGTTTTAAGAATGGATTTCAAGGCCATTATTTAATTTAATGTGGAATAGCATGTTGCACTCACATTTCATGCATGGCATGGGAGGGAACATATGAGAGGAGTCCACACTCCATTCGGGGTATCCGATAAACAAACGTGGGGAGGGCTCCGCACTGATTCTGATTGAGAAATGGTATATGATGTTTTGAATTTAAAGAGGAGTCCACGCTCTTTTCGGTGGGACCGATAAGGCATACGTGGGGAGTCATGACAATGAATACCTTAATGTGGCTTGTTCATCAAGAGGTTTACCTATGTATTTTTGAGATATGGTTGATGGGTGGGAAATCATGGCATATGACAACCATGGCAGGCATTCATTTAGTATGATTTGATATTATGTATCTATTCTGATTTTTATACTAATCCCATGTGTTTGCCCCTACTCGGAATACCTGCTGGGCGCGTTGACTAACGCCCTACTTCTACCTTAGGGGATGATATAAGGAACGGAACAGATGATGGACACAAAAGGAGCCAAGCTTAGGAGCTTGGGCAGCTTATTGTTTATTTTTAAGTTTTAGTTTTGGACAGTGTATATTGAGTTAATCGCATTTTGGGATTGTAATAACTTAGATATTATTCTGCTATGGTTTGACATTACCTTCGGATATTAAGTTGAATTAAGTTTTGGGTGATTGACTTCCTTGCTAAGTAAAGGTTATAGTTGGTTTATGTAATCAAATATTAATTCCGTAATATGTTTATTTCCACAAGTATAACCTTAAGTGTGTGAACTGTGTTAGTGGACTCGGTCCACGCACACGTATGGTTGGCCAGTTAAGGGCCGGCCTTTGGGAGCTCGGACTCAGCTCTCGTTGTGGCGTCCCGCTCTCTCTCACTCTTTATTTCAAAAAAAAAAAAAAATTAGACTCATTTTCGGCGAGTGAAAAAGGCCCAGGCGCTTACACACATGAATATTCACGCTGTTCTGCTCCTCTTCCTGGTGTGGTTGCTGCACCTCTTCCTCCACATATGGGTGTTGTTGAGTTCTTCTTCTTCTCGAAGGCATTTTCCTATGTCATTGAAACATCATTTGACTTAGCTTTCTCATAAAGTTGTGTTTACATAGTTTGGGGAATTTCCAAATTAGCATCTTGTATTCTTGTTTTTGGGGAACTTTCCTATGTATCAAGTATTGTTTCTTAATTTGGGGAATTCCTGATGTTTCTTGTTTCAGGGAAATATGTCCTACTTTGCTATTTTTGATGAATCCATTTTTCATAGTGATTGTCCTTCCCTTACTGCTATAGTGTTGTTCTCAGTTTGCATGCTTCAGTCTGATTCTCAACAAAATAAATTAATCCGGCCCCCGTGCAGCAGACTCCGAAGAGTTGGTCAGTTGGTATTCTTATCTTGTCAGTGAGACAAGATACCGTATTAATCTTACTTTGAAAGATTCACACTTCCGATTTCACTCTGAAATCAAATGTAACGCCCCACCCTTTTTCACTCGTCGAAAATCGGAGTCTATTTCTTTTTTTTTGAAATAAAGAGTGAGAGAGAGCGGGACGCCACGACGCAAGCTAAGTCCGAGCTTCCAAAGCCCGACCCTTAATTGGCCACCAATGCATGCACGTGGACAAGTCCACTAAAACATTACGCACGCATTAAAGTTATACTTGCGGAATAAACACATTGCGGAATTATCATATAATTAGAATTACTATCCCTATCCATTAATTAGCAAGGAAGTCAATCACCATATAATAAACTGAACTTAATTATCCAAATGTAACGTCAAACCATAGCAAAATAATATCTAAGTTATTACAGTCCCAAAGTGCAATTATATCAAATTACATTATCCAAAATAAAACTTAAATAAAATAACCATAAACTATCCAAGCTCCTAAGCTTGGCTTCTTCCACGTCAATCGCCCGTTCCGTTCCCTGTACCATCATCTAAGGTAGAAGTAGGGCATTAGTCAACGCGCCCAGTAGGAGTTCCAAGTAGGGTCATACATGGGATTAGTATAAAATCAATATAGAAAAACTGTAACACTTTGGAATTCCAAATTATCAATATTTACAGAATTTGCCATTTTAATTGTGAATTAACGGATATGAACCTTAGATGGGTAAGGTGTTGAGTCAATGGCCCAATTAGGACCCAACGGTTATGGTATAAGGTTCAATTTAAAGTAAATGGGTAAGGCGCATTTAATTGGGTCAATGTTGCTATTTGGGTCAAAATGCCCAATTGGGACCCAATGGGTCGTGGTTAACTTGGTTGACCACCAAGTGAGTTCAATCCTAATTAAATGGGGCTGAATTAAAACGGTAATGCAATATATCTATAAATAAGGGACGGTCTGGATGAGGATGACACTACACACATACACCACAGCTAAGGCTAAGTTTTTTTCTCTGAAAATCAAGGAGTTTTAGTCGAACAAGGATTGTCCCTAGAATGGGCAACACGTGTAGATGAGTTGGGATTAGGCAATGACATCTGATTGCCTAATCCAAATAAAGTAGATGTCTAAAATTAAACATAGGTTGCTTGGCCGTGTATGAGATATGCACATCCACGATGATGCGCTGGAATATCTTTAAAAGGTGTCCTTTCCTTTGTTAAGAGCAATACTAGGAAAGTGCTAAATTGAAAGGTCTCGGCATCTTCTAAAGATAGGACCGAGTGGAAGTTTTATAAAAGAGATGCAGCATAAATAAAAGGGCCGCTCGACATACACAAATCAAGGGAGGGCTTGACGCTGTGTGCTCTGTCAATAAGAAGTTCTCAGTAGTGTGCAGAGAAGGAGAGGGCAGCCAGCTATGTGAAAGATCAAGTAGAAAGAGGAATACATACAAAAAAGGCTAAGGAAGTAAAGGATCGGAAGAACAAGTCGAACGAAGGAAAACCTGCAGGAGTCGCGGAACCGGTAAGTATTTTGATAATTTTGTTTAAAGAAAGGAACCATAGGGTTCGGCCATGGTGTATGGCCGAACCCCATGGAAGAAAAATTAGGGGATGAATATAGTAATCTAATGGAAGGATGTTTCATAAAACCATTCATGGGTTCATAAAAATATCCATGGTGTAACGCCCCGCCCTTTTTCACTCGCTTTCCGAAAATCAGAGTTTATTTTTTTTTCTTTGAATAGAAAACTGAAAGCGAGTAGGACGTCACGACGCGAGTTAATTCTGAACTTCTAAAGTCCGACCCTTAACTAGCTAACCATACGTGTGCGTGGAATAAGTCCACGAATACGGTTCACACGCAATTGTTATACATGCGGATTAGATCATAATTGCGGAATTGTAATAGAACTTAATTCTATTCCATTTTAGATAGCAAAGTAGTCTATGTCTTAACCATTATTATCATAACTAAATATCCAAAATAAATCATTCAAACCATAGCAAAATATCTAAGTTATTACATGCCCAAATGCTAGCTACTCGAATTACATAGTGCATGAGTAACTTAAACAAAATATAATTAAAGACATCCAAGCTCCTATGCTTGGCTCCGATCACGTTCATCATTCCCTTCAATTCCTGTGTCATCCACTAGGGTAGAAGTATGGCGTTAGACAACGCGCTCAGTAGGTACTCCAAATAGGGTTAACACATGGTTAGTACAAATCATATAGATAACATAATACTAAAACCTTGTAAAACAGTGCCATGCCATGGTGTCTTATGCAATGAGTCTCACCCATCACAAACACTTGTAACCTCTCGATGGAATTCTCCTCATCAAGTTATCCCCACAGTTGCCTTAAGGACGCCCCGACTCAGTGTGTTATCCGGTTACTTCTTGATGGATACTGCACATCAAGGTCTTCCCACGAATGCCTTACGGACGCCCCGACGGAGCGTGGCCTCCGGTTACAAACATCCCTCCCATGCCATGCATGAGATGTAAGTGAACACATGCTATGTAATAATATAATCAAAGCATTAAAACCTCATATTTGAAACATATCACTTTTACAACACAACTCATCAAAATAAGAATTAAAATCATATTATATGCCCCATGGTTTCAAAGAGGTAGAATCCTTCCAATGACCACTATAGTGTCCTTGCGTTTTCGTCTGGAAACCGCTAACGATCGTACACCCCTTGTGAGGTCTCGTTACCTTATAACATGCCAATCAATCAATCCCATGATCCATTTGATTTACAATTATGTCTAAGTCCTTAAACATATCTTTGTGGGGTTCGGCCATACAACATGGCCGAACCTCACCTACTTGGTTTTAGTCCCTCCTTTGAGTCCTTTGATCCTTTAACTTAAGTCCAATCACATAATCCATTAATCTAATCATACATACATTAATCATCTAACATACATAAAACCCTATGTCCATAAAATTCCTTAGTGGGGTTCGGCCATACAACATAGCCGAACTTCACTCCTTTGGTTTTGTGCCTTTAGTCCTTTGATTTTTCTCAAATTAAATCCAATAACATCATCCATGGGGTTCGGCCATACACCATGGCCGAACCCATGGTCCTTCAATTTTCACCATATTTAATCATACATTTAAATCCTTTATACCAACTTATATTCCAAAAACACAATATATGGGGTTCGGCCATACACCATTGCTGAACCCATGGTCCTTTAATTTCACTCCTTTGTCCATCATTTCTAATCAGGCTTAAATCTCCAAATGGCCACTTAAAATGGTAAATGGGGTTCGGTCCATACACTTGGCTGAACCCATGGTCCTTTGTTTCCATGTTCTCCATTAAATAATTTACCATCTCAAGTTCATGAACAAGTCCCTCCATGGGAGGGTTTAATCATACCCTTAGGTTCATCCTTTTTGATCCTCCTTAACCATATTCAAAATCAATTAAAATTAACAGCACTATCCATCATTGTCTCTCCATGGGGTTCGGCCATACAACATGGCCGAACCCTATGGTTCCTCATTTCCCTTAAAACATATTATACATCCATGATTGATTCTTTGATGGTTCTCATACATCCATCCATTTAAACCATTTTAAACCTTTTTAAATCATACACATACATCTATGATTTTCATCCTCCAAATCCATTAAAATATAACCAATGTCTTTCCATGGGGTTCGGCCATACAACATGACCGAACCCTATGGTTCACCATCTTCCCTTAAAATCACTTAGACCCATATAATTTCCTTAATACCTTTCCATGGGGTTCGGACCATACAACATGGCCGAACCCTATGGTTCATCATTGAGTCTTTAGCCATAATAAAATTAGGGTTCAGCCATGCAATGGCCGAACCATGTCCTTGACCCTCTTTTCTTATTTATGAAGTTTTATCGAGCACTTACCGATTCCGCGACTCCTCCGGTTTCTTTCACTCCTTCTTGCTCCTTTCCCTTCTTAGCCTCTTCTTCCTTCCTTCTTGATCTTTAGCCGAGGTTGATCTTGATGAAATCCCTTGGAGTAGTTTGGCCTAAGAGATATAGGTTTGAGAGAGAGAGAGAAGCTTGGGATAGAAAATACTCCAAGTCCTTGTCTTGAGGGTGATCGGCCTTGTATGAGAGGGAGAGAGAATGAGATGGAAATTCTCTAAGTGGTCTTGCCTTGAGAGTGATTCGGCTAAGAGGGAGAGGGAGAGAGTGACTTGAAACAAAACCCTTTCCTTGGTTAATGAGGGTCGGCCCAAAGGTGGTGTCCCTTGGTGGCACCCCTTTGTAACTCCCATACCCATTTACCTCCCTCTTTATGTTTCATTCAGGGGTTTCATCCATGAGATGAAACTCCAATGTCTCCAACGGTGTGGCCTTGTGTAACCTCCATAAAACTGCCAGCTCTCTCATTAATGACCCATTTGGGGGTTCATCCATGAGATGAAACTCCCCTCTCCCAACGTGTAGCCTTGGTTTGAATTGTGTAACAACACAAAAAACGTCACCTTCCCATTCATGATCCATTTTGGAGTTTCATCCCATGAGATGAAACTCCCATGCATCCAATGTGTAGCCTTGGCTTGATCTTGGTGGGATGCACCTCTCCACCTTCCCAATCCACTCACTCTATAACTCAACCCACCTCTTTAATTTAACTCATTTAAAATGAACTCAATTCCTTGATTCCATTTCCAATTTAATTCAGCCCCAATTCAGTGATTCAAGGTATGACAGTAGTTGGTAGTTCTTATGCTTGTGCATTATTTGATTTAGGAACATCTCACTCCTTTGTATCTGCTGCTTTCATATCTGCTACTAGCACACTAGTACAACAACTGTCCACTGCACTTACTATTGTATCCCTATTGGAGACACATCAATGGGACTGATATGCACATCGGTAAACACTGAACTTGCTGGGCTCAGATTTGAGTTCAATCATCTGGTACTCGAGATGACAGAGTACGATATCATTTTTGGCATGGACTGGTTGGCTAACATCCAGGCCAGCATTGACTGTCATCTCCGTAGGGTGATATTTTTGTCTCCTAAGGGAAAGCGATACGTGGTACACGCCGACAAACAAAGCATCCCTATAACTAGGAGACTACATGAAGAATTGAACCACCTTGTATTGAACTGCATCAGACTAGACAAGGCACCGGTGGCTGAACTACCTGCGGTAGTGAAAGACTACGTAGAGGTATTTCCAACGGAACTCCCTGGTTTACCACCAAAGAGTGAGATTGATTTTGAGATTAAGCTATATCCTGGCACTACTCCAGTGTCATTGCCACATTACCGGATGGCCCCAACTGAGATGTCAGAGCTAAAGAAACAAATTGATGAACTGCTCCGAGTAGGATGCATCTGGAACAACACATCATCTTGGGGAGCACCGGTATTATTTGTGAGGAACAAGCGTGGTACGCTTCGGATGTACGTAAATTGCAAGAAATTGAATCAGCTGACAGTTAGAAACAAGTAGCCTCTACCTAAAATTGATGATCTATTCGATCAACTCGAGGTTCCAGTCATTTCTCTAAGATTGATCTGATGTCAGGCTACCATCAAATCCGTGTCAGGAATGAAGACATAGAGAAGACTGACTTTCAGAACTCGATATGGACTATATGAGTATGTGGTCATGCCGTTTGGACTCACCAATGCACTAGCTGTGTTCATGGATCTGATGAACATGATTTTTCGTCCTTACTTGGACAGATTTGTAAATGTTTTCATTGACGACATCCTGATTTATTCTAAAAGTCAGGAGGAACATGCTAAACATTTGCGGATAGTTCTAGACACCCTGAAAAAAAATCAGTTGTATGCCAAAGCAAGCAAGTACGAATTCTGGCTATCTGAGGTTAACTTCTTAGGGCATGTCATATCAGTGGAAGGAATAGCTGTGGACCCGGCTAAAGTGGCAGCAGTTAAAGACTGGAAAGCTCCAAGGAATGTGACCGAAATCTGCAGCTTTTTAGGATTGGCTGGTTATTATAGGAAGTTTATTATGGACTTGTCCAAGATTGCATTTCTACTTACCCGACTCACTCAGAAAGGAGTCAAATTTGAATGGCCTGCTGTATGCAATCGAAGATTCGAAGAACTAAAGGAGAGGCTTACGACTGTTCCTATTCTGATTTTACCGGAAAGAGGCAAGGGCTATGAAGTATATTGTGATGCTTTAGGTGAAGAACTTGGGTGTTCTCTTACCCAAAGTCAACACATAGTGGTTTATGGTTCAAGACAGTTGAAAATTCATGAACGCCACTATCCCACGCATGGTCTGGAATTAGCTGAAGTGGTCTTCGCTCTCAAAAGCTGGAGACACTATCTTTATAGGCGAGAAGTTTGAGGTATTTTCAGATCACAAAAGTTTGAAGTATTTGTTTGATCAGAAGGAACTCAATATGAGGCAATGCAGATGGATGGAATATCTATAAGATTATGAGTTTACGCTTCGATATCATCCTGGCAAGGCAAACAAAGTGGCGGATGCCCTCAGTCGCATGTCACATGCAACAGTGGCCAGTTTGATTATGAAGGAATGGGAAATGCTGAATACCATTCGAGAGTTAAATTTGTACATCAAGAATCATGGGAGTATGTATAATTTGATCATACGATCCAACATGGTTTCCAAGATTGAACAGGAACAACTGACAGATCCGGAAGTGGAAGAGATATGGGCTAAAATGTCTACTGGTGAGGTTGTAGCGGAGTGGGAATTACGACCGGGATAAGGTCTTTTATTCTGAGGCAGGACATATGTGCCTCAGAGCTGCAGAAGAGAGTTATTGATGGAGGTACACCAAACCAAACTCTTTATTCATCCAGTGTAGCACCAAGATATATCATGATCTGAAGAGACACTATTGGTGGCATGGACTTAAAAGAGATGTGGCATAATTTGTTGCTCACTACCTGACTTGTTAGCAGGTCAAGACTGAACATCAGAGACCCTCAGGATTACTCAAACCCTTACCAGTGCCGAAGTGGAAATGGGAACATATTTCCATGGATTTTGTGATAGAGTTGGCAAGGTCATCAAAGGGCAACGATGCAATATGGGTCGTGGTAGATCAGGTTGACCAAGTCTGCACACTTTCTTCCCATCAAGATGACAGATTCATCTAAGACTTTGGGACGACTAAACATCAAGGATATCATAGAGTACATGGTATCCCCAGGACTATTGTGTCCGACAGAGATGGTCGATTCACTGGTAGGGTGTTGCAGAGCATGCAGACGGCTATGGGGATGAATTTATTTATTAACACAGCTTTCCATCCACAGACTGATGGTTAGTTAGAGAGGACAATACAGACATTGTAGGATATACTGAGAGCATGTACATTAGACTTCAAAGGTGTATGGGAGGATCACTTACCACTGGTTGAGTTCTCTTACAACAACAGTTACCAGGTAAGCCTCCAAATCGCTCAATTCGAGGCGTTGTATGGTAGACCCTGTAAATCACGAGGCCAGTGAACCTGCACTTATTGGACTCTAGCTAGTTGCAGAGACCACAGAACATATTAAGTTAATACGATAGCATCTACTCACTGCACAGAGTTGTAAGAAGAGCTATGCTGACAAGAGAAGGAGGTTCCTTGAGTTTGAAGTGGAAGACTTAGTATTCTTGAAAGTCTCGCTACGAAAGGGACACATGCGATTTGGGAAGAAAGGGAAACTATCGCCTAGATTTGTGGGACCGTTTCCAATCCAAAAGAGGGTGGGGGGAAGTGGTTTATCAATTGGCACTTCCTCCACAGTTTTCATCTTTTAACGATGTATTTTACATGTTTCTATGTCCAGGAAATACAATCCTGATTCTTCGCACGTGCTGAATGTGCAAGATGTTGATGTGCAAAGCAACGTGACTTATGTTGAAAGGCCGGTCAGAGTGATTGGGAAAGAACAGAGGGTGGTACGAAACCGAGCCATTCAGTTCGTCAAGGTGTATGGGATCGACATGGTAATGAGGAATCCTCCTGGGAACTTGAATAAGAAATGAGAGCAGCTCATCCTGAGCTTTTTGTATAAGTTGTTTGAAACCCTACTTCGCTCTATTTTCTGGACGAAAATTTCAAAAGAGGGTAATATTGTAACATCTCAGATTTTTCAATGCAATAATATATTGGATTTTGACTATTTAAATTGTTTAATTTGTTGAATTTAAGATTTATGGATGAAATGGATTTTAAATGGGTAAGAATTAGGTCAATGGCCCAATTATGACCCAACGGGTCATGGATAGAGTTTCAATGAAAATAAGTCGGTAAGTGTAATTAAATGGGTCAACTACCCAATTGGGACCCAATGGGTCAAAGTGAATGAATTTTGGAAAGTAAATGGGTAAATGATTGATTTAATCAGGTCATGTACCCAATTAAGACCTAAGGCATGGGATCCACCTCATCAAGTGAGGTGGCATGTGTATGAGGTGGCATGTGAGTGACATGGCCAAGTGGGACCCAAATCCACCTCATCAAGTGAGCTGGCAAATGGTCTAAGCTAACATGCATGGTTGGCTACCATGGTTGACTTGGTCAACCATGGGTGAGTTCAAATGTGGTGAGTTGAATTATATTGAGTTGGAAATTGAAATCACTTGAGTTATATGGAAACGAGTTCAAGAAAATTAAGTGAGTCAAAGTGAGTTGGGATTGAGTTGAAGAGGAAGTGAGTTCAAATAAGCAAGTGAGTCACACTGGAAGTGGAAGAGGCCTAAGTGAGTCAAAGGGGGAGATGGAGGGTTTCCATCTCATGGAAACCCTAGACACTAACGTCGGGGGGGGGGGGGGGGGGAGAAGTGGAAGCCCCAAGTGCAAGACATGCGTCTCCTTGGTTAAACCAAGGGACACATGGGAAAGACCAAAAGTAATGAGGGTGGTTGAGAGGGTAGAAGGCTAGTTAGAAGGTGCTCACACCAAACCCTTGGCCGATCCTCTCTCCCTCCCTTTTGAGCAAAAGAATCCCATCTCCACTCCTATCTCTCATCTCTCTCCCTCTCTCAACATCCTTGGCCGAATTCTCAAGGTGGAACAAGAAGATTGCATCGCCTCTTCTCATCTCTCTCCCTCCCATTTCGGCTCTAGACTTGGAGGAAGAATAAGGATTAAAGAAGGAGAAGGACGGAGGAGCAAGATCAGACCTAAAGGAATGGAGGAGAAACGAAAAGAAGGTAAGGTTTATGTTCATAGTATTAAATTTAAGAAAACTAAGGGAACCATGGTTTCGGCTATGGAATGGCCGAAACCATGGGGTCCATGTTTGATTGAGATGTTTGGGCGGCCAGCTAGTTATATGGGCCATGAACTGAAAAATACATCCAAGAAAATGGTTAAATGATTGAAGAAAAGAATGGATCCGAAACTATGTGTAATACGAAGATTGGGAGAATAATGGACAAGACCCTAATGTGGTTAGTGAGTAGGGCATACTCACTAACTTTTAAATATATGGATGACATAATATATGTTAAATATAAGAAATGAATTTCATAAGGAAAGGTCAAGCCAAACATCAAATAAAATGAGGATTGATCACGGATGGCACTGTCTGCGGATAGGTATCACCGTCCGCGGACGGATAATAAACTGAACATGGGTTTTCTCTAGACGGGTAATAAACTAGATAAAGGTTGTCTGTGGACAGGTATCACCGTCAGCGGATGGGTTTCTACAGTCCGCGTGACGGGTTTCTACCGTCCGCAGGTAGGGTGACAGACAGGAAATTTTATATGGTCTGCGGAAGGGTTGCATGTATGTAGGACGGGTTACACTCTCTGTGGGATGGGTGTCTACCATCCACGGGATGGGTTTTTATCGTCCTCGGACGGGTGTGGACCATCCGCAGGACGGGTAGCGGGTGTGGACTGTCCGCGGTAGTGGACAGAGGGTAGCGGACAGCAAGTAGCGAACAGCGGGTAGAGGACCATGACTGTGCGCTGTCTGCGGACGGGTATCACAGTCCGCGGACGGGTAACGGACTTGAATATAGTGCTGTCTGTGGACGGGTTACAATCTGTAGGACGGGATTCTGCCGTCCGCGGACGGGTTTCTGTCATCCGCAGAATGGGCAGCGGATGGGTAACTAGCTAATTTTAAAAGTGAAGTTTTTATATGATTTTTCTTTTCCAAATGGTTAAGTTTAATTGGAAGGATTTAAGGAATGATTAAATCAATTGGATAATTAATTTGATTATTTTATATGATGGAATTCATTTAAGGTAAAGAGATTCCGCAAGTGAGGATGTGACTGGTTTTAATGAAATCTTTGCACGGATACAATACTTGGACGTGGGTAAGATTCCTACCTTGTTGAAACACTTTGATTATGTACATGTAATGGTTTTTATTTCCATATTTGATGATCTACTTTTGGTATCAAAATGCTTATGTTTTAAGAATGGAATTTCAATGCTATTATGTAATCTAGTATGAAATAGCATGTTTGCACTCACATCTCATGCATGGCATGGGAGGGAACATATGAGAAGAGTCCACTCTAATTCGGGGTATCCGATAAACAAACGTGGGGGGGGATCCGCACTGATTCCTATTGACATACGGGAAATGGTATATGATGTTTGAAATGAAAGAGGAGTCCACGCTCCGTTCGGTGGGACCGATAAGGCATACGTGAGGAGTCATGACAATGAATACCTTGATGTGGCTTGTTCATCAAGAGGATTATCTATGTGCTTTGAGATATGGTTGATGGGTGGGAATCATTGGCAGATGACACCCATGGCATGGCATTGAATTAGCATGATTTTGATATTATGTATCTATTCTGATTTTATACTAATCCCTGTGTATGACCATATTCGGAATACCTACTAGGGTGCGTTGACTAACGTCCTACTTCTACCTTGGATGATGATACAAGAAATGAAACGGGTGATGGACTGCGAAAGGAGCCAAGCTTAGGAGTTTGGGCATCTTATTGCTTATTTTATTTAAGTTTTATTTTGGACAAAGTAATTTGAGATAATCGCATTTTTGGGACTGTAATAACTTAGAATTATCTTGCTATGGTTTGGTTACATTTGGACATTTGAACTTAAGTTAATTTATGTGATGGATTTCCTTGCTTAGAAATGGATAGGGATAGTAAATCTAATCATATGATATTTTCGCAATGTGTTTATTCCGCAAGTATAACTTTAATGCGTGTGAACTGTTTTAGTGGACTCAGTCCACACACACGTGTGGTTGCCCAGTTAAGGGTCGGGCTTTGGAAGCTCGGACTTAGCTCGCGTCGTGGTGTCCCGCTCTCTCTCACTCTTTATTAAAAAAAATAGACTCTAATTTTTAGTGAGTGAAAAAAGGCGGGGCGTTACATCGCCCATTACCGAGGGGTCGGTCCTAGTACTCTCGATCGGGTTTTTTATTGCCGATATGTCTGTTTCTTCGAGAGACCACATGAGTTCAAGAATTCCAGAACTCAAGATCTTGATCGAGGAGTCATTGACCACGAGGGGTCGTTTTAGCATTTCACTGAAGGGTCGGTGCATACGAAACTATCGATCAGAGACATGCCCAAAATGACAGTTCAATGTTCCAAAACCTATGTCATTCTGGACAACCAGTGACCACGATGGGTCGATTCTGTAACACCCGCCCCTTTTCACCGAAAACCAGAGTCTATTTTTTTTTTTTTTAAAAAAAAAAAACAAGTGACAAAGGGCGCGGACGTCACGACGCGAGTTAAGTCCGAGCTTCTGAAGCCCGACCCTTAACTGGCCAACCCTACATGCGCGTGGGACGGAGTCCACTGAGAATGGTTCACACGTAGAAGTAAGCTCGAGGAATATTAAATTAAATGCGGAATGATAATAGAGACTAACCTACAAATTTTAGATAGCAGGGAAGAACATCATTAAATTACTAAAATATCTCATAATCATAATGTCCAAAATAAAATCCAAACCATAGTAAGAAATCTAAAATTATTACATGCCGACAAGCTAAACTACTTAAATTACATTTCCAAAATAAAACTTAAATAAACTAAGTAGTAGCTTTCCCAAGCTCCTAAGCTTGGCTCTCGTCGCATCCACCGTTTTCGCCGTCTCCTGCGTCATCAGCTAGGGTAGAAGTAGGGCGTTAGACAACGCGCCCAGTAGGACTCCGAGTAGGGCTAGCACATGGATTAGTGATAACAAGCATACCGATAACAATATAATAAAACCCATAAAATGAATGCCATGCCATGGGTGCCTATGACATGTGTCCAACCCATCATCCATACCATCATACAATTTCATATCCCCCTTGACGGCAAGGCCTCGTCAATGTGTCCCCATGTTTGCTTTTCGGTCGACGGAGCATGGACTCCGGTTATAGCATATCAAGCTATCCCCATGTTTGCTTCTTGGTCGCCCCGAAGGAGCATGGACTCCGGTTATAGCACCTCAGGCTATCCCCATGTTTGCTTCTCGGTCGCCCCGACGGAGTATGGACTCCGGTTTCTTTATTTTCCCGCCCATGTCATGCATGAGATGTAAGTGCATTATGCTATGTAATATATATAATTCATATCCTTAATTCATAATTCATAGCATTAAAATATAATCCATAGCATTAAAACCCATCTTAAAATAAATCATATAATTACCGAAATAAATCATGGAAACCATCACATACACATAATCCACTACTTACAAAAAGGTAGGAATCCTACCGAATACCGACTAGTGTCCTTTTTCTCTTTCGCCCGATAAATCCGGTTGCCGATCGCGTACCGTTTACGATGTCCTGATACCTTATTATACATTTACCAAATTAGTCCATATTTTATCCATGATTAAGTCCCTAACTGATCACAAACTTAGATCCATTAATGATCCCTAACTTAGATCCGTTAATGTCCCATTAACCATGTCATATGATCATTAAAATTAGCCATTTAATTAACCTAATCCTTATTCACTTAAACACATACAAAACCCCGTACTTAGCCCATAATTGATCCATAATCTTGGATCCATTAACGTTCCATCAACCATATCATAGAATTTATTAAAATCAGCCACTTAATTGACTTAATCCCCATTCATTTAATCATCTACATAGACCTTAATCTTGGCCCATAAAATGGCTCTCATATGAGTCATGGGTTCGGCCATACACCATGGCCGAACCCATGATGTCTTTTCCTTATCTTTCCTTGGACCTATTTACATTATTTAGATCCAAAATGAACCCTCCCATGAGGGATTTTACATCATGCCTTTAAATCATCACTTTGATCATTATTTGGTACATTTTTTAGTCCATTAATGACTCCTTTAATCATACCACATTCCCCATTCTTTTCATGGTTTCAAACATACTTAAACCATCAAATTTCCCCATGGGGTTCGGCAATGCAACATGGTCGAACCCATGGTCCATGCTTTCCCATTAATTCCATCCCTTTAAAACATTATTTACTCTACTTAAAGTCCATTTAAACTATCAATCTTCTTCATCCATTTACATTTTTGTCCACAATTAACCCATACACTTAGACCCATTAATGATTTATTAACCATGACATAACATCCCTAAAAATCGGCCACTTAATTTAATCAAATTTCCAATTATCTAATCCCATACATAGACCTTGATCTTAGCCTCAAATGACTCACAATTGGGTCATGGGTTCGGCCATACACCATGGCCGAACCCATGATACCTCTTTCCCATTTTTCTTAGGCCTATTTACCACATTTTGATTTAAAATCAGTCCCTCCATGAGGGGGTTTAAATCCTACCTTTAAATCATCATTTTAAATCATCATTAATTATATTTTTGGGTCCATCAACTTAGTCATAATTCCCTTTTATTTTCATGGTCCTAAAATACTCAAGTTCACCAAAATCTCTCCATGGTTTTCCTCATTTAAAAACCCCTTTTTTAAAAAATCACCACATTCATTCATTTTAAACTTTTTAAACCTCCAAAACATTAACACATTAATCCATCTTTTCTATCCTTTAAACCCATTTAACAACCACCATTACATCACCATAGGGTTAGGCCATACACCATGGCCGAACCCATGGTTCAAGGTTCATTCCATCCATGCCTTTTAGGCCATTAAGAATCATCAATATTTCCCATGATTTTTCTCATAAAAATCCCTTTAAAATTACCCACATTTAATCAATAAAAACTTAAAATCCTAAATCATCCTCCGTGGCTTCCATTCTTCATAAACCCTATTAAATCACAATTTACTTACCATGGGGTTCGGCCATACTACATGGCCGAACCCTATGGCCCATGATTCCAAAAACATATACATCCATGCTTAATCAAATTAACTACATAATGTCCTTAATTCATTTATTTTTCTTAACCTAATTTACCCATTTATGGTTTGCCCATTTTGTCCATTTCTCATCCTTCCATTGGATGGATTTGAGGTCCAGGGCCTATGATGTTTTGGCCACCACCAAATCCAAGAAATGGATTCCATAATCTCTTCTTAACCCTAAAAAATATGAAGAATTCTTGTTTAAGAATTACTTACAATCCGATGACTCCTTCGGCTTTTCTTTCTCCTCTTGATCTCCTTAGCCTTCTCTTCTCTTCTGCTCCTTGATCTTTGGGTTAAGATGCTTGATCAAGATGGAGTCTCCAAGGTTCGGGTTTGGCTAAGGTAGGGTTAGATTTGAAAGAGAGAGAAAGAGAAAGAGATGGGGAGGGAAGGTCTCAAGTTTTTATCTTGGGATGGAGGCTTATACTTACACTTCTCCTCTCTTTTCTTCTCTTCTTAGTTTTTCATTCTTCTTCTTTTCTCTTAGTGTAGGACGGTGGTGGAGAGAGCAAAAGGGAGAGAACGTGTGAAATGGAAGAGGGGTTGGAGAATGAGATGAGAGTTATCTCATTTGGTTAATTAATTCTAACATTAATTACTCCCACCTACCACACATAGTTTAATGTGTTTAATGGTGGTGGTTGGGATAAAACCACCACCTTTAAGCACATGGTTTATTTTGTGTTTGTTTGGGTGGTTTGTGTTTCTTTGGGTGGTTTTGATCTTCCAACTTTGATCTTTTGACCATCACTTGATTAGCTTAATTAACTTAATTAATTTGATCATTAAATTAAGTTAATTAATTCCCACTTAATTTAATTCCATTAAATTCCCTCCATGAAATCCACCCATGGTTGACCAAGTCAACCATGGTGGCCGGCCCCACCAATTCTTGGTCCACACGCCACCTCACTTGATGAGGTGGAGGTGGGTCCCAATTGGCCATGTCACATTGATCTAATTAAAATTAACTTAGGTGATTTTTCACATTAATTTATTCAATCCCTTCCAACTAATTGGATCTCCATTGGGCCCATGGCCCAATTACATTCCCTCCTATCCATTTACCTTAGAGCTTAAATCCTCTTGGCCCAATGGGTCCCAAATGGGTATTGGGCCCAATTTGACCATCCTTGGCCCAATTGACCATTATTCACCCTCTAAATGACTTTAAATCCAATCCATGGTCCATTGGGCCATACTTGGGCCTTTGTCCATATTTTGATCCATTCACCATTTATTCCATCAAATTTCCAATTTCTACCATTAAAATAAATAAATAACCACATATATATTGATTTACAAATTCCAGGCCATTACAGATTCTGACTACACTGAGGGGTCAGTGAGATAGACTAGTCGTGCTGACAGTGAAACCAAATACATATTTCCAAGTTGGGTTCTAATTCATTGTCAAGCATCCTCTCTAGGCTTTTTATGATTTAACCATTTTGTTTCTCTAAGCCTATGGATATTCCTCTCTGAGGTGTGGGTACCACCTAAAGTCATCTATGGCCATAATATTTGTTTTGTGATTGCCATAACTATGAGCTTTAATCCTGTAGAACATGATCTTTACTCTTGATCATCTTGGGTCTTCACACTTCCAGCAAGTGCTTCTTTCCGAGTCATGGAATTGGCAAATATAAGGTCTTGGCCAAGTCGAGGCACTAACAATCTCCCCCTTTGTCAATTCATGACAAAACCTACAAGCTAACCCAATTACAATCCCACCCTTATTACAACACATTTTAATACAAAAAATATTACATTGATTACATATACATAATCAAATGGAAAACAAGACTATGATCTTCGCATATTCTTGTTCAGCTTGCTTCATTTCATTTTCCTGTTCATGTACATAACCAAGCAACACTAGAAAATATCGGAGGGGTTAGTCCAAAAAACATAAGTATTCATTCATGGACTAAATAAGATTTGTATTCAAGCTCCCCATACTCCTTGATTTCCTAGTGACAAACACTACCCATAGCTTATCCAAGCTGTTAGTGTTGAGAAGATTTCTCCCCCAATCTTCTTTCTTCTTTGAGTTTGATCTCCCAAACTCCAAGCATAGACACTCTCCCTATGTCTATTGGCTTTGATGTTTTCTAGCTTCTACTAATTTCTCCCCTATTTTCTCATTCAATTGACAAAGATTAGTAGGCTATCATCGAGTTTTAAGCACTCCCCCATGCATCTTGTAATTTTTTAGTGCTTCATGAGTTTTTCTTCCAACTCATTTTTATTCTTCCTAATATTCCAATGCATATCTCATGCATTACTGTTTTTTTCCTTCCTTCCCGTGGGATCAATCCATTTCTCCAAGCTTCCCTTTTTGGAGTTTTCCTCCTCCCATTCTTCAAGCGATATTCTATAGCTTTCTTCGACCCACCTCCTCTATAAACTTAGATGCCTCTAAGTTTATCAAACTTCTATTCAAGCTTGTGTCATTCTTCCTCCTCACAATGTCATGACCAGCGGCAAATGCTAATCAACACATATTTTGTGCTCCCCCATTTTCAAAAGTAAGTTCAATTTCATTGCCAGATCTTTATCTCCTTAACAGCCTGCATGTTAGTCTGTTTTACAAAATCCATATAAATGATATACATGAGATAGAAGGAAAGATGCATCAAATCAGTACACATACTAAGATAAATCATATCATTTCATTGATTAGAATTCATTACATACGGTTCAAAGGGGAAAAGGGGAGGGGGACAACAAGATATCAAAATTATAGTTTTTCAAGATACATAAACACCGGACAAGAAAAACTACCTATGCAGATTCATTTGAGGAAGATGTTCAATAAAATTTACGAACAATATCCTTTCCGTGGAGTTTCTGGACAACCTCTTTGATCTTGTGTACCAACTATTCAAGGTCATCCATCATCCTTTCAAACGAGGAGACTCTTTCATCAAGAGTGACACTCCTTTGTTGAGGAAATTAAAACTCTCTCAAATATAGCTCAGACATACGATCTACTTCCTCTTCGGGATCCTCGATTATGATCACTTATGTTTCAGCTCCAAGGGATGGTACAATATTTGAGGCAGAAGTGTAACACCTCAATTTCTCAACGAAGTGGATAATTACGAAAATGCCCTTGGTTTGTTAAATTAATTATTTTGAGATGTCAAATAAGGAAATGGTGGGGCCCATTTCTCAAATTAAGATCATATGAGTACATTATAAATGTCAAGTTTGATTGGATGGGTAATGTACATCAATTGGGACGAAAATGGCTAAATGGGTCAAAAGGCCCAATTGGACTCAATGGGTCATAATGGATGATTTGACCATTGCTTAAGCCCAGATTTAATGGGGATAGTCTAAACTGATTGGACATCAAGTAGAGCAAAAATGGGTAGGCTTGATGCACAAGTGAAAACCAATTAGAAATGGCAAAATCAGCCCATTAATTGGTCATGTTGTCAAAACGGGTCAAGGGGCTGATTGGGGACCCAATGGGTCGGGTTGACCAAGTTGACCATGGATGACCGTGTGGGACCTCAGATGAGCTCAAGTGTGAGTTAGTTCAGCTTGAGTTGGACTGATTTGGAGTGAGTTTGATTTAAGAAAAGAGTTGACTCAAACTTGGTGCATTAAATGTGTTGAGTTGGATGAGTTGAGTTAGAATAAAAACACCATGAATCAAGTGAGTCAAGAGAATATGGAAAGGTGTGTTAATCTCACACAACACTTGGGAAAACAAATCTCAGCCGTTGGAATGAAGAGGTGCCTTGGCAAAGCCAAGGGACACCAAGGTTGGGCGGCTTCATGCATCTCATGAGATGCATGTGTTAAACCATGAAGGGATGCAACGTTTGGGTGAAGGCAGTGTCTTGGATGACACCCAATATCCCATCGTTTTTGGTAAAATTTAATGAGGGAAAATGAATGGAAGATGGGGCTGAAATTACAAAAGGGAAAGATTACCATTCTTGGCCGATTTTTATATTGAAAATCCAAAGAATTCCCATCTCTCTCTCCCTCTCTCCAAATTCGTTTTCTTGGCTGAAATAGCAGAGGTGTTTGCACAACTGGTCAAGCATAAAACAGCAAAGGAAGGAAGGCAAAGAAGGATTGGAAGTGAAGATTAAAAGCAAGGAAGTTTGGTAAGTGTTTAGTTTAATAAAGAGCTTGAAGTTATAAATTTGAATGACATAATTTGGTCATGTATGGCCGAATTTGTCATGGGTCTAAACCTTAGATTAGATGGCTTAAAAGGATAAGAAAATATGCCATTGGGTTCGGCCATCTTCTTTGGCCGAACCCCATGAAAAATGTGGATTGGATTTGATGTTCTTAAAGGTCAAAAACCATGTCAAGCCATGCTGATTTATACACATGTTAATTGGGTCATTTTGTGGCCGAATTAAGTAAGGTTGTAAAGTGTGTTTATAAGGTTTAAAGGATGGAAATTTAGAACATGGAGTTCGGCTTCGGCCACTTGGGATGGCCGAACCCCATGGAAAATAATTGGTTGATTTGGATGGTTTTTTGGAATTTAAAACCATACAAGTATGGGACTGTTTTTAGATGTTTTATTAGACTTAAAGTGCACGTTTTAAAAAGGTTAAAACATGGACTTGAAGGTCATGAAGGACTGAAGGTACCATGGATATAAATTGATAAATTGACCATTGGGCTCGGCCATCTTGGATGGCCGAACCCCATGAAGTGTTATGGTCTTTTGGTTTGTGTTTTCATAAAGTGAAAACCATGCAAAGTAATGGACTAATTTGGAGGGTTTTGAGAGGTAAAAACCCGGTATTGTTTTACTGATTGTTACATGTGTAAATGAGACTTAAAACATGTTTATGAGGACCAAGACATGGACATAGGGTTCGGCCACTTTGGATAGCCAAACCCCATGAAAGCATTTGATGATTTTGGTGAGTTAAAAACCATATAAGACTATGGTGTTTTATGTGATTTGATGAAGATTAATTTACTGTTATTGGTTGGCCAATATATGGCTGAACCATGTCAATGTTAGGGTTAAATTACTGATTCAAATCATGGATAGATGATGGACCAATTAAATCAAGAGAACTATTCGGTTCGGCCTTGTGCATGGCCGAACCCCATGGGCTGTTTTCGGGTGAAAAAATTGGATTGAATTCCATTGGAAACTATGTTCTGTTTATGTTTTGATTTAAGAATTACCTAGGTTTTGGTATGGATTCAATATCATGCTGATTAATCATGAATAAGATGAAACTGGGGACAAAAATCAGATTTGGTGAGGTTCGGCCATGTGGTATGGCCGAACCCCACTAAAGGTCATTGGTGGCCTTAATGTGTAGCTAATTATGTGATTTAAAGGAGCAAATAAAGATGTGAGGTTCTGCCATGGGTATGACCGAACCCCACCAAGGTGGTTTGGTCATAGTCAAGGATGTTTAAGGAAAAGGTTGGTTTCAATGGCATAATGGTAGTTATGGGAGAAATGATCAAAGGTTGAATGATCATAGTTATGGTTGTATGGACCCAAAAACAAAGGGGCATGGTTCAGCCATGCTGTATGGCCGAACCCTACCAAGGTATGTTTGTACAATTTGATGTTTAATAGGGATTAAACGAATGAGCGACCAAAAGGATAAATAGGTGAGGTTCGGCCATGGGCATGGCCGAACCCCACATAGTACATTTTTGGGACATTGACAAGTTGGAATTACATGATAAATGTTTGGTTTGCTGCTATTTAAATAGGGTATCCAGACTTGCGTATACGGTGTACGAGTCATGAACGACTGACGATTAAAGAAGATCAAATACTGAAGTGAATCTTCAGTAGGTTTCCTACCTACTTGTAACCACAACTATGATCTGGTTTTATTACGTTTTTATGAGATATGTTGTAATTGATTTATGTTTAAAATGTGGTTTCGAATGATAAATCATGTGTTTACAAATGACATACAATGCATTGACATCTCATGCATGGCATGGGATGAAGATTGTGGAACCAGGAGCCCACTCTCCGGTGATATGCTGTGATGCAACTCTGAACCTCCTTAGGCGATGCAGGTCCCGCCAGGAGTAGAATTATGATGATGATAAGACATTGGTCTCCTTAGGCAATGCAGGTCCTGCCAGGAGAAATGTTATTGTGATTTACCTTGATGGTGCGAGTCACGTCAAGTGACGGCTATGAATATGCATGTTGGGAGGGACTCATTACATGTGCATATTTCATAGCATTGTTTTACCTGTTTTTGATAATCATATATTTGATATATGCATGTTTTACAAGCTAACCATGTGGTAGCCCTGATTCGGGAACCTACTGGGCGCATTGATCTAACGCCCTAATTCTATCCTCAGAGGAGAATACAGGTACAAGGAAAGGGAAAGAGAAGGTTGATGATAAGGAGGGGAGCCAAGCGTAAATGCTTGAATGCTGGAATGAATTTATAATTGCTGTTATTTGATACATTATTATGGACATGTAATAATGTAGTTACTTGCTATGGTTTGTTTAGGATATTAACAATGGATGGTTGGTTTATGTTATTTACTATTTGAGACTGTACTTGCTACCTATTCAACTTAATTCCGCAGTTAGTCTAGTTTATTCCGCAAGTTATTGTTTTGTTTCATGTGTGTATTATCGATCATGGTTTAGTCCATGTACACATGGCTGGCCAGTTAAGGGTCGGACTTTGGGTAGTCCAGGACTTAGCTCGCGTCGTGACGCCGCCCGCTCTCTTTCGATGTTATTCTATTAATTAAAAAAAAAAATTTAGACTCTGATTTCTCGGAGAGGGCGGGGCATTACAAGAAGTCTTTCTGGGAGGGGTACTCTTTTGAGGAGAGCCGACAACCCTAGATTCGGGAACATCCCGTGTAAACCTAGGTGATCTCCTGAGGAAGTTTGGGCGGGACTCAGGGATTTTTCCAGTGGTTGAAGACCGAGATTTATCGGTCTCCTTTTTTGAAATGGTTGTTAGGGAATAGCTGACCAAGGTTTTTCCAAACACTAAATCTCATAAACACCATGACACCCTTGCTTCTGGAAGTGAAGGAAGTAAAAACCTTAAGGTTTTCCAGTAAGATTTCGCTTTGGGAGGTCCTAACAACTGGTCTAGGACATGGGAGGAGATAAGGAAATTGCCAGATCTCAGCGGGAGGACAAACAACGATTTCTAAATGTTCTCTTGTTTGCACAGAAAGAGACCTTTTAACTTACTCTTTCTGATTCACCGAACGGTCGTGACCAACGACCTGTCTGTGTTGACATGTCGATATGTATCGACCTATCTCCCGTTGTGATTTTCCTCCCTTTCAGACAGTGTTCTGAATTCCAATAGTACCAACCTATTTGTACCTTCAACTTGAGTTTTACAATTAAGGAAGATTGGGTATGTGTGTGTGTGTGTGTGCTTATGCTGTTCATAGGTCATCAAGCTTTGGTTATACACCTTTTAATGCCAGTGATAATACATACATTTACACGGCATCTGTGCCATTTGAAGATTCAGTTCATCTTTCTGAAGATAGGCATAGACCATGGGTTTCAGATCTCTTTTCTTGGATCCAAAACAATCCAAGATTCTTGGACACATTTAATTCACCAATTTAAGTATATTGCCCAAGTGTGTGATATCATGAGATGTGGCATTTCCAGACTTTAGCAAGGCAAGACATATATGAACATAATTCATTCCACATAATGTATAAATTAAGGTATGTTGGAATGAAACTCGAAGCACACTAGTTACACATTCATTTCTTGATTTGAGTACATTGATCAAACATACAGGAATGAAGTATGGCCCTACACACACAACTTTTATGCCTATTATCATGTTATTACCCAAAACATGATAAATTATTTTACCATTCTTTCAAGGGAGCTTCGATTCCTTGAAAATAACTGATATTTAAATGGATAATTCAATCAGTTACTTTTGGTAAGTCACACCAAACTAAATATCCATTTATTGACATTAGAGCATGTTTCATTCCACATGGGATTCACAAGTTTTAGGACCTTGGAATGAAACGACACTGTTTATGTGTATTAAACCAGTTTTAATCACATAGATACCTTATACATGAGGTAATGCACATCCTACATTCATTTCCTAAAGATGCTCAAATCATATGACATATGAAATGAAAAGAGATAAGTACATTCCAGTAAAAAAATGCATACCAACATGTGCAACACATATCTTACAATGGATCAATCCAACAATCAAACAAGAACATGGATTGAATGTAAGATGCTGATTCCAAAACATGTTTCACGTATCCCCTCACACATTAGAACCTAATATTGTGAGACTTGGAATCTATGTCCACAATCTAGTAATGACCCTTCATCAAATCAGGTCTTAATTTTGGGTGCCTTCCCATTTGATCTTATGGTTCATTTTCCAGATTGTGTACCACGATGTTGATATTTAAACATCTCGGTATTTTGCCTTGTAGGACACTTGGGGGCTATTACCTTCTTCAAGTTCCTTTTCCCCATCATCTTCTTCTCTTAGAGGATATATCTTGGATTTTTTCAATGGATGTAGTTTGACTATTCACTTATATTTTCAGCACACAAATTGATAGGTGATGTTATCCATTGGGCTAGAAGAGGCGACTTTACAGTGGATTCTTTCAGCCTCTTTTGTTGCTTCAATGCCTTTTAAATATTTTGACAGCATATCATGAAACAATATTGATGAATGCTACATATATTTGGTTTATGCGCATAGCCAATTCATCACTAGTCCATGCAGTTTTGGTCTTTGGGATGAGTGGTCACGGAAGTTGAAGGTTTTATCCAACACCTCTTCCATAGGCACAAACCACTTTATATTCACCTATTTCCAACTATGTCATAATGATGAAAACATTTTATAGTTCTTCATTCCATTTTTCATCAAAAAATAGAG
Organism: Chimonanthus salicifolius; assembly: GCA_013350335.1. NCBI lineage: Eukaryota > Viridiplantae > Streptophyta > Magnoliopsida > Laurales > Calycanthaceae > Chimonanthus > Chimonanthus salicifolius. The sequence goes on along the minus strand of CM023537.1, from coordinate 43,350,161 downwards.
TCTTGGAAACTGTAACACCACGAATTTTCATCACTTATAATATATTGGTTTTGGTCTAATTTGAATTGCAAATGGATTGAATATTAAGATTAATGGTTGAATTGGACCTTAGATGTAATGCCCCGTCCTTTTCACTCGGCGAAAATCAGAGTATATTTTTAAAAAAAATAAAGAGTGAGAGAGAGCGGGAACGTCACGACGCGAGCTAAGTTCGGATTTCCAAACCCGACCCTTAACTGGCCAACAATACGTGTGTGTGGACCAAGTCCACTAAAAAGTTCACACGCTCTATAAATTAACTGCGGAATTAATATATGAATAAAATACTATCCATATCCATGATACAAATAAGCAAGGAAGCCAATCACTATGAAATTAACTTGAAACTTAAATATCCAAACAACATTCAACCATAGCAAAATGACTAAGTTATTACAATCCCAAAATGCTAATTATCTCAAATACATTGCTCCAAAATCAATTAAATAAGTAAACATAATTTTCCCAAACTCCTAAGCTTGGCTTCCTTCACGTCCCAAGTCCTTTCCATTTGTTGTTCCATCATCTAAAGGGTAGATGTAGGGCGTTAGTCAACGCGCCCAGTAGAAATTCCAAATAGGGTTATACACATAGGATCAATATAAAAATCAGAAAAAAAAACTTCATATTAAAACTGTAAATGTCATAGTACCAAAACAGTGCATGATAATCATATCCAAATCATGCAAATGTATGTGTCATGCCATGGGTGTCACATGCCAATGGTCCCTCACCCAATCTCCATTTCCAACACCATACAAATCATAACAACATTTTTCTGATATAATGAAACCATATCAAGGTGTTCCCTTTGCCATTTACGTCTGCATTGTTTTGTGACGGCACCACCAGGTCACTCTTATACCTCCCCATGTGTGTTAATCGGAATTACCGATGGAGCGTGGACTCCTCCCTCTGCGCAGGGTTTTTGGATTGGTTACCCCGGAGCTCTTCGGCCCATATTACGCCGTACCTCTATCTAGCAATCCCGGACAAGGCCAACATATCAATGGTTCACATAACTTCTTCCAAGCTAGTTTTCAAGCCCCAAGTCATGTCCGGACAGCTAATAACTTGGTTTGCTGCCCCATATGCTTCCTCCCATGCCATGCATGAGATCATGAATGCAAAAATGCCATTTCATATCAAATCACATTGAAATTCAGTTCATAAAACTTATACCATATGATTAATCAAAATAAACATTGTACTAAAATAAAACCAGTAACATATAAGATCCACATGTATCTCAACAAGGTAGGAATCCTACCCAAGTCTGATTTACTGTCCTTTTCTTGTTTCGTACGAACAATCGCTGACCGTCGCGTGAAAGTGAATCACACCTCTTTACCTTATCAATTTAATCATACACACATATCAATTTGATTTTTCCTTTAATTTAAAAGATCCCTCCTTCATTCCAGTTAGACTGAAGTTTCTGGAATCATCAATTAAAAATCAACTTTTCATTTTAGTCGATTGAATCACCCTTAGCTACAGTGTTCTACCTTACCACAAACTTTCAGTCGGCTGAAAACCCAACTCAGTATTGTTTACTCCCTGACTCGCTACCTTTCAGTCGACTGAATCAGAGATTCAGTTGGCTGACTTTGAGTCAAACCCTATGTATTCTCGGTCAATCCCCTTTCAGTCGACTGAATCACAGATTCAGTCGGCTGACTTTGGATCAGATTGACTGTGTGTTCGGCCAGTATAGATTCAGTTGACTGAATCCAGGATTCAGTAGGCTGAATCCTCAACCAACAGTTTCCGTGTTTGATAAGCAATCCTTCATTCGGCTGAAACATGCCTGGTCATTTTACTTACGTCTATGTTCAATCGACTGAAGCACAAGATGCAGTCGGCTGAAACTCCCAGAAACAGTTTTCTATTTCAGCCACCATTAGTTTAGTTGACTGAATCCCATATTCAATCGGCTGAAACTCCTAGAAACACATTTCTGATTCGTTTCATACCAGTTCAGTCGACTGAATCCCAGATACAGTCGATTGACTGTTTGTCAGTCTCTTTTGTTTACATGTATGGCTTGACCCTCCTTCATTAAATTCACCCCTAAGATTATTTAAATATAAATAACATCATGCATGTCACTATTCTTGAGTTTTACTCTACCTCTAGCCGAAGTTAGAGTCCTTTCATTTATTCTTTCCTTCTAGTGCCATTCAAAACATGATTCTAAATTCAATACATATGTTTTCCTCAAATAGATTTTCCAATCCCATCATCCTATAACAATTTCGGTCATCCCTTCAAATCAGATATGGAACCCAAAGGTTCAGCCACACCATGGCCAAATCTATGGTTCAACCTTAGTCTTAATTCTATATTGTTTCCTTAAACTCAAAACATACATTTTCCCTCTCATTCTTTCTTTAAGATCTGAATTCCCTCCTCAGTCCTTCTCCTTCCTTTGTTCTTCAGCAAATCTCTAAGTGTAGATGGTGTAATGAGAAAAGAGATGGAGAAGAAGAGGAGAGAACTCTCTTGTTTCCCAAAAGGTGAAATTTGGCCAAGGGGTGAGAAGTTCCCCTTGGTTGTGCCACTTTGTAACAGCCCAAGGCTTTTCCTCTTCCCCTCTTTATTTCTTGGTTTGTTCAAGGTGTCCCTTGGTTTAACCAAGGAGACACTAGATCCCATCGAGTTCCATCCATTGAGATGGAAACTCTCCACCTCCCCATCCAACTCACTTGAGATGGAAGTCTCTTCATCTTCCATTTTAACTCATCTCCAACTCATGCCTTAGTTCATTTGAACTCACTCCCTTGAACTCACTTCCCACTCGACTCAAGGAATTTAATTTCCAACTCAACACTTGGACTCAATTCAATGTGAACTCAATCTAATTGGAACTCATGTAATAGCACTGATTTTGAATGCAATAAATATATTGGCTATTATTTATTTTAATTGTTAAAAATTAAGATTAATAGTTGGAATGGATGTTAGATGGATCAAAGTTGGGGCAATGGCCCAAGTATGTGTAACGCCCCGCCCTTTCTGAGAATTTCAGAGTCTAATTTTTTTTTTAAAGTAATAATAATAAAACATCGGAAGAGAGCGGGCGGCGTCACGACGTGAGTTAAATTCAGACTACTCAAGTCTGAACCTTAACTGGCCACCCATGTGTACATGGACTAGACCATGATAATGAATCACACATGGAACTAACATCAACATACGGAATAACCTAGATTAACTGGGGAATAGAAAGACTAGATAGCAAGTAACAATCTCAAACATTAATTAACACAAATCAACCATCCAAGTTGTTAACCTAATCAAATCATAGCAAGTAATGAATTATTACATGTCCAACAAAAGTATTCAAATGACAGTAATATAAAGTAGTCCAGTCCATCATTCAAGCGCTTAGGCTTGGCTCCCCTCCGGGTCAACGACCTTTTCCTTCCCTTTCCTTGTACCTGCATTCTCCTCTGAGGATAGAATTAGGGCGTTAGATCAACGCGCCCAGTAGGTTCCCGAATCAGGGCTACCACATCATTAGCATATAAAACATGCATATATATCATAGTACATGATTAGTAAAAACAGGTAAAACAATGCTATGAAATATGCATATGCAATGAGCCTCGCCCATCATGTACATTCATAGCCATAACTTGACATGCCTTGCACCGACAAGGTAATTACAACACACTTTCATCTCTTCATCATTAACTGATTCATATCACGTATGAGTCCTCCTGGCGGGACTCTCATCGCCTAAGGAGACCATTGTGACTATGATCATCATGTTACTCTTCTTGGCATGACTTGCACCGCCGAAGGAGGACGTAACTCATAACTTGAAACACTGTAGAACCTCATTCATAATCCCATGTCTATGCATGAGATGCCAATGCTTGTATGCCATTTGTTAATGCATAATATATCATTTGAAACACATATAATAAAACAAGAGTCTCATAAGAAAACTGGGGTAAAACTGTGGTTACAAGTAGGTAGGAAAGCTACTTAAATTTTGCTTAAGTGTCCGTTCCTCTTTGAGCTTCACTTGGTCACGACTCGCACGTCGTTCAACTCTTGTCACCTTGTGATACAATAATCAGTAAATCATATTGTCAGTTAAGTGTCCATTCACATATAAGACCCAAAACATCTTGTAAGTCCTTTGATCAATCCCTTCATTTGACTTGTATTCATAGATTTGCCATTGGTCTAACCAATGTCTAATCTTGCTCATAAACAAAAATCATAAAAGTAATCTACCTTAGTGGGGTTCGGCCCTACAACATGGTCGAACCTCACCACTTTATTCTTGATCCTTTACACCTTTCATACATCAATCTTCAATTTGATTTTTAACCAATCAAGTTACAAGTTAGCCACTAGGTTTACTAAATGACCACTAGTGGGGTTCGGCCATACTACATGGCCAAACCTCACCATACTGATTTTGTCTCTTCTTTCATCATATATAGTGGCTGGTTACTTACTTATCACTAAGTCCAAAGATAAATCATGTGTTTACTTAATCCAACTCATACAAACAAATCATAATTTCCAACAAAACAATCTATGGGGTTCGGCCATTCATATGGCCGAACCCTATGATTCTCCTACTCAATGATCCATCATTTGTTCACAAGTTAAGTTCTACTTTTTAACCATGTTAACTACATGGTTCAGCCATCCCATGGCCAACCAAAATTAGTAAACTTATCACATAAAAATCTCCACCATTTGGTATGGTTTTATCTCTCCAAAACCATACCAACTTATCAAACATTTTTATGGGGTTCGGCCATCCAATGTGGCCGAACCCTATGCCCATGTTTTGGACCCTTTGTAACTTACATCACATGTCCATTAAATCATGTAAGAATCAGCATAATATTATCGGGTTTTACCTTTCAAAAACCATCCAAAAACAGTCCATAAAAGTCTATGGTTTCCATGTTTCCCAACATGAAAACCAACACTCTTTTACATGGGGTTCGACCCTCCATGGTGGCCGAACCCAATGGTTATGTTTACTATTTTTAAACCTCCAATAATTATGTAATAAACAGTATCTTATTATGCAGGTTTTACCTTTCAAAGAAACCATCCAAAAACCAACACAATTTCATGGGATTCGGCCATCCAAGATGGCCGATCTCCATGGTCCATTTTTCCAATTTTAATCCACTGATTTAGACCACATAAACTTCAGCCTTTTCTGACATCCGAATCCATGTTTTAAACCTTTCTAAGACATGCATTTGAATCTTAAATCAACCCAAAAACAGTTCATAAAACCCATGGTTTTCATGTTTCCAAAACATGAAAACCAAGCAATCTTTTACATGGGGTTCGGCCTTTCATGGTGGCCGAACCCAATGGTCATCTTTACCATTTCTAAACCTCCATTAATCAAGGTTAAATATTGGTGTATTCGGCCATGACCATGGTCCAATACATACCCCATTTGTTCCATGTTTTTCAACAAAACTCAATAGAAATACTTACCAATTTTCCAAGCCTTTCTTCTTGATTTTTGATCCTTGCTTCCTATATTTTATTTCTTCCTTTCTTCCTTAATTCCTTGCTGGTTTAAGCTTGAATAATTGGTGCCAAAAAACTCTGTTGTTCCAGCCAAGAACACGAATTGGAGAGAGGGAGAAAGAGATGGGAAAAACTTGGGTTTGCAATGACAAAAATCGGCTAAACATGGGGTTCATTGCTTTTGTATTTCAGCCACCATGACCTCTCAATTCTCTCATAACTTCTTAACAAAATTGATGGGCATTGGGTGCCATCCAAGGTACCCCTTGGCACCTACCCATGCAGCCATTCAATTTACCATTCATCTCATCTCAATCCCATGTATTCTCATTTAAAATACATTATGGAAATCACCAAAACAAGTCCCCAACGTGTGGGACTTGTTTTGGTTGGTTTGAGACCAGCCAACCTCTTCAAATTTCCACTCAACTCACTGATTTACAACCCCTTTAATTTCCATTTTGACTCACTTGAACTCAAGGCTATTTAGATTTCCATCTCAACTCACCCAACTCACATACTTAATGCATTTCATTTAATGCACATGTGTTGACTCACTACTTGATTTAATTCCAACTCACTTCAGTCCCACTCAAACTGATTTAACTCATATTTTAGCTCCCTTGAGGGTCCACACGGTCAACCATAGTCAACTCGACCCGTTGGGTCCACCTTTAGCTCCTTGACCCGTTTTTTGACTCCATGACCCAATTATGGGTATTTGGTCATTTGTAAATGGTTTTTACATATGGATCAAGCCTACCCATTTTTGCTATTGTTGATTTCCTATCAGTTTAGCTTGACCTCATTTAATTTTAGCTTACACAATGGTCAAATCATCCAATTTGACCCATTGGGTCCAATTGAGCCATTTGACCCATTTAACCATTTTCGACCCAATTGATGTTCATTACCCAACCAATCAAATTTGATATTTCTAATGTGCTCATATGATCTTAATTTGAGCAATGGGCCCCACCATTTCCTTACTTACAATCATATTTATTGAATTCACCAATCTAGGGGCATTTTCGTAATTATTCCAATCATTGAGAATTCTTTGACCCAATTAACTATTTTGACCCAATTTGATGTACATTACCCATCCATTATAATTTGACCCTTATAGTATGTTCATAGGATCTTAGTTTGAGCAATGGGCCCCACTATTTTCTCATTTAACATCATAATTATTAAATTCACCAAATCCAGGGGCATTTTCGTAATTATCCATTTCATTGAGAAATTGGGGTGTTACAGTATGGTCCAATGGACCATGAATAGGAGTAATTCTATTTAATTGGGTAAAATGCCCAATTGGGACCCAATGGGTCAAGATGGATTGATGATTAGGGGAAATGAGTAAGGAATGGATTTTATCGGGTCATGGACCCAAGTATGATCAAAGGCATGGGGTCCAACTCATCAAGTGAGGTGGCAAGTGTATGAGGAATTATCCAAGTGACATAGCCAAGTGGGACCCAAGTCCACCTCATCAAGTGAGGTGGCATGTGGACTAAGGCACAAGTGGGGCATCTCACCATGGTTGACTTGGTCAACTATGGGTGAGTTCAAAGGTGAATTAAAGAGGATCAAGCGAAGTGAATTGAGGTAAATTATTTAATTAAATCACCTAAGTTAATTTATAATAAATCCAAGTGCTTGAGTTAGGAATGAGTTTCATTTAAATGGAGTGAGTCAAATGGGGTGAGTCACATGGGAAAAGATGGAGTGAGTCAAAGGAGAGGTGGGTGGTTTCCATCTCAATGGAAACCACCAAGCCAAAACCGTTGGAGATGGGGGTGGTGTGCCATGTGGAGGGCATGCACCCTCTTGGCTAGACAATGAACTTAGGTGGAGGGCATGCATTCTCATGATTGGTCAAAGGAGAGGTGGGGGTTCCATCTCATGCAAACCACCAAGCCAAAACCATTGGAGATGGGGGTGGTATGCCATGTGGAGGCCATGAACCCTCTTGGCTAGACAAAGAACCCATGTGGAGGACATGCATTCTCATGGTTGGTCAAAGGAGAAGTGGGGGTTCCATCTCATGCAAACCACTAGCCACCAAAAGGAAACCACAAGCCAAAACCATTGGAGAAGGGTGGTGTGTGCCATGTGGAGGGCATGCATTCCCTTGTTTGGTCAAAGGACTCATGGGGAAGACTCCACATTGATGAGGGTGGAGTCTCACCCAAGGAAACCCTAGACAAGATGGAAAGAAAGCTTTTCATCTCATTCACTCTCTCCCTCTCTCATTGAACAAGACAAGAAACACTTAGAGTTTTCTATCCCACTCTCTCCCTCTCTCTGTAACGCCTTGCCCTTTTTCACTTGCTGAAAATCAGAGTCTATTTTTTTTAATAAAAGAGTGAGAGAGAAAGCGGGGATGTCACGTCGCGAGCTAAGTCCTGGTTTCCAAAGCCCGACCCTTAACTGGCCAACCATACGTGTGCGTGGACCAAGTCTACTAAAAACAGTTCACACATACTCAAGTTAAACATGCGAAATAATGCGTAGATGCGGAATTATAATAGAATAATAATTCTATTCTATTTTAAATAGCAAAGAAGTCCATTACTTAAACATAATTACTTAAGTTAAAATCTCCAAAATTAACATTCCAAACCATAGCAAATATATCTACGTTATTACAGTCCCGAATGCTAGTTACTTAAAATTACATCGTCCATGAATAACTTAAATAAAACGAAACTAAAGCATCCAAGCTCCTAAGCTTGGCCCCGATCTCGTCCTTCGTTCCGTTCCATTCCTGTGTCATCAACTAGGGTAGAACTAGGGAGCTAGACAACGCGCCCAGTAGGTTCTCCAACTAGGGCTAACACATGGTTACTACAAAATCATATAGATAACATAATATCAAAACCATGTAAAACAATGCCATGCCATGGTGTTATATGCAATGAGTCCCACCCATCACAAACACATGGTATCCTCTTGATGGAAACTCCTCATCAAGGTATCCCCACGATTGCCTTACGGTCGCCCCGACGGAGCGTGGACTCCGGTTACATTACAAACATAAATCTCTCTCGACAGATAATGCACATCGATGTACCCCTCACGAATGCCTTACGGACGCCCCGATGGAGGGCTAGTCTCCGGTTACATTTCATCCCTCCCATGCCATGCATGAGATGCAAATGAACACATGCTATGTAATAATACAATCATAGCATAAAAATCTCATATTTGAAATATATCATTTATACAAAATAACTCACCAAAATATGAATTAAAAACATCATACATATCCCATGGTTTCAATGATGTAGGAATCCTACCAATGACAAACTTATGTGTCCTTGAGTTTTTGTCCGAAACCGCTCACCGATCGCGCCAAGCCGATCGTACACCATCAATTAATCAAACCCATGTTCCATTTAATTTCCAACCATGTTTGAGTCCACAAACATGCCTTAGTGGGATTCGGCCATACAACATGGCCAAACCTCACTTACTTGGTTTTGGGTTCTTCTTTTTAGTCCTTTGATCTTTTAATTAAGTCCAAGATCATTCCATTAGTTTTACATTAATGAATGCCCTAAATCCGCAAACAAACATTCTCCATGGTTCAATCATACACTTAGTCACTTATACATGCTTAGATCCAACAACATGATCCATGGGGTTCGGCCATACACCATGGCAGAACCCATGGTCCTTTAATTTCACCATTTGGCCATTCTTTCCTTCCATAGGTAATCACTCCTTTTGTTTACACATAGGTTAATCATCTAACATAAATAAAACTCTAAGTCCACAAAAATTTCTCCATGGGGTTCGGCCATACACCATGGCCGAACCCATGGTTCATCATTCTCACCCCATTTACGTCTTTGCCATTATTCCATCACCTCATGCTTAGGTTCGAAACATAGATCCATAACTAAACATTTTATGCATGGATAAACAACTGATCCATCAATATAAAACCCATAATCAAATCCTTCCATCTCCTAGCATAATCATTCATTTATTTAATCATACATAGATCTCTAAATGACCCTTTAAAAATGGTCCATGGGGTTCGGCCATACAACATGGCCGAACCCATGATGTTCATCTTCATCCTCCCTTTGCATCATTTACAACATTTAGACCCATAATAAAGTCCCTCCGTGAGGGGTTCAATGACACTTAGATTCATCATTTTAAAACCCAAAGATCCATAATAAATCCACTAATGTTTCTCCATGGGGTTTGGCCATACACCATGGGCTATAACACCCCACCCATTTCACTCGAAATCAGAGTCTATTTTTTTTTTTTTAATAAACAAAAGTGATAAAGCGCGGAGTGTCAAGACGCGAGTTAAGTTCGGACTTCTAAAGTCCGACCCTTAACTAGCCAAACCAATGTGTGCATGGACTAAGTCCATGAGAACGGTTCACACATAGTACTTTATAATTCTTGTGGAATATTACTTAATCTAACTGCGGATTTTAATAGAACTTAAGTCTACTCATTTTAGATAGCAAAGTACATCTTCATTTAGCCAAAATTACCTTAACTTAATCATTCAGTCAAACCATTCCAAACCATAGCAAATATTAACTAAGTTATTACATGCCAACATCTAACTACTCAAATTACATGTCCATGTAAACTTATCAAAATATCAATAATCAAATCCATTCAAATAACCAAGCTCCTATGCTTGGCTCCTTTGACGATCCTCGACCCCATCCTTTCCTGTGTCATTCACTAAGGTAGTAGTAGGGCGTTAGAACAACGTGCCCAGTAGGAATTCTAGGTAGGGCTATCACATGGGTTAGTATCATTTAAAATATCATATCATCAAAATTCATGTAAAATCATGCCATGCCATATGCCTTATGCAATGAGTCCCACCCATCACATACATACAACCTCTTGATGGTATTCTCCTCATCAAGATATCCCCATAGTGGTCTTTCGGACGCCCCGACGGAGTGTGGCCTCCGGATTCTACTTGATGGCATTATACACATCAAGGTCTTCCCACGATTGCCTTACGGACGCCCCGACGGAGCATGGCCTCCGGTTACAAATTCCCCTCCCATGCCATGCATGAGATGTACACGTCCATATGCTATGTAATGTAAATACCATAGCATTAAAAACTTCACTTTTGAAACATAATATAAATTGCAACATAAACCATCAAATAAAGATAAAACCATATACATATCCATATCCATGTTTCAATGAGGTAGAATCCTACCAATGACAACTAGTTTTTGACCTCGCGCTCTTGTCCGAAAACCGTTCACGACCGTGTACTGTTTGTGAGGTCCCGTCACCTTTTTACATAACAAGAAGTCAAACTAAAGTCCCATTTGATTTAATGTCCAAAATCATATACACACCTTGTGTGGTTCGGCCATACACCATGGCCGAACCTCACTTTTTTTTTTTTAGTCTCTCCTTTGGGTTCTTAAGTCCAATCACACAATTCCATTGATTTATCCATTTATACATTAATCATCTAACCCATACAATAACCTAAGTCCCAAAAAAACAACACTTATGGGGTTCGACCATACACCATGGCCGAACCTCACTTACCTTAATTTTAACCCTTCTTTTTATTTATCACTTAATCACCTCTTAACTAATTGCTTAACCTTTATTTCACCGAAATCTACCTTAGTGGGGTTCGGCCATACAACATGGCCGGACCTCACCATCATAAATTTTGGTCCTTTTAATCCTTTTTAATTAGGTCCAATTGCCAATCCAATCATCTAAGCATTCACATATTAACCATCTAGCCCTTTATCATCCACCATTGACACTCCATGGATGGCCGAACCCTATGGTTCCTTATCTCCATTTAAACATTTAATTCATCAATAATTGGTTCTCATACTTCCATCCATTTACATCCTTTTAAACCTTTCAAAACAAAATACCATACATAACTCTTGGTGGGGTTCGGCCATACACCATGGCCGAACCTCACCCTTTGATTTTGGTGCTCCTCTTTCCATTCTTTTTGATAATCCAAATGCATCCAAGTCCACCAATTTTCATTCATTTTAAACCTTAAAAATATCCACTACCTTCCATGGGGGTTCCTTTTTTTTTTCTTGAAGTCCCATAGCCATGATCTTAACCTTTGATGGGTTCGGCCATACATCATGGCCAAACCTAATCAATCTCTTTTTCATATTCAATGGTTCTTGTATATCCCTTTTAGGGTTTGGCCATGCAATGGCCGGATCATGTTTCCTTGACCATCTTTAAAATCCATTAGGATATTTACCCCATGTCCTTCCATGGTTACCATCTTTCACAACTTATTAATCACTAATGTTTCTTCATGGGGTTCGGCCATGTACTATGGCCGAACCCTATGGTTCCTTCTAAGATCATGTTCCTATTTTTCCATAATGACATTTTAGGGTTCGGCCATACAATGGCAGAACCATGCTCTTAATCTTTGACCCTCTTTTCTAATTATAAAATTTGTCGAGCACTTACCGTTTCCGCGACTCCTCCAAGTGATATGGATTGAGGGAGAAGCTTTGAACAATGTTCCAAATCCTTGTCTTGAGAGTGGTTGGCTTTGTGTGATGGTTTGAGATCACAAATCTTTGCTAAGTCTATACCTTGAGAAGTGATCGGCCAAGAGTGTGGTTTGTGGAGAAGCAACCAGCCAATGTTCTTGTCTAGAGAGGTGGGATGGCCAAGGGAGAGAGAGTGAGGGAGAGAATGAATGGAAAACAAGTATGAGGGTTGACCAAAGGTGGTGTCCCTTGATGGCACCCTTTTGTAACTCTCCTCCCCATTCATCTCCTTCACTTATTCCATTTGGGGGTTTCATCCTTGAGATGAAACCCTCCCAACGGTTTTGGGTCTTGGGCTGCCTTGGTGGAACCTTCCCTCATTAGTGTTTCATGTGGGGGTTTCATCTTTGAGATGAAACTCCCATGTGTAACTCCATTCCTTAATGACTCCCTTGGGGTTTCATCCTTGAGATGAAACTCCCAAGGCACCCAACGGCTTCCATAGGTTGTCTTGGTGTATCCTTCACGCCCCCCCCCCCCCCCCCCCCCTTCTCATATCTTCCTTCTCTCATTAACATTTCATGTGAGAGTTTCATTTTGAAATGAAACTCCCAAAGGCTACAATGGCTAAGCCTTAATTGGCCTTGTGTAACCGCCACTTTTTCTTTTAATTCCCTATATGGGGATTTCATCCATGGGATGAAACTCCCACAAGCCAACGGTTTTGTCTTGCCTCCATAAAACTCCTCCTTTGTTCCTCCATTTAGAGTTTCATACATGAAATAAAACTTCCATGCAATTCAACATGTATAATGGTTTGAATTTGAAACAAAACTCATCACTTTATGTAACTCCCACAAAACCGCCACCTCCATTCAGTCTCCATCTTTGAAGTTTCATGCATGGGATAAAATTCCCCATGCATCCAACGTGTATAATTGTTTGAAATTTGAAATCAACACACACAACTTTCATCCACACACTTCACTCACTTAAAATTAATTTAACTCCCTCAACTCAACCCATTCATTTAATTCAACTCAACCAATAAATTCAACTCCACCATTAAACTAAACTCATCCATTTAATTTGAGTTAACTTAAACACTTGTTTGCATTCCCATTTAATTCAGCCTTAACCAAATTAAAATTGAGCTCACCCAATGGTCAATCAAGTTAACTACGACCCATTGGGTCCCAATTGGGTCTTTTGACCCAAATAACCACCTTGACCCAATTAGATGTACATTACCCATTTACTTTAATTTGATCCTTATAACATGTACATTGGGTCTTCATTGAACAATGAACCCCACAACTTACCCATCTAAGGTTATATCCTTTTAATTCACCATTTCAATGGCAATTTTCATAAATATTGATAAACTGAAAATCTGGTGTATTACAATACAATCTTCTTTTTAAAATTTTCGTCCCGGAAATCGAACGAAGTAGGGTTCCAAAATAAATTGCATAAATAATTCAGGGTGAGCTGTTCTCATCTCCGATTCGAGTTCCCAAGTGGCTTCCTCAATACCATGTCGATCCCATGCCACCTTGACAAACTGAATCGTTCTGTTTCGTAACACCCTTTGTTCAGTCTCCACTATTCTGACAGGTTTCTCAACATAAGTCACATCACTTTGTACCTCTATATCTTGTACATTCAATACATGAGACGGATCGGGATTGTACTTCCTCAACATCGATATAAGAAACACATCGTGAAGAGATGCCAATTGTGAAGGAAGTGCCAACTGATAAGCTACATCCCCCATCCTTTTTATGATGGAAAACGGTCCCACATATCTTGGCGACAGTTTTCCCTTCTTTCCAAACCTCATGTGTCCCTTCCGTGGCGAGACTTTCAAGAACACCATGTCCCCCACTTCAAATTCAAGAAACCTCCTCCGTTTGTCAGTATAGCTCTTATGACGATTCTTTAAAGTTAACATATGCTGCCGTATTAACTGTATCTGTATTGTAGTCTCTGCAAACAACTCGGGTCCAATCAATGCAGGCTCACCGGTCTCTATCCAGCACACCGGTGACCTTCATGGTCTTCCATACAAAGCCTCGAATGGAGCCATCAGAAGGCTTGCCTGATAACTATTGTTATATGAGAACTCTACCAGCGGCAAGTGATCCTCCCATCCACCCTTGAAATCAAGCATGCATGCTCTCAACATATCCTCCAATGTTTGTATCGTCCTTTCCGACCGTCCATCAGTCTGTGGATGGAATGTTGTGCTAGTCAGTAGATCGGTCCCCATGGCCGACTGCATGCTCTGCCACACTCTGCCGGTGAATCGGCCATCTCTATCAGACACTATAGTCCGAGGAATACCATATAATCTAATGATATCCTTGATATAACGCCGACTCAAAGTCTCAGATGAGTCTGTCATCTTCATGGGAAGAAAATGTGCAGACTTGGTCAATCGGTCTACCACAACCCATATAGCATCGTTGCCCTTTGAGGACCTTGGCAACCCCGACACAAAATCCATGGAGATGTGTTTCCATTTCCATTCCGGCACTGGTAAGGGTTTGAGTAACCCTAGTGGCTTCTGGTGTTCCGTTTTAACTTGCTTACAAGTTAAGCAGTGTGCCACAAATTCTACAACATCTCTTTTGAGTTCTTGCCACCAGTAATGTCTCTTCAGATCGTGATACATCTTAGTGCTGCCCGGATGTATGGGTAGTTTGGTATGATGTGCCTCGATCAACAACTCTTTTCTGCAGCTTTTAGGCACAAAAATCCTACCCCGGAATACAAGACCCTGTCCTGGTCGTAATTCCCATTCCGGTATGACCACGCCAGTAGACATCTTGGCCCATATCTCTTCCACTTCCGAATCTGCTCGTTGCTCTTGTTCAATCTTGGTAACCATGTTGGACTGTATGATTAAATTGTACATACTCCCATGGTTGTTGATATAAAAATTGAACTCTCGAATGGTATTCAACATCTCCCATTCAGTCCCGATCAAACATGCCACTGATGCATGTGATATGCGGCTGAGAGCATCTGGCACCTTGTTTGCCTTACCTGGATGATATCGGAGCTCGAACTCATAATCTGCCAGGTATTCCATCCATCTGCGCTGCCTCAGGTTGAGCCCTTTCTGATCGAATAAGTATTCAAGCTCTTATGATCTGAAAATACTTCAAACTTCTCACCATATAACTAGTGTCTCCAGCTTTTAAGAGCGAAGACCACCGCAGCCAGTTCCAGATCATGCGTGGGATAAAGGCGTTCATGAATTTTTAACTGTCTTGATCCATAAGCCACCACACGCTGAGTTTGACTGAGGACACACCCGAGTCCTTCTTCTGAAGCATCACATTGTACCTCATAACCTTTGCCTCTTTCCGGCAAAATCAAAATAGGAGCTCTTGTAAGTCTCTCTTTCAGTGTTTCAAATCTCCGGTTGCACAAATCTGACCATTCAAATTTGACTCCTTTCTGAGTGAGTCGGGTCAACGGAGATGCAATCTTGGAGAAGTCCATAATAAACTTCCTGTAATAACCAGCCAATCCCAAGAAACTGCGGATCTCGATTACATTCTTTGGTGCCTTCCATTCACTTACTGTTGTCACCTTAGCTAGATCCACGGCTATACCTTCTTCGGATATAAAATGCCCCAAGAAATTAACCTTAGATAACCAGAATTCACATTTACTGGCTTTGGCATATAACTTGTTCTTTCTCAAAGTGTTCAAGACTATTCGTAGGTGTTCAGCATGTTCCTCCTGACTTTTAGAATAGATCAGGATATCATCAATAAACACAATCACAAACTGATCCAGGTAAGGATGGAAGATCTTGTTCATTAGATCCATGAACACAGCCGGTGTATTGGTGAGTCCAAACGGCATGACTACAAACTCATATAGTCCATACCGCGTCCTGAAGGCTGTCTTCTCTATATCTTCCTCCTTAACCCGGATTTGATGATAACCGGACATCAGATCAATCTTCGAAAAGTGACTGGAACCCCTCAGTTGATCGAATAAATCATCGATCCTAGGTAAAGGGTACTTGTTCCTGACAGATAGCTGATTCAGTTTCCGGTAATCCACACACATTCGGAGTGAACCGTCCTTCTTCTTCACAAACAACACTGGAGCTCCCCGAGACGATGTGTTGTTTCGGATACAACCCAGTCTAAGCAGTTCATCAATCTGCTTCTTTAGTTCTAACATCTCTGCTGGTGCCATCCGATAGTGGGGTAATGACATTAGTGAAGTACCAAGGTACAGCTTGATTTCAAAATTGATCTCCCTCATAGGCGGCAAGCCAGGGAGTTCTTTTGGAAAAACGTCTACAAATTTTTTCACTATTGCCGGGAGTTCAGCCACCGGTGTCTTGTTGATTTTGATACTATCTAGTACCAGATGATTTAACCCTTCATTCAATATGCTTTGTTTGTCAGTTCGCACCACATGTTGTTTTCCCTCAGGTGACCAAAATGTCACTCTGCGACGATAACAATCAATGTTGGCCTGAAAGATAGCCAACCAATCCATGCCAAAGAAAATATCGTACTCAGTCATATCGAGTACCAGATAATTGAACTCAAATCTGAGTCCAGCGAGTTCAGTATTCACGGCCGTGCATATAAGTCCCAATGATGTGTTTCCGACAGGGGATACAATTGTGAGTGATGTGGATAGTTTTTGAACTAATGTACCAGTAGCAGTTATGAATGCAGCAAATATGAAGGAGTGTGAAGCTCCAGAATCAAATAGTGCAAAGGCGTAGAAACTACTGACTACAGCCATGCCTTGAATCACAGAATGATCCACATCCGCTGGAGGAGCTAGAGTAAACAATTGCCCAGATCCAGTAGGGTTAGGCACCCGTCCCGCCTGGTTATATGTCCTGCCTCCTAGGGAGTTAGCTGGCCTAGCTGGTGGACGGAATGATCCTCTGGAATAAGAGAGTTTGTTAAGCTTTGGGCAATCCCTCTTGAAGTGACCCGGCTGATCACAATGGAAACAGTTGTTCACCCCTCTGAGAGCCTGAGTGATTGATGTAGATGGGGAGGGATGATTGGGATGAAAGCCCCCTGTTGACCCAGTGGATGGTGAGAGTCTACTGAAGTTCGGTCGAAACTTCTTGTTGGGCTGAAATGTACCCCTCCCACTCTGAACTCGGAGGTTGTCAAACCTCATCATCTCAGCCATTTTTTGCTCGGCTATTGTGGCCCTGCTGACCACTTCTGCCAATGTGGCTGCCTTGAATATGGTCACTTTGGCCCTAATGCTTGGCCGTAGGCCCCGTTCAAACTTTCATGCCCTTCTATAGTCTGTATCCACCATATAAAATGCATAACAAGACAGACTGAGGAATTCCGGGTGATACTCCGCCACCAACATGGAGTCTTGTACCAAGGATATGAACGCTTGGGTATGGCGCTCCTTCTCCTCCTCAGGAAAAAGGTGATCCAGAAATGTAGCTGAAAACTGCACCCAGGTCATTGCAGTCCTTTCCTTTTCCGGCACAAGTGCTTGCTGTTTTTCTATAACCTCCCACCATTTACCGGCATCTTCGATCAGTTGGGATGTTGCAAGTAGAATCTTGTCAGCATGACTCGAGATCTGGAGTAGGGTCAAGATCTGAGTGATCTTCTTCAGCCAATGTTCTGCTCCGACAGTCCCTTCTTTTCCCTTGAAGTAGGAGGGCGTTGTTGCTGGAAATCTCTGACCATGTTCCGGTTATTGGAGTCACTAGTGCTTCCACTTCCATTTAGATGCTGTTGGAGAACAAAAGTAACTACTTCTTGAACCAAGCTTTATAGCTCAGGAGGCACCACTGGTATACTCACACTGCTTTTCCCCTCTTTCTCTTGTTCACTATGGTGAGAGTGTCGCTCTTCCTCTTCCCGTCGGGGTTGTCTTTCCTCCTCTTCCCGTCGGGATTGTCGTTCCTTCTCTTTCTGTCGGGATTGTCGTTCCTCCCCTTCCTGTTGAATGATTAATATCTCTTTATCCTTCCCTTTCTTGTTTTGTTGGATCTTTCTCTTTGGAGCCATTTTTACCTAAGTCAGGAAAACATTATTGACTTAGTTTCCTCGTACAGTTTGTAACACCTCAATTTCTCAACGAAGTGGATAATTACGAAAATGCCCCTGGTTTGTTAAATTAATTATTTTGAGATGTCAAATAAGGAAATGGTGGGGCCCATTGCTCAAATTAAGATCATATGAGTACATTATAAATGTCAAGTTTGATTGGATGGGTAATGTACATCAATTGGGTCGAAAATGGCTAAATTGGTCAAAGGGCCCAATTGGACCCAATGGGTCATAATGGATGATTTGACCATTGTTTAAGCCCAAATTTAATGGGGATAGTCTAAACTGATTGGAAATCAAGTAGAGCAAAAATGGGTAGGCCTGATGCACAAGTGAAAACCATTTAAAAGTGGCAAAATGAGCCCATTAATGGGTCATGTTGTCAAAACGGGCCAAAGGGCTGATTGGGGACCCAATGGGTCGGGTTGACTACGTTGACCACGGATGACCATTTGGGCCCTCAGATGAGCTCAAGTGTGAGTTAGTTCAGCTTGAGTTGGATTGATTTGGAGTGAGTTTGATTTAAGAAAAGAGTTGACTCAAACTTGGTGCATTAAATGTGATGAGTTGGATGAGTTGAGTTAAAATAAAAATACCATGAATCAAGTGAGTCAAGAGGATATGGAAAGGTGTCTCAATCTCACACAACACTTGGGAAAACAAATCTCAGCCGTTGGAATGAAGAGGTGCCATGGTAAAGCCAAGGGACACCAAGGTTGGGCGGCAACATGCATCTCATGAGATGCATGTGTTGTGAATGAAAGGTTGCAACGTTTGGGTGAAGGGGTGTCTTGAATGACACCCAATATCCCATCGTTTCTGGGAAAATTAAATGACGGAAAATGAATGGAAGATGGGGCTGAAATTACAAAAGGGAAAGACCACCATTATTGGCTGATTTTCATATTGAAAATGCAAAGAATTCCCATCTCTCTCTCCCTCTCTCCAAATTCGTTTCTTGGCTGAAACAGCAGTGGTGTTTGCACAACTGGTCAAGCGTAAAACAGCAAAGGAAGAAAGGCAAAGAAGGATTGGAAGTAAAGATTAAAAGCAAGGGAGTTTAGTAAGTGTTTAGTTGTTATTTTGGTTTAATAAAATGGAACAAATGGAGCATGTAATGGGCCATGGTTATGGCCGAATGCATCAAGGTTTTAACCTTGGATTAGATGGCTTAAAAGGATAAGAAAATATGCCATTGGGTTCGGCCATCTTGGTTGGCCGAACCCCATGAAAAATGTGGATTGGATTTGATGTTCTTAAAGGTCAAAAACCATGTCAAGCCATGCTGATTTATACACATTATTGGGTCATTTTGTGGCCGAATTAAGTAAGGTTGTAAAGTGTGTTTATAAGGTTTAAAGGATGGAAATTTAGAACATGGAGTTCGGCCACTTGGGATGGCTGAACCCCATAGAAAATAATTGGTTGATTTGGATGGTTTTTGGAATTTAAAACCATACAATTATGGGACTGTTTTTAGATGTTTTATTAGACTTAAAGTGCATGTTGTAAAAAGGTTAAAACATGGACTTGAAGGTCATGAAGGACTGAAGGTACCATGGATATAAATTGATATATTGACCATTGGGCTCGGCCATCTTGGATGGCCGAACCCCGATGAAGTGTTATGGTCTTTTGGTTTGTGTTTTCATAAAGTGAAAACCATGCAAAGTAATGGACTGATTTGGAGGGTTTTGAGAGGTAAAAACCTGGTAATGTTATACTGATTTTTACATGTTTAAATGAGACCTAAAACATGTTCATAAGGACCAAGACATGGACATAGGGTTCGGCCACCTTGGATGGCCGAACCCCATGAAAGTATTTGATGATTTTGGTGAGTTAAAAACCATATAAGATTATGGTGTTTTATGTGATTTGATGAAGATTAATTTGCTGTTATTGGTTGGCCAATATATGGCTGAACCATATCAATGTTAGGGTTAAATTAGTGATTCAAATCATGGATAGATGATGGACCAATTAAATCAAGAGAACCATTGGGTTCGGCCTTGTGCATGGCCGAACCCCATGGGCTGCCTTATGGGCTGTTTGTATGGGTTTTAATTGGGTTTATGGTTACTGATTTGGCTCAGCCTATGGATGGCTGAACCATGTAATAACCTTGGAAAAAGGGTGTAGCCTAAGTTAAATACCTAGGTTAAAGTTATTGGACCAAAGGAGTCATTGGGTTCGGCCATGTATAGGGCCGAATCCCATGGACCACTTCATATGGATTATTTTATGTGGAATGTTCTTATTGAATTAAAAGGTTTCGATGTAAAGATCATGGAATTGATCGGTAGTTTTAAAGGTTAAAATGGGATATAATTGAGTATTGGAACCAATGGTATAATGGTAAATATGGGTAAAATGATCAAAGGTGGAATGATCATAGGTATGGTTGTATGGACCCAAATCAAAGGGGTATGGTTCGGCCATGCTATATGGCCGAACCCTACCAAGGTATTTTTGTACAATTTGATGTTTAATAGGGATTAAACGAATAAGAGATCAAAAGGATAAATAGGTGAGGTTCGGCCATGGGCATGGTCGAACTCCACATAGTACATTTTTTGGGACATTGACAAGTTGGAATTACATGATAAATGTTTGGTTTGCTGCTATTTAAATAGGGTATCCAGACTTGCATATACGGCATATGAGTCGTGAACGATTGACGATTAAGAAAGATCAAATACTGAAGAGAGTCTTCAGTAGGTTTCCTACCTACTTGTAACCACAACTATGATTTGGTTTTATTACGTTTTTATGAGATATGTTGTAATTGATTTATGTTTAAAATGTGGTTTTGAATGATAAATCATGTGTTTACAAATGACATACAATGCATTGACATCTCATGCATGGCATGGAATGAAGATTGTGGAACCCGGAGCCCACTCTCCCGTGATACGCTATGATGCAACTCTGAACCTCCTTAGGCGATGCAGGTTCCGCCAGGAGTAGAATTATGATAATGATAAGACATTGGTCTCCTTAGGCGATGCAGGTCCCGCCAGGAGAAATGTTATGATGCTGAGAAATACATTGGTCTCCTTAGGCAATGCAGGTCCTGCCAGGAGAAATGTTATTGTGATTTTACCTTGACGGTGCGAGTCACGTCAAGTGATGGCTATGATTATGCATGTTGGGAGGGACTCATTACATGTGCATATTTCATAGCATTGTTTTACCTGCTTTTGATAATCATATATTTGATATATGCATGTTTTACAAGCTAACCATGTGGTAGCCCTGATTCGGGAACCTACTGGGCGCGTTGATCTAACACTCTAATTCTATCCTCAGAGGAGAATGCAGGTACAAGGAAAGGGAAAGAGAAGGTTGATGATAAGGAGGGGAGCCAAGCGTAAATGCTTGAATGCTGGAATGAATTTATAATTGCTGTTATTTGATACTATATTATGGACATGTAATAAGTTAATACTTTGCTATGGTTTGATTAGGTTATTAACTATGGATGGTTGTTTTATGTTAAGTATTAGTTGTGACTGTCACTTGCTATCTATTCATTCTATTTCCGCAGTTAGTCTAGTTTATTCCGCAAGTTATTGTTTAGTTCCATGTGTGATTTTGTTATCATGGTCTAGTCCATGTACACATGGGTGGCCAGTTAAGGGTCGGACCTTAGGTAGTCCGGACTTAGCTCGCGTCGTGACGCCGCCCGCTCTCTTTCGATGTTTTATTATTAAAAAAAAAAATTAGACTCTGATTTCTCGGAGAGGGCGGGGCGTTACACAGTTTGTGTTATCACTATTTTGGGAAGATTTCCAAATAAGCACTCTTGTTTTTTTGTTTTTTGGGGAAATTTCTAAATACCTATTGTTTGTTTCTCAATTTCGAGATATCGGGTCAGTGTATCCTATTTTGCTATGTTTGACAGATCCAATTATGATGACTGTACTTACTTTGCTATCTTTCATTGTTGTTCTCAGATTGATTGTTCAGTCTGAGTCTAACGAAGTAAATTAATCCGGCCCCCAGTCAGCGGACTCCGAAGAGTCGGTCAGTTGGGATTCTTATCTGTCAGTGAGACATGAAACTGTCTTAATCTTACTTCGAAAGATTCAATCTTCCTGTTTCGCTTTGATACCAACTGTAACACCCCGCTCTTTTCACTCAAAATCAGAGTCTATTTTTTTTTTTTAATAAACAAAAGTGATAAAGAGCGGAGTGTCACGACACGAGTTCAGTCCGGACTTCTAAAGTCCGACCCTTAACTGGCCAAACCTATGTGTGCATGGACTAAGTCCTTGAGAACGGTTCACACATAGTACTTTATAATTCTTGCGGAATATTACTTAATCTAACTGCGGATTATAATAGAACCTAAGTCTACTCCATTTTAGATAGCAAAGTACATAGTCATTTAGCCAAAATTACCTTAACTTAATCATTCAGTCAAACCATTCCAAACCATAGCAAATATTAACTAAGTTATTACATGCCAACATCTAACTACTCAAATTACATGTCCATGCAAACTTATCAAAATATCAATGATAAAATCCATTCAAATAACCAAGCTCCTATGCTTGGCTCCTTTGACGATCCTTGACCCCATCCTTTCCTGTGTCATTCACTAAGGTAGAAGTAGGGAGTTAGAACAATGCGCCCAGTAGGAATTCTAGGTAGGGCTATCACATGGGTTAGTATCATTTAAAATATCATATCATCAAAATTCATGTAAAATCATGCCATGCCATATGCCTTATGCAATGAGTCCCACCCATCACATACATACAACCTCTTGATGGTATTCTCCTCATCAAGATATCCCCATAGTGGTCTTTCGGACGCCCCGACGGAGTGTGGCCTCCGGATTCTACTTGATGGCATTATACACATCAAGGTCTTCCCACGATTGCCTTACGGACGCCCCGACGGAGCGTGGCCTCCGGTTACAAATTCCCCTCCCATGCCATGCATGAGATGTACATGTCCATATGCTATGTAATGTAAATACCTTAGCATTAAAAACTTCACTTTTGAAACATAATATAAATTGCAACATAAACCATCAAATAAAGATAAAACCATATACATATCCATGTTTCAATGAGGTAGAATCCTACCAATGACAACTAGTTTTTGACCTCGCGTTCTTGTCCGAAAACCGTTCACGACCGTATACTATTTGTGAGGTCCCGTCACCTTGTTACATAACAAGAAGTCAAACTAAAGTCCCATTTGATTTAATGTCCAAAATCATATACACACCTTGTGGGGTTCGGCCATACACCATGGCCGAACCTCACTTATTTTGTTTTAGTCTCTCCTTTGGGTTCTTAAGCCCAATCACACAATTCCATTGATTTATCCATTTATACATTGATAATCTAACCCATACAATAACTTAAGTCCAAAAAAAACAACACTTGTGGGGTTCGGCCATACACCATGGCCGAACCTCACTTACCTTAATTTTAACCCTTCTTTTTATTTATCACTTAATCACCTCTTAACTAATTGCTTAACCTTTATTTCACCAAAATCTACCTTAGTGGGGTTCGGCCATACAACATGGTCGAACCTCACCATCATAAATTTTGGTCCTTTTAATCCTTTTTAATTAGGTCCAATTGCCAATCCAATCATCTAAGCATTCACATATTAACCATCTAGCCCTTTATCATCCACCATTGACACTCCATGGATGGCCGAACCCTTTAATTCATCAATAATTGGTTCTCATACTTCCATCCATTTACATCCTTTTAAACCTTTCAAAACAACATACCATACATAACTCTTGGTGGGGTTCGGCCATACACCATGGCCGAACCTCACCCTTTGGTTTTGGTGCTCCTCTTTCCATTCTTTTTGATAATCCAAATGCATCCAAGTCCACCAATTTTCATTCATTTTAAACCTTAAAAACATCCACTACCTTCCATGGGGTTCGGCCATACAACATGGTCGAACCCTATGGTTCCTTTTTTTTTTTTTTTCTTGAAGTCCCATAGCCATGATCTTAACCTTTGATGGGTTCAGCCATACATCATGGCCAAACCTAATCAATCTCTTTTTCATATTCAATGGTTCTTGTATATCCCTTTTAGGTTTGGCCATGCAATGGCCGGATCATGTTTCCTTGACCATCTTTAAAATCCATTAGGATATTTACCCCATGTCCTTCCATGGTTACCATATTTCACAACTTATTAATCACTAATGTTTCTTCATGGGGTTCGGCCATGTACTATGGCCGAACCCTATGGTTCCTTCTAAGATCATGTTCCTATTTTTCCATAATGACATTTTAGGCTTCAGCCATACAATGGCCGAACCATACTCGTAATCTTTGACCCTCTTTTCTAATTATAAAATTTGTCGAGCACTTACCGTTTTCGTGACTCCTCCAATTTGTCCTTACAGTGCCGCGGGGAGGGGTCTTAAGTAGGGGCTAGGGTTTAGGGATTTGAGAGTTTCTTTTTTTTTTTTCATTTTTTTAATAGATTCTTTTCAAAAGAGATAAAATACGGTGAGATCGAAAACCCAAAATATTTCTCCAATGTTGAAAGTCGAGCGGGAAAAACGTGTAATTTTCAACAAATTTTTCATGTCAATATACATAAAAATTATGAAATTACCAAAATGTCCTTTGAGTTTTCAAACTCGAAATCAAATAATTGGGGCCCACCATAGAGCCCACACTCTCCTCACTGCTGTAAGGCCCCGAAAATAACTTAGAGGTCAGAAAATCTCTCAAAAATTCGAGAAAACTCAGAACGGGTTGTTACAAAATCATCAGGTTTTTGACGTGTATTTCTCTCCAGATTTTAATGACTCTATCAATTTTTAGCACCCAACCTATCGGACTGGTTAAATCAATTTAGTGGGACATCTAACATACCCAACTTGTGAAAAACGGGTTTAAAAGTTAAAAGTTAAAAAAAAAAAGTGGTGAATAATCCCACCTACGACAACTAGCCATAGGTGGCATGGGGAAGTCCCCCACCACACCACGCCTACATGCGTATTTATAAAAATGGAAGAGAATGAGTGGAGTGAGGGGAAAAAAAAAACTCCAAGCCTCCCTTACCATTGCTCTCCTCATTTACCTTCTCTTTTACTTCTCATTTTTCTTTCCTTTTTCATTTTTAGCTTCTTACTCTTCCAACGTTTTTCTTCCTCGAGTTCTCTCGGGATTGTGTGATTTTTCGATGGGAGCCAAAACTCAGCGAAAATTAGAGCAGAAGGTATCAAAACTCTCCATTTCTCAATTTTATTAACTCAAGGGAAGATTAGAAGTGTAAAGGGTTGATTTTGGGCTCTAAAAATATATACTTTAGAAATGTAGAGGAAAATAGGCATTCTTCTTAATTTTTGAGTTACACCACTAAAATCCATTTTGTTTCACGTCAAAACTGTGATTTCTCACTTTTAAGCTAAAAAGGGGATAATATTAATCCCATCTTGTCGGGTTATTTTCAGTAATGGATATACTTTACCGCATTATACCCTCTGGGCCAAATTCTCCATCTGAAGTGATTCTGGTCGGTTGGTGGTCTACAATGATTACGGTCGTTTGGTGGTATACGAATTGGGCACTGAGTTATTGTAACGCCCCGCCCTTTTTCACCCGTTTTCCGAAAATCAGAGTCTAATTTTTTTTTGAAATAGAAGAGTGAGAGAGAGCGCAGACGCCACGACGCGAGTTAAGTCCGAGCTTCTAAAGCCCGACCCTTAACTGGCCAACCCCACGCGTGCGCGAAACTAAGTCCATGAGAATGATTCACGCGTAGGAAGTAAACTCGCAGATTATAATTATTGCAGAACATGATAATAAATTCTATCCTACCGGTTTTTAGATAGAAGGGAAGATACAACATTGAATTTACCAAAATGCCCCTATGTTCATGATTATATCACAAAATGTATCGTCCATAAGTAACGTCCAAAACCATCGCAGGAAACGTAAATTTATACAACCCGACAAGCTAAGTTACTTTAAAATTACATCTCCAAAATGTAAACATAATATAAACTAGGACTGCACTTTCCAAGCTCCTAAGCTTGGCCTCCGGTATGTCCACCGCTTCCTGCTCTCCTTCGTCATCAGCTAGGGTAGAAGTAGGGCATTAGTCAACGCGCCCAGTAGGAGTCCGAGTAGGGCTAGCACATGGATTAGTGATACACACATACCGATAACATAAAATACAACAAAATAAGTATGTGATGAATGCTATGTCATGGGTGCTTATGTCATGTGTCCCACCCATTATCCGTATGATCATACAATATCCTGTTTCCCCATGTTTGCTTCTCGGTCGCCCCGACGGAGCATGGACTCCGGTTATAGTCCTTAGGCTATCCCCATGTTTGATTCTCGGTTGCCCCGACGGAGCATGGACTCCGGTTATAGCCCTCAGGCAATCCCCATGTCTGATTCTCGGTCGCCCCGACGGAGCAAGGACTCCGGTTTGTTTATTTTTTTTCCTGCCCATGCCATGCATGAGATGCAGGTGCATTATGCTATGTAGTATATAGATAGACCATATTCGATATACCATACATAGTCATATGATGCATAATATTAAAATATAATCCATGATACTATCATGTAATTCATAAGTTAAAACCCATAATAGTGCAAGTCCCATAAATCATAAATTATAATCATAGATCCATAATAAGCCAAGTCAAAATAATTTAAAACACCATCACATATCCATCGCTTACAAAAAGGTAGGAATCCTACCGAATACCGTGTCGCGTTCCGTTACGCTTCCCGTTCGATAATCCGGTCACCGATCGCGTACCGTTTGCGATGCTCGATACCTTATTACATTTACAGAATTAGTCCCTGCATCATCCATGATTAAGTCCCTAACTTAGCCCATTATCCATTGGTTTTAGACTCATACATAAATCCAATTTTGGCCAAATTTAAAATTCCGATTTGCGAGCCTAAAACGCAGCAACTATCCGCTTCATTTATTCATTCATAATATGTCCATTTTCATGTCCAACCCACATAGGGTTCGGCCATTTACCATGGTCGAACCCATGGTCCTTCAATGTGGCCACAAATTACGGTTTTGCCATTCCTCTTCCATGGTTAAGTTACCCCTTTTATCCATGCATATTTAAGTCCATATTTGACCCATAAACTTGGACCCATTTATAATTTCTTAATCATGACATAACATCATAAAATCAGCCATCTAGTTTAATAAAATTTGTAAATATTTAATCCCATAAATAATTCCATACTTAGCCCATAATATGGCTCCCAAAGGGGTCATGGGTTCATGGTTCACTTTTATTGGTGCCATTTTCAAAGACTCAGATTTTGTCCCAAAAATAATCCATTTCAAAAATCACAAATCTTCATTCATTTTGGCCCTTTAAAACAACGTCCTAGGCATTGATACATTCATTAACCTTAGCCTAAAGTTGATCAAAATTTGGGTCATGGGTTCGGCCATACATCATGGCCGAACCCATGATGTTCCTTTCCCCATCCTTCTTGGTTTCAATTATCCATTAAACATACCTCCAATGAAACTTAAATCATCCATTTCAATCACCATCTTTATTCCATTTAAACATCACATATCATACTTGTAACATCCATTTAAATTTCATCATTAACTTAACTTAATTTCCATTTTGTTTAAGCACATATATAAACCATACTTAGCCCATGAATGACCTAAAACATGGGTCATGGGTTCGGCCATACACCATGGCCGAACCCATGATGCCTTTCCCTCATTTTTAACTTGGGTCTTTTAATCACATTTAAAGTCCATTAAAAACCACCAACATTTCCTCATGATTTCTCATTTTAACAATCCTTTAAAACACCTATTTTTAATCATTTGAAAACTAATTTTCATTAACCATTCTCCATACTTCTAATCTTATAAAAATTCTAAAATATCATCCATGGATTCCATCATAAAACTTTTTCCAAAAATTGCCTACATTTAATCCTTTAAATCCTTGAAACGCTAAACCATTCTCCAACTTTTTATTTCTTATAAAAACCCGTAATTGAAATGTATAATATTAAAATATAATCCAAATTAAAATCATCCTCATTTACCATGGGGTTCGGCCATGCTACATGGCCGAACCCTATGGTCCATCCATTCATTAAAAATTCCATATTCTCCATGCTTTAATACAACCTTAGAATTCCAAAAATTTGAAATCATAAATCACTAATGTTCACTCATTTAAAAACCTAAAGCTCATTAGCCATTCTCCAAAATTTTAGACCTTAACATCTTAATAAATTTATCCCACATTGGCCATGGGGTTCGGCCATGCTACATGGCCGAACCCTAAGGTCCATTCAATCCATTAAAATTTCCATCTTTTCCATACTTAATCCATTCATTTCATTTTTTTTTCTTAGACCATTTCTTCCATTTCTTTGCCTTCCATTTGATGGATTTTAGATCCATTCCATAGCCTAAAATAATTTGGCCACCATCATATGACAAGGATGGATTTTAAAATTAAAAACCCTAAATAATAAATTTCTTGTTTAGAACATACTTACTATCCGACGACTCCTCCGGTCTTTGTCGCTCCCGTCAACTTCCTTGGCCTCCTTTCTCCTTCTTCTTGATCTTTGATCGGCTAGATGTGCTTGATCAATGGTGGGACATGCTTGGATTGGCTAAGATAGTGCTAGGTTTAGAGAGAGGGGAAGAGGGGAAGATGATGAAGAATGGTAACTCTTGATCTTCAAGAGGTGAATCCAAGGTTCCACCTCTTTTCTTCTCTTCTTCTCTTTTTTTTTCTTCTAAGTTTTCTTCTAAGTTTTCTTCACTTTCTCCTTGCAAGGTGAGAACGAATTTCCTTGTGTGTGTGGAGGGCTAGAGTCAAATGGGTAGTTTGAAATGAGATGGAGGTGGCTGGAGTGACTTAGACTCCTCATTAATTTTCCCCACCCACCAAGCATGGGCTAGCTTGACTTGGGTGGTGGTGGTTGAGACCCAACCACCAAGCATGGCTCTCATGTCCTCTTTGACTTGTTTATGTTGACCCTAACTAATCAACTTAATTAAGTTAAGCCCTCACTTAGGTTAATTAATTTTCATCTAATTTAATTCCCTTAAATTATCTATCTAATAAATCCACCCATGGTTGACCAAGTCAACCATGGTGGACGGCCCCCACATATACCTACCCCACCCGCCACCTCACTTGATGAGGTGGAGGTGGGCCCCACTTGGCCATGTTATTTTAATTCCCTTGATTTTAACTTAGGTAATTTTACAATAATTTTAATCAATTTAATTTACCTTGATCCACCTTAGTCTTCTTAATTTTATCCATGGTTGACCAAGTCAACCATGATGGTCGGTCCCACTTTCTCCTTGGTCCACACGCCACCTCAATGGGTGAGGTGGAGGTGGGCCCCATTGGCCATGTTGCCTTGGTCCATTTATCACCTAACTTAGGTGATTTAAATTTTATTAATTGTATCCCTTTTATTGGATCATCATTGGGCCCATGGCCCAATTTGATTCTTGTCTTACCCATTTATCTTAGGGCTTAGTTACCTTGGCCCATTGGGTCCCACATGGCTTCTTTGACCCAAATTGACCATCTTTGACCCGATTACTTACCATTGACCAATTACATGTATCAATTCCAATTCAAGGTTTATTGGGTAACCATTGGGCCCATGGCCCAATTAGATTCCCTCCTTTTCCACTTACCTTAGGATTTGAACCGATTTTGATCCATTGGGCCCCACATGGCTATCGGGTCCACTTGACCATCGTTGACCCGATTAATCCTCATTGACCCATTAAATGGTTTTCATCCAATCCATGGCCCAATTGGGCTATCCTTGGGCCATTGTCCCAAAATTTGGTCCATTTGGCATTTTATTATATCAAACTTCAAATTAAAATGAATAAATGCCAATATATATATTTATAAAAAATTCGGTTTATTACAATAGAATCCTCTTTTGAAATTTTCGTCCCGAAAATTCGAGTGAAGTAGGGGTCCAAAACAACTCATGCGAAGAGCTCCTGGTAAGCGGTTTTCATCTCCGACTCAAGTTCCCAGGTGGTTTCTTCACTGCCATGTCGTTCCCATACCACCTTGACGAACTGAATGGCACGGTTCCTCAACACCCTTTGTTCACTTCCAATAACTCTGATCGGTTTCTCCACATATGTCACATCGCTTTGTACATCGATGTCTTGAACATTTATCACATGAGAAGGGTCAGGATTGTACTTTCTCAACATGGACACATGAAACACATCATGTAGAGATGATAGCTGTGGAGGGAGCGCTAACTGATAAGCTACCCCTCCCACCCTCTTCAGTATCGGGAACGGCCCCACAAATCTAGGCGACAGTTTCCCTTTCTTTCCGAATCTCATGTGCCCCTTCCGTGGTGAGACTTTCAGAAATACCAAGTCTCCCACCTCAAACTCGAGGAACCTTCTCCTCTTGTCGGCATAGTTTTTCTGACGGTTCTGTGCAGTGAGTAAATGTTACCGTATCAGCTTAATCTGTGCTGTAGTCTCTGCAACCAATTATGGCCCAATCAACGCAGGCTCACCGGCCTCTGTCCAACATACTGGCGATCTACACGGTCTACCATACAAGGCCTCAAATGGAGCCATTTGAAGGCTTGCCTGGTAACTGTTATTGTAAGAGAACTCCACCAGTGGTAGATGATCCTCCCATCCGCCTTTGAAGTCTAGCATGCATGCTCTCAGCATATCCTCCAATGTCTGTATCATTCTTTCTGACTGTCCATCAGTCTGTGGGTGAAACGTTGTGCTAGTTAATACGTCGGTCCCCATAGCCGACTGCATGCCCTGCCATACTCTGCCGGTGAATCGTCCATCCCTATCGGATACAATCGAATGGGGAATACCATGTAGCCTGATGATCTCCCGGATGTACCGTCGACCCAAAGTTTCCGATGAATCTGTCATCTTGATGGGAAGGAAATGTGCGGACTTGGTTAATCGGTCCACTATGACCCATATCGCATCGTTGCCCTTTGATGACCTGGGTAACCCTGTTACAAAATCCATGGTTATGTGCTCCCATTTCCATTCTGGTACCGGTAAGGGTGCAAGTAGGCCCGGTGGTTTCCGATGTTCTGCCTTAACCTGCTGACAAGTTAGGCAACAAGCAACAAATGCTGCTACATCTTTCTTTAAGTCCATGCCACCAATAGTGCCTTTTCAGATCATGATACATCTTGGTGTTGCCCGGGTGGATAGAGAGTTTGGTTTGGTGTGCTTCAATCAGCAACTCTCTTCTGCAGTTCTTAGGTACGTATGTCCTGCCTCGGAACATAAGACCTTGTCCGGGTTGTAACTCCCACTCCAGTACAACCTCACCGGTAGACATCTTGTTCCAAATCTCCTCCACCTCTGGATCTGTCCGTTGCTCCCGTTCAATCTCGGAGACCATGTTGGATCGTATGATCAGATTATATATGGTCCCATGATTATTGAGGTAGAGTTTAAATTCTCTGATGGTATTCAGTACCTCCCATTCCGTCCTGATCATGCTGGCTACTGTCGCATGTGACAAGCGGCTGAGGGCATCCGCCATTTTGTTCGCCTTGCCCGGATGATACCGAAGTGCGAACTCATAATCCGCCAGATATTCCATCCATCTACGCTGTCTCATATTGAGTTCTTTCTGATCAAATAAGTATTTCAAACTTTTGTGATCCGAGAACACCTCAAACTTTTCACCGTAGAGGTAGTGTCTCCAGCTTTTGAGAGCGAAGACTACCGCTTCTAGTTCTAGATCATGTGTCGGATAATGGCGTTCATGAATTTTCAACTGTCTTGATCCATACGCCACCGTACGATTACTTTGACTGAGTGTACACCCCAGTCCCTCACCGGAGGCATCACAGTACACTTCATAATTTTTGCCTCTTTCCGGTAAGATCAGAATAGGAGCGGTCGTAAGCCTCTCCTTAAGCTCCTCAAATCTTTGATTGCACAGATTGGACTACTCAAATTTGACTCCTTTCTGAGTGAGTCGGGTAAGCGGAGCTGCAATCTTGGAGAAGTCCATGATGAATTTCCGATGGTAACCGGCCAATCCTAGAAAACTGCGGATCTCGGTCACATTTGTCGGCGCTTTCCATTCCTTGACTGCTGCCACCTTAGCCTGGTCCACGGCTATACCTTCCTCTGATATGATGTGCCCCAAGAAGTTGACCTCAGATAACCAAAATTCACACTTGCTGGCTTTGGCATATAATTGGTTCTTCCATAAGGTGTCTAGGACTATCCGCAGGTGCTCGGCATGTTCGTTCTGACTTTTGGAGTAGATCAGAATATCATCGATGAATACGATCACAAACTGATCTAAGTATGGACGGAATATTCTATTCATCAGATCCATGAACACCGCCGGTGCATTAGTAAGTCCAAACGGCATGACTACATACTCATATAATCCATACTGTGTCCTGAAAGCAGTCTTCTCTATGTCCTCCTCTCTAACCCTAATTTGATGGTATCCAGACATCAGGTCAATCTTGGAGAAATGAGAGGAACCCCTAAGTTGATCAAACAGATCATCAATCCGGGGTAGGGGATACTTGTTCCTGACAGTCAACTGATTTAATTTCCTATAGTCCACACACATTCGTAGGGTACTGTCTTTCTTTTTCACAAATAACACTGGGGCTCCCCATGCGGATGTACTGTTCCGAATGAAGCCTAGTCTGAGCAGTTCATCAATTTGCTTCTTCAATTCGGTCATCTCAGCTGGCGCCATCCTATAATGGGGTAATGATACTGGAGCGGCGCCGGGGTATAATTTTATTTCAAAGTCTATCTCCCTCTTGGGTGGCAAACCTAGGGAGTTCTATTGGGAATACCTCGGCAAAATCTGCTACTACTGCCGGAAGTTCAACCGTTGGTGCCTTATCTAATCTAAGGCTGTTCAAGGTGAGATGGTTCAATTCCTCATGCAGCCTTCTAGGGATACCCTGCCTGTCAGCGTGTACCACGTACCGCTTTCCTTCGGGTGACCAAAATGTTACCCTACGAAGATGGCAGTCAATATGGACCTCATACGTAGTCAACCAATCCATGCCAAATATGACATCATATTCCGCCATATCGATTACTAAATAATCAAACTCGAATCTGAATCCCGCGAGTTCCGTGTTCAATGCCGTACATATTAGTCCTAATGATGTGTCTCCGACGGGGGATATAATGGTGAGTGATGTGGACAGGTTTGGTACTAGTGTACTCGTGGCAGATATGAATGCAGCAGATATGAATGAATGCGATGCTCCAGAGTCAAATAAAGTAACAGCATAGGAACTACCAATTACAGCCATACCTTGCATCACTGAACGGTCCACTGCTACTGGAGATGGTATGGTGAAGAGTCGTCCAGATCCCGTAGGTTTTGGTGCTTGCCCCGCCTGATTATATGTTCTGCCTCCCCGCCACTGTGTCGGTCTAGTTGGAGGGCGGAAAAGGGCCCCTGAAGTTGGAGGGTCGGCTAGTCTGTGGACACTCTCTCTTGTAGTGGCCCTGTTGGCCACACTGATAACAGGTGTTCCCACCCCGGGGAACCTGTGTGACTGATGCTGATGTAGAAGGCTGACTAGGGCGAAAGCTCCCGATAGATCCCGTGGAGGGTGAGGGCCTGCTAGGATTCGGGCGGAACTTCTTGTTGGGTTGGAATGTTCCCCGCCCACCCTGCCCTCGGCGGTTGTCGAACCGCACTATCTCATTTAGTTCCTTTTCTGCGATGGTGGCCCTGCTAACCACCCCTGCCAGTGTGGGCTCTTTGAAAATGGTTACTCTATTCTTGATGCTTGGCCGAAGGCCCCGTTCAAACTTACGGGCCCTTCGGTGTTCAGTATCCACCATATAGAACCCATAGATAGACAATTTAAGAAATTCTCTGTGATACTCCGCAACTGTCATGTTGCCCTGTACCAGTGAGATGAAAGCTTCAGTCTGGCTCTCTCTTTCTTCCTCCGGAAAGAATTGTTCTAGGAAGGTGGCCTAGAACCATTCCCATGTCATGGCTATCCTTTCTCCTTCCGGTATCAATGCTTGTTGCTTTTCTACCACTTCCCACCAACTACCGGCATCCTCGATCAGTTGGGATGTGGCTAATAAGATCTTATCAGCAGTACTGGAAATCTGGAGCAAATTCAAGATTTGGTTGATCCTCTTTAACTAGTGTTCCGCTCCCACAGTCCCTTTCTTTCCCTTGAAGTAGGGAGGGCGCTGTTGTTGGAAGTCCTTGACCATCTTTCATTTATTGGAGTCCCTGGCGGTCGCATTGCCGCTTGAATGTTGTTGTAGAGCAGAAGCGATTGCCGCTTGGACTATGTCCTTCAACTCGGGAGGTACACCTTCTACGTTGATACTATTTTGTCCCTCGGCTGTATGAGGTGGTGGTACCTCTTCTTCCTGTCGAGGGGTGTTACCTCTCTCTCCACTCGAGGGTTACGACGGGTTCTTCTCTTTGGCGGCATTTCCTAAGTCATTGCATAATATTCATTGCCTTAGTTCCTTCATAAAATTGTCATGTTCATAACTTAGAACAATTTTCCTAAGTATCAATTATTTCCTTCATTTTGGGGGAGAATTATTGATTAAGTATACTTCATTCTTGGGGGAAAATTCCTAAGTATCGAATATCGTTTCTTTCATTTGGGGAAGGTTGCCAAATAAGCATACTTGGTTTGGGAAAAACTTCCCATCTAGCTATGTTTGTCCATTTTTGTGAAACTGGGGGAAATTTTCCTACGTTTGATAAATCTATCAATGTTATGTTTATTGTACTTCCCTTACTATCATTTCCTTACGTCAAATGTGGCGCTCAGATTGAATGTTTCAGTTTGAGTTAATCGAAGTAGATTAATCCGGCCCCCATGCAGCGGACTCCGAAAAGTCGGTCAGTTGGGATTTTTAGCTGTCAGTGAGACATGCAACCGTCTTAATCCTACTTCGAGAGATTCATTCTTTCGATTTCGCTCTGATACCAACTGTAACGCCCTGCCCCTTTTCACCCGTTTTCCGAAAATCAGAGTCTAATTTTTTTTTTTGAAATAGAAGAGTGAGAGAGGGCGCGGACGCCACGACGCGAGTTAAGTCCTAGCTTCTAAAGACCGACCATTAACTGGCCAACCCCACGCGTGTGTGGAACTAAGTCCACGAGAATGATTCACGCGTAGGAAGTAAGCTCGCGGATTATAATCATTGCGGAACATGATAATAGATTCTATCCTACCGGGTTTTAGATAGAAGGGAAGATACAACATTGAATTTACCAAAATGCCCCTATGTTCATGATTATATCACAAAATGTATCGTCCATAAGTAACGTCCAAAACCATCGCAGGAAATGTAAATTTATACAACCCGACAAGCTAAGTTACTTTAAAATTACATCTCCAAAATGTAAACATAATATAAACTAGGACTGCACTTTCCAAGCTCCTAAGCTTGGCCACCGGTATGTCCACCGCTTCCTGCCTCTCCTGCGTCATCAGCTAGGGAAGAAGTAGGGCGTTAGTCAACGTGCCCAGTAGGACTCCGAGTAGGGCTAGCACATGGATTAGTGATACACACATACCGATAACATAAAATACAACAAAATAAGTATGTGATGAATGCTATGTCATGGGTGCTTATGTCATGTGTCCCACCCATTATCCGTATGATCATACAATATCCTGTTTTCCGATGTTTGCTTCTCGGTCGCCCCGACGGAGCATGGACTCCGGTTATAGCCCTCAGGCTATCCCCATGTCTGATTCTCGGTCGCCCCGACGGAGTATGGACTCCGGTTATAGCCCTCAGGCAATCCCCATGTCTGATTCTCGGTCGCCCCGATGGAGCATGGACTCCGGTTTGTTTATTTTTTTTCCTGCCCATGCCATGCATGAGATGTAGGTGCATTATGCTATGTAGTATATAGATAGACCATATTCGATATACCATACATAGTCATATGATGCATAATATTAAAATAAAATCCATGATACTATCATGTAATTCATAAGTTAAAACCCATCATAGTGCAAGTCCCATAAATCATAAATTATAATCATAGATCCATAATAAGCCAAGTCAAAATAATTTAAAACACCATCACATATCCATCGCTTACAAAAGGTAGGAATCCTACCGAATACCGTGTCGCGTTCCGTTACGCTTCCCGTTCGATAATCCGGTCGCCGATCGCATACCGTTTGCGATGCTCGATACCTTATTACATTTACCGAATTAGTCCATACATCATCCATGATTAAGTCCCTAACTTAGCCCATTATCCATTGGTTTTACACTCATACATAAATCCAATTTTGGCCAAATTTAAAATTCCGATTTGCGAGCCTAAAACGCAGCAACTATCCACTTCATTTATTCATTCATAATATATCCATTTTCATGTCCAACCCACATAGGGTTCGGCCATGTACCATGGTCGAACCCATGGTCCTTCAATGTGGCCACAAATTACGGTTTTGCCACTCCTCTTCCATGGTTAAGTTACCCCTTTTATCCATGCATATTTAAGTCCATATTTGACCCATAAACTTGGACCCATTTATAATTTCTTAATCATGACATAACATCATAAAATCAGCCATCTAGTTTAATAAAATTTGTAAATATTTAATCCCATAAATAATTCCATACTTAGCCCATAATATGGCTCCCAAAGGGGTCATGGGTTCATGGTTCACTTTTATTGGTGCCATTTTCAAAGACTCATATTTTGTCCCAAAAATAATCCATTTCAAAAATCATAAATCTTCATTCATTTTGGCCCTTTAAAACAACCTCCTAGGCATTGATACATTCATTAACCTTAGCCTAAAGTTGATCAAAATTTGGGTCATGGGTTCGGCCATACATCATGGCCGAACCCATGGTGTTTCTTTCCCCATCCTTCTTGGTTTCAATTATCCATTAAACATACCTCCAATGAAACTTAAATCATCCATTTCAATCACCATCTTTATTCCATTTAAACATCACATATCATACTTGTAACATCCATTTAAATTTCATCATTAACTTAACTTAATTTCCATTTTGTTTAAGCACATATATAAACCATACTTAGCCCATGAATGACCTAAAACATGGGTCATGGGTTCGGCCATACACCATGGCCGAACCCATGATGCCTTTCCCTCATTTTTAACTTGGGTCTTTTAATCACATTTAAAGTCCATTAAAAACCACCAACATTTCCTCATGATTTCTCATTTTAACAATCCTTTAAAACACCTATTTTTAATCATTTGAAAACTAATTTTCATTAACCATTCTCCATACTTCTAATCTTATAAAAATTCTAAAATATCATCCATGGATTCCATCGTAAAACCTTTTTCCAAAAATTGCCTACATTTAATCCTTTAAATCCTTGAAACCCTAAACCATTCTCCAACTTTTTATTTCTTATAAAAACCGGTAATTGAAATGTATAATATTAAAATATAATCCAAATTAAAATCATCCTCATTTACCATGGGATTCGGCCATGCTACATGGCCGAACCCTATGGTCCATCCATTCATTAAAAATTCCATATTCTCCATGCTTTAATACAACCTTAGAATTCCAAAAATTTGAAATCATAAATCACTAATGTTCACTTATTTAAAAACCTAAAGCTCATTAGCCATTCTCCAAAATTTTAAACCTTAACATCTTAATAAATTTATCCCACATTGGCCATGGGGTTCGGCCATGCTACATGGCCGAACCCTAAGGTCCATTCAATCCATTAAAACTTCCATCTTTTCCATACTTAATCCATTCATTTCATTTTTTTTCTTAGACCATCTCTTCCATTTCTTTGCCTTCCATTTGATGGATTTTAGATCCATTCCATAGCCTAAAATAATTTGGCCACCATCATATGACAAGGATGGATTTTAAAATTAAAAACCCTAAATAATAAATTTCTTGTTTAGAACATACTTACTATCCGACGACTCCTCCGGTCTTTGTCGCTCCCGTCAACTTCCTTGGCCTCTTTTCTCCTTCTTCTTGATCTTTGATCGGCTAGATGTGCTTGATCAATGGTGGGACATGCTTGGATTGGCTAAGATAGTGTTAGGTTTAGAGAGAGGGGAAGAGGGGAAGATGATGAAGAATGGTAACTCTTGATCTTCAAGAGGTGAATCCAAGGTTCCACCTCTTTTCTTCTCTTCTTCTCTTTTTTTTTCTTCTAAGTTTTCTTCTAAGTTTTCTTCACTTTCTCCTTGCAAGGTGAGGAACGAATTTCCTTGTGTGTGTGGAGGGCTAGAGTCAAATGGGTAGTTTGAAATGAGATGGAGGTGGCTGGAGTGACTTAGACTCCTCATTAATTTTCCCCACCCACCAAGCATGGGCTAGCTTGACTTGGGTGGTGGTGGTTGAGACCCAACCACCAAGCATGGCTCTCATGTCCTCTTTGACTTGTTTATGTTGACCCTAACTAATCAACTTAATTAAGTTAAGCCCTCACTTAGGTTAATTAATTTTCATCTAATTTAATTCCCTTAAATTATCTATCTAATAAATCCACCCATGGTTGACCAAGTCAACCATGGTGGATGGCCCCCACATATACCTACCCCACCCGTCACCTCACTTGATGAGGTGGAGGTGGGCCCCACTTGGCCATGTTATTTTAATTCCCTTGATTTTAACTTAGGTAATTTTACAATAATTTTAATCAATTTAATTTACCTTGATCCACCTTAGTCTTCTTAATTTTATCCATGGTTGACCAAGTCAACCATGATGGTTGGTCCCACTTTCTCCTTGGTCCGCACGCCACCTCAATGGGTAAGGTGGAGGTGGGCCCCATTGGCCATGTTGCCTTGGTCCATTTATCACCTAACTTAGGTGATTTAAATTTTATTAATTGTATCCCTTTTATTGGATCATCATTGGGCCCATGGCCCAATTTGATTCTTGTCTTACCCATTTATCTTAGGGCTTAGTTACCTTGGCCCATTGGGTCCCACATGGCTCTTTGACCCAAATTGACCATCTTTGACCCGATTACTTACCATTGACCAATTACATGTATCAATTCCAATTCAAGGTTTATTGGGTAACCATTGGGCCCATGGCCCAATTAGATTCCCTCATTTTCCACTTACCTTAGGATTTGAACCGATTTTGATCCATTGGGCCCCACATGGCTATCGGGCCCACTTGACCATCGTTGACCCGATTAATCCTCATTGACCCATTAAATGGGTTTCATCCAATCCATGGCCCAATTG
The DNA here is from genome assembly GCA_013350335.1 of Chimonanthus salicifolius. Taxonomy (NCBI): domain Eukaryota; kingdom Viridiplantae; phylum Streptophyta; class Magnoliopsida; order Laurales; family Calycanthaceae; genus Chimonanthus; species Chimonanthus salicifolius. The sequence continues at coordinate 43,310,721 of CM023537.1, read as the reverse complement.
GGCTATCCTTGGGCCATTGTCCCAAAATTTGGTCCATTTGGCATTTTATTATATCAAACTTCAAATTAAAATGAATAAATGCCAATATATATATATATATATATATATATATATATATATATATATATTTATCAAAAATTCGGGTTATTACAGTTATCTACATTCTTGTATTGTATCCTCTAATCTAAAACTCTCCATCTGTAGCGATTTTTGGCCACTCGGTGGTGCCATCTATGACGATTTTTGGTAGCTCAGTGGTATGTGAGTGGGCACTGAGTGATTTCATTTACTTTACTGACTTTATATCCTTTGGACTGAACTCTCAATATTCCCCGGACGTTGGAGAAATATGAGACCAAGCACTAAGTACTTTCCATTATTTTTTTATTGTATGTTTTGGATGGCTGACTTTTCTGACAAAACTTAAGTGAAGTAGAAAGAGCCTAGCAAACTCACATCCATAATCTTGCTTTTAGGTGGAAAATAAATATTGGGTTCTAGGGATAATTTATGTGTATGTGATTTTAAATAGAAAATTTACAAGTTTACCCTATTTTATAGATTTTCTATGAAAACTAGTTGGATGAAGGTGAGGAGACTCAACTTGACTTTTATTATGAGTTTACGATAGAAACTATTAAACTCTAGGATGAGAATGGGACCCATGAACATAATTGGATGAAAAAGACAAAGTGGGACCAGAAAGCAAGACTTAACATTGCTTACTTGTAAGGGAAGTAATATGTTCTGTTAGTGTCCCGGTTTGGTACTAGTGTACTCGTGGCAGATATGAATGCAGCAGATATGAATGAATGCGATGCTCCAGAGTCAAATAAAGTAACAGCATAGGAACTACCAATTACAGCCATACCTTGCATCACTGAACGGTCCACTGCTACTGGAGATGGTATGGTGAAGAGTCGTCCAGATCCCGTAGGTTTTGGTGCTCGCCCCGCCTGATTATATGTTCTGCCTCCCCGCGACTGTGTCGGTCTAGTTGGAGGGCGGAAAAGGGCCCCTGAAGTTGGAGGGTCGGCTAGTCTGTGGACACTCTCTCTTGTAGTGGCCCTGTTGGCCACATTGATAACAGGTGTTCCCACCCCGGGGAACCTGTGTGACTGATGCTGATGTAGAAGGCTGACTAGGGCGAAAGCTCCCGGTAGATCCCGTGGAGGGTGAGGGCCTGCTAGGATTCGGGCGGAACTTCTTGTTGGGTTGGAATGTTCCCTGCCCACCCTGCCCTCGGCGGTTGTCGAATCGCACTATCTCATTTAGTTCCTTTTCTGCGATGGTGGCCCTGCTAACCACCCTTGCCAGTGTGGGCTCTTTGAAAATGGTTACTCTATTCTTGATGCTTGGCCGAAGGCCCCATTCAAACTTACGGGCCCTTCGGTGTTCAGTATCCACCATATAGAACCCATAGGTAGACAGTTTAAGAAATTCTCTGTGATACTCCGCCACTGTCATGTTGCCCTGTACCAGTGAGATGAAAGCTTCAGTCTGGCTCTCTCTTTCTTCCTCCGGAAAGAATTGTTCTAGGAAGGTGGCCGAGAACCATTCCCATGTCATGGGTATCCTTTTCTCCTTCCGGTATCAATGCTTGTTGCTTTTCTACCACTTCCCACCAACTACCGGCATCCTCGATCAGTTGGGATGTGGCTAATAAGATCTTATCAGCAGTACTGGAAATCTGGAGCAAATTCAAGATTTGGTTGATCCTCTTTAACTAGTGTTCCGCTCCCACAGTCCCTTTCTTTCCCTTGAAGTAGGGAGGGCGCTGTTGTTGGAAGTCCTTGACCATCTTTTGTTTATTGGAGTCGCTGGCGGTCGCATTGCCGCTTGAATGTTGTTGTAGAGCAGAAGCGATTGCCGCTTGGACTATGTCCTTCAACTCGGGAGGTACACCTTCTACGTTGATACTATTTTGTCCCTCGGCTGTATGAGGTGGTGGTACCTCTTCTTCCTGTCGAGGGGTGTTACCTCTCTCTCCACTCGGGGGTTACGACGGGTTCTTCTCTTTGGCGGCATTTCCTAAGTCATTGCATAATATTCATTGCCTTAGTTCCTTCATAAAATTGTCATGTTCATAACTTAGAACAATTTTCCTAAGTATCAATTATTTCCTTCATTTTGGGGGAGAATTATTGATTAAGTATACTTCATTCTTGGGGGAAAATTCCTAAGTATCGAATATCGTTTCTTTCATTTGGGGAAGGTTGCCAAATAAGCATACTTGGTTTGGGAAAAACTTCCCATCTAGCTATGTTTGTCCATTTTTGTGAAACTGGGGGAAATTTTCCTACGTTTGATAAATCTATCAATGTTATGTTTATTGTACTTCCCTTACTATCATTTCCTTACGTCAAATGTGGCGCTCAGATTGAATGTTTCAGTTTGAGTTAATCGAAGTAGATTAATCCGGCCCCCATGCAGCGGACTCCGAAAAGTCGGTCAGTTGGGATTTTTAGCTGTCAGTGAGACATGCAACCGTCTTAATCCTACTTCGAGAGATTCATTCTTTCGATTTCGCTCTGATACCAACTGTAACGCCCTGCCCCTTTTCACCCGTTTTCCGAAAATCAGAGTCTAATTTTTTTTTTTTTGAAATAGAAGAGTGAGAGAGGGCGCGGACGCCACGACGCGAGTTAAGTCCTAGCTTCTAAAGACCGACCATTAACTGGCCAACCCCACGCGTGTGTGGAACTAAGTCCACGAGAATGATTCACGCGTAGGAAGTAAGCTCGCGGATTATAATCATTGCGGAACATGATAATAGATTCTATCCTACCGGGTTTTAGATAGAAGGGAAGATACAACATTGAATTTACCAAAATGCCCCTATGTTCATGATTATATCACAAAATGTATCGTCCATAAGTAACGTCCAAAACCATCGCAGGAAATGTAAATTTATACAACCCGACAAGCTAAGTTACTTTAAAATTACATCTCCAAAATGTAAACATAATATAAACTAGGACTGCACTTTCCAAGCTCCTAAGCTTGGCCACCGGTATGTCCACCGCTTCTTGCCTCTCCTGCGTCATCAGCTAGGGAAGAAGTAGGGCGTTAGTCAACGTGCCCAGTAGGACTCCGAGTAGGGCTAGCACATGGATTAGTGATACACACATACCGATAACATAAAATACAACAAAATAAGTATGTGATGAATGCTATGTCATGGGTGCTTATGTCATGTGTCCCACCCATTATCCGTATGATCATACAATATCCTGTTTTCCGATGTTTGCTTCTCGGTCGCCCCGACGGAGCATGGACTCCGGTTATAGCCCTCAGGCTATCCCCATGTCTGATTCTCGGTCGCCCCGACGGAGTATGGACTCCGGTTATAGCCCTCAGGCAATCCCCATGTCTGATTCTCGGTCGCCCCGATGGAGCATGGACTCCGGTTTGTTTATTTTTTTTCCTGCCCATGCCATGCATGAGATGTAGGTGCATTATGCTATGTAGTATATAGATAGACCATATTCGATATACCATACATAGTCATATGATGCATAATATTAAAATATAATCCATGATACTATCATGTAATTCATAAGTTAAAACCCATCATAGTGCAAGTCCCATAAATCATAAATTATAATCATAGATCCATAATAAGTCAAGTCAAAATAATTTAAAACACCATCACATATCCATCGCTTACAAAAAGGTAGGAATCCTACGGAATACCGTGTCGCGTTCCGTTACGCTTCCCGTTCGATAATCCGGTCGCCGATCGCGTACCGTTTGCGATGCTCGATACCTTATTACATTTACCGAATTAGTCCATACATCATCCATGATTAAGTCCCTAACTTAGCCCATTATCCATTGGTTTTACACTCATACATAAATCCAATTTTGGCCAAATTTAAAATTCCGATTTGCGAGCCTAAAACGCAGCAACTATCCGCTTCATTTATTCATTCATAATATATCCATTTTCATGTCCAACCCACATAGGGTTCGGCCATGTACCATGGTCGAACCCATGGTCCTTCAATGTGGCCACAAATTACGGTTTTGCCACTCCTCTTCCATGGTTAAGTTACCCCTTTTATCCATGCATATTTAAGTCCATATTTGACCCATAAACTTGGACCCATTTATAATTTCTTAATCATGACATAACATCATAAAATCAGCCATCTAGTTTAATAAAATTTGTAAATATTTAATCCCATAAATAATTCCATACTTAGCCCATAATATGGCTCCCAAAGGGGTCATGGGTTCATGGTTCACTTTTATTGGTGCCATTTTCAAAGACTCATATTTTGTCCCAAAAATAATCCATTTCAAAAATCATAAATCTTCATTCATTTTGGCCCTTTAAAACAACCTCCTAGGCATTGATACATTCATTAACCTTAGCCTAAAGTTGATCAAAATTTGGGTCATGGGTTCGGCCATACATCATGGCCGAACCCATGGTGTTTCTTTCCCCATCCTTCTTGGTTTCAATTATCCATTAAACATACCTCCAATGAAACTTAAATCATCCATTTCAATCACCATCTTTATTCCATTTAAACATCACATATCATACTTGTAACATCCATTTAAATTTCATCATTAACTTAACTTAATTTCCATTTTGTTTAAGCACATATATAAACCATACTTAGCCCATGAATGACCTAAAACATGGGTCATGGGTTCGGCCATACACCATGGCCGAACCCATGATGCCTTTCCCTCATTTTTAACTTGGGTCTTTTAATCACATTTAAAGTCCATTAAAAACCACCAACATTTCCTCATGATTTCTCATTTTAACAATCCTTTAAAACACCTATTTTTAATCATTTGAAAACTAATTTTCATTAACCATTCTCCATACTTCTAATCTTATAAAAATTCTAAAATATCATCCATGGATTCCATCGTAAAACCTTTTTCCAAAAATTGCCTACATTTAATCCTTTAAATCCTTGAAACCCTAAACCATTCTCCAACTTTTTATTTCTTATAAAAACCGGTAATTGAAATGTATAATATTAAAATATAATCCAAATTAAAATCATCCTCATTTACCATGGGATTCGGCCATGCTACATGGCCGAACCCTATGGTCCATCCATTCATTAAAAATTCCATATTCTCCATGCTTTAATACAACCTTAGAATTCCAAAAATTTGAAATCATAAATCACTAATGTTCACTTATTTAAAAACCTAAAGCTCATTAGCCATTCTCCAAAATTTTAAACCTTAACATCTTAATAAATTTATCCCACATTGGCCATGGGGTTCGGCCATGCTACATGGCCGAACCCTAAGGTCCATTCAATCCATTAAAACTTCCATCTTTTCCATACTTAATCCATTCATTTCATTTTTTTTCTTAGACCATCTCTTCCATTTCTTTGCCTTCCATTTGATGGATTTTAGATCCATTCCATAGCCTAAAATAATTTGGCCACCATCATATGACAAGGATGGATTTTAAAATTAAAAACCCTAAATAATAAATTTCTTGTTTAGAACATACTTACTATCCGACGACTCCTCCGGTCTTTGTCGCTCCCGTCAACTTCCTTGGCCTCTTTTCTCCTTCTTCTTGATCTTTGATCGGCTAGATGTGCTTGATCAATGGTGGGACATGCTTGGATTGGCTAAGATAGTGTTAGGTTTAGAGAGAGGGGAAGAGGGGAAGATGATGAAGAATGGTAACTCTTGATCTTCAAGAGGTGAATCCAAGGTTCCACCTCTTTTCTTCTCTTCTTCTCTTTTTTTTTCTTCTAAGTTTTCTTCTAAGTTTTCTTCACTTTCTCCTTGCAAGGTGAGGAACGAATTTCCTTGTGTGTGTGGAGGGCTAGAGTCAAATGGGTAGTTTGAAATGAGATGGAGGTGGCTGGAGTGACTTAGACTCCTCATTAATTTTCCCCACCCACCAAGCATGGGCTAGCTTGACTTGGGTGGTGGTGGTTGAGACCCAACCACCAAGCATGGCTCTCATGTCCTCTTTGACTTGTTTATGTTGACCCTAACTAATCAACTTAATTAAGTTAAGCCCTCACTTAGGTTAATTAATTTTCATCTAATTTAATTCCCTTAAATTATCTATCTAATAAATCCACCCATGGTTGACCAAGTCAACCATGGTGGATGGCCCCCACATATACCTACCCCACCCGTCACCTCACTTGATGAGGTGGAGGTGGGCCCCACTTGGCCATGTTATTTTAATTCCCTTGATTTTAACTTAGGTAATTTTACAATAATTTTAATCAATTTAATTTACCTTGATCCACCTTAGTCTTCTTAATTTTATCCATGCCATGATGGTTGGTCCCACTTTCTCCTTGGTCCGCACGCCACCTCAATGGGTAAGGTGGAGGTGGGCCCCATTGGCCATGTTGCCTTGGTCCATTTATCACCTAACTTAGGTGATTTAAATTTTATTAATTGTATCCCTTTTATTGGATCATCATTGGGCCCATGGCCCAATTTGATTCTTGTCTTACCCATTTATCTTAGGGCTTAGTTACCTTGGCCCATTGGGTCCCACATGGCTCTTTGACCCAAATTGACCATCTTTGACCCGATTACTTACCATTGACCAATTACATGTATCAATTCCAATTCAAGGTTTATTGGGTAACCATTGGGCCCATGGCCCAATTAGATTCCCTCATTTTCCACTTACCTTAGGATTTGAACCGATTTTGATCCATTGGGCCCCACATGGCTATCGGGCCCACTTGACCATCATTGACCCGATTAATCCTCATTGACCCATTAAATGGGTTTCATCCAATCCATGGCCCAATTGGGCTATCCTTGGGCCATTGTCCCAAAATTTGGTCCATTTGGCATTTTATTATATCAAACTTCAAATTAAAATGAATAAATGCCAATATATATATATATATATATATATATATATATATTTATCAAAAATTCGGGTTATTACAGTTATCTACATTCTTGTATTGTATCCTCTAATCTAAAACTCTCCATCTGTAGCGATTTTTGGCCACTCGGTGGTGCCATCTATGACGATTTTTGGTAGGTCAGTGGTATGTGAGTGGGCACTGAGTGATTTCATTTACTTTACTGACTTTATATCCTTTGGACTGAACTCTCAATATTCCCCGGACGTTGGAGAAATATGAGACCAAGCACTAAGTACTTTCCATTATTTTTTTATTGTATGTTTTGGATGGCTGACTTTTCTGACAAAACTTAAGTGAAGTAGAAAGAGCCTAGCAAACTCACATCCATAATCTTGCTTTTAGGTGGAAAATAAATATTGGGTTCTAGGGATAATTTATGTGTATGTGATTTTAAATAGAAAATTTACAAGTTTACCCTATTTTATAGATTTTCTATGAAAACTAGTTGGATGAAGGTGAGGAGACTCAACTTGACTTTTATTATGAGTTTACGATAGAAACTATTAAACTCTAGGATGAGAATGGGACCCATGAACATAATTGGATGAAAAAGACAAAGTGGGACCAGAAAGCAAGACTTAACATTGCTTACTTGTAAGGGAAGTAATATGTTCTGTTAGTGTCCCGGTTTTGCCGAGTCTCTGTTTGTCAATTCCATGACTCGAGAAGAAGCACTTGCTAGAAGCTTAAGACCCAAGGTGATGAAGAGTGAAAATTATGCTCCACCGAATTAAAGCTCACCGTTATGGCAATCACAAAAACAGGTATTATGGCCATAGTTGACTTTAAGTTGTACCCACACCTTAGAGATGACCATTCCTAGGCTTAGTTGAATATGTTGGTAATGGACATAAAAACCCTAGAGAGAAAGCTGGATAGTGAATTAGAACCCAACTTGGAAATATGTATTTGTTTTCACTGTCAGCTCAACCAATCGCTCTCACCGAGCCCTCGGTGGAGACAAGATCGACCCATCGGGGTCAAGGACTGGTCTGCCAGATTGACAACAGTTCTGGATCAAAGAACTATAACTCTAGGTAAGCCTCTGACCGAGAGCCTCGCATGCACCAACCCCTCGGTAATGAACTTAAACGACCCCTCATGGTCGAAAACTCATCGGTAAAAGACATGTGAGTTATGGACTGTGAACTTAAGTGGGCTCTTGAAAAAACAAGCATATTGGTGGATCAAGACCGATCGAGAGTACCAGGACCGACCCCTCGATAAAGGGTGACATGTCGTTCTGGGTAAGACAAGTTACTAGACTTGAAACTACTGTCAGCATGGTGTTGCCCAAAATCGAGACCATCGTACGGACCGACCTCTAGGTGCCATGACTGTCGACCCATCGGCGACTCCGACATGTGGACTGGTAAATAATTATACCGTTGGGAGCACATTAATGCGCAACGGTCAGGTTGTTGAATGGTAACATTTCTGGTCACCGACCATTCAGTGCACCCGACCGTCGGTACATTACCGTTGCAAGAACTAGTTTCCTTCTTTATATAAACCAATCTTTATGCAACCAGTTGACATCCTTTGGCAAAATGGTTGAGCTTCATCATTATCAATGAGCTTAAATAAGGCCAACAAAGGATCACTCTATCTCTCATGCCTAAACTTAGGGAATCTAATGCAACCAATTATATGGATTAAGTTTGTGTGAGAGAGATGATAAATGATAATAAACTAGGAAAGCTTTGGTAAACTCAATTTCCTTATCACCTTCGATTGTGATTTCTTTACGACTACTAAAAAGATAAGCATCGGCACACATTGGGTGGGGCCTTCAAGAAGCACACATCAACAAGAAAGTTCTTCAAAGGTAAATGCTTCTTGGTTTTAATTTTATTTTAAAACATTTGTCCCAAAAGTGGATTAAGGAGGATTGGCTCCGGAACCATTATAAAAAATTCTAAAGCGTCGTCTCTGGCACAGTGGTGGATGGAATTTCTACTCTAGTTGTGAGCGTGTAAGTCCCCACTTAGTGGATTTGGGGATAGCTCAAGGTTGAACGAGTCCTAACAGTGGATGTAGGTTGGCTAATCAAACCACTATAAATTTGGTCTTATGGTGTTTTATCTTTTTGTGTTTGTGTTTTGTATTTAAACACTCTTCTCAACACACAGCATTTTGCATTTGATTGTCTCTATTTATATATTATACACAATCATAGATAATTAAGCAATATACTAAGGGTTCGAATCTTAGTGTGATTGTTTAAAGGAATTACAAACAATTTATCACACTAAAAAAAATCTCTTGATTAATATTCCGCTGCACTTAGATTAATCAATCAAGAAATTTGTAAACACCTTGAAAAATGGGATTGACTCATTCACCCCCCCTTCTCTTTCTTGGGTGAATTGTGTTCTAGCACCGTGAAAGGGAACTGTTAATTGGTATTAGAGCCTGGTGCTCTTCATAAAAGATGTAACCATCCGATTTGATCTGTGCTAGAACAAAGGCTATGAGAGAAAGCCATGATATTTCCAAACCTCCATTTGTGATGAAAAATGAAATGAAAAACTTTAAATGTTTTCATCACTAAATATGTTTGGAAATAGGTGAATAGAAAGTGGTCAATGCCTACGAAAGAGATATTGGATAAAATCTTCAATTTCCATGACCACTATGCCTAAAGACCAAATAAGCTTGGACTAGTGATGAAATGACTATGCACTTTAAACAAACACTAAGTAGCATTTCATCAGTGTTGTTTTATAATTTGTTTTTAAGATCAACCGAAAGATATGAAGCAACAAAAGAGGCTGAAATAATCCATGAAAAAATTGCCTTATCTAGCCCATTGGATGACATTACTTATCACGACCAATTTGTGTGGTCTGAGAGGATGGGAGACTAACAACAGTTCATCCATTGAAAAAGTCGAAGCTAAGTCCTCTAAAGAAAAAGAGGATGGAATATAGGAACTTGATGCAGATAGTAACATCCAAGTATCCGATAAGGCCATGTACCAAAATGTTTGCTTCTCTTGTTTAGGTCAACATCATGGTACAAAATCTAGAAGCTTTGATGTGCAAAGTCAAATAGGAAGGCACCCAAAATTAAAACCAGATTTGATAAAAGGCCATCGCTGGATTTTGGACTTAGATTCCAAGTCTCACAATGTTATGTTCAAATGTAAGTGAATACCACATTTGAAATATGCTTTAGGAATCACGTGTGTATCTTACAATCAATTCATGTTCTTATTTGATTGTTAAATTGATCTAGTGTAAGATATTCGTATGTACATGTTGGTTTACACTCTAGTATTGGGTTATACTTGTCTCGTTTCATTTCATATGCTATGTGATTTGTGCATCTTTGGGAAATGAATGTGGTTTGTGCATCTTTGGGAAATGAATGTGATTTGTACATCACCTCAAATGTCGTTTCATTCCAATTTCTTGAACTGGAAAAATCCCTTTTGGAATGAAACATGCTCTATGTCTTTAAATGGTTTTATGGTACAAATTACCAAAAGTGTAAATCAAAATGATCAAATGCACTTATCTGTAATCCATTTATGTACCAGCTCTTTTCAAGAATGAACCTCATTAGAGTATGTTTGAAAGGATGGTAAAAGTGTTATCATGTTTTGGGTAATAACATGATAAAAGGCATAAGAGCTGTGTAGGTAACTTCATACCTCATTTCCATATACATGGTAACTGTATTCAAAATTGGAAATGAATGTATGATTAGTGTGTTTTGTATCTCATTCCAATATTCGTTAATTTATACATTATGTTGAATGACTCATGCTCATAGACATCCTGCCTTTGCTAAATCCTGCAGAAGCCGCATCATATGGCATCACACACCTGGGCAATATGTTTGAATTGGTAAGTTAAATGTGCCCAAGGTATTTGGATTGGTTTGGATCCATGTTTTGAGACTACCTTCAGAAGAGTGACTTGAATTTTTAAATGGCACAGAAGTGGTGTCAATGTATGTATCATCACTGGCGTTGAAAGGTGTAAGCAAAGCATGATGAACTATGAACATCGAAAGCACACACACATATCAAGTCATCCTTCAAGTTTTAAAACCCAGGTTGAAGGATAGACTAGTCGGAGGAACAGACAGGTCGGTACTGTTAGGAATCTGAATACTGTCTGAAAGGGGGAAAAATCGAAAAGGGAGACATGTTGATACATGTCGATATAGACCGGTTGTTGGTCACGACCTGTCAGTGAACCAGAAAGATTAAAGTTAAAAGGTCTTTTTCTGCGAAAACGATAGATTAGTTCAAAATCGTCGTTCCTTCTCTCGCTGAGCTCTGGCGATTTCCTCTTCTCCTCCCATGTCCTCGATCAGAAAATAGGACATCTCGGAGTAAAATCTCGCCAGAAAACCATAGGGTTTTTGAATTTTTCACTCCAAGACACAAGGGTGTTACGGTGCTTCTGAGATTTAGTGGTCGGGTAAACCTTGGTCATTTTCCCAAGCAACCATGTCAAAGAGGGAAGTTGTGAAATCTTGGTCTTCAACCACCGAAAAAATCCCTGAGTCTAGCTCCCATTCCCTCAGGAGATCACCTAGGTTCGCACAGGATGTCCCAAACCTAGCTCTGCTGGCACTGTTCCCATAAGTATTCCTTTCAGAAAAATCCCTGCCCCTAAGACTAGATCCAGCCATCGGTATTTTCTCAGGTCTCAATCTGGACAAAACCTGAGAACCGAAGCAGAAGTAATTTCTCTGCTGGACAATTCTGATGAGGAAGGAGAAGTAAACGTCGAAATGCATACACTCTTGAGCCTAATGGCACCAACAAACTGGGTGATTCACTTGAAGGTCAAGGGAGAAGTGAACCTGAGCAACCTCTGTGACAACCTCTGATTCGATTTATCTGCAAAATCGAAGATCGAGTCTCTTAAATCGAGGTGCATCTGGATTGGCTAGATGACTTCGTGCAAGGATTCGCTTAGGGTGTCCACGAAGAAATCTCTGCATTATGACAATCAACCATCAACCTTCCCTGACGAAAAACTCCCCTCCAGTATCTCCTTCTCAGGATGGCTCTGCTTAGGATAGTTTTTGATGCTTTAAGTTTTATACCTCGGAAAAACTATATTATTGGAGTTTTGTCGATCGATGATGCCCCCCCTAAACCATATGTATTGTTTTGTTTAATTAATGAAATGATATGGTTTGATTTAGTGTGTTTGCTAATTTGATGAAATGCTTTCTATCTCATGACTATTCTTGACATGGATTTTGTAAATAGAACTAACATGCAGTTTATGTATTGGCATGTAAGGGAGATAGAGGTTGGACTACGATGGTGCACACATTCTTGAAGTTTGGGGGAGCACAAAATATGTTTTGATTAGTTGTTGTCACTGGTCTTGACAATGTGAGGAGGAATGTTGATGCAAGCTTGATGAAAAATGAACTTAGAGGCAACTAGGTTTATGGGGGAACTGGTTTGAAAAGGCTAAAGAAGATAGCTTGGAGAATGGGGGAGAAGACTCCAAAAAGAAGCTAAGTAAAGTAGCTTAAACCCATTAGGAGAACACCTTTAAGACAACACAAATCTTAAAGGGAAGGAAGAAGATAAACGGTAATGCATAAGATATGCATTGGACTGTAGGGAAGAGTTAAATGAGTTGGAAGAAAACTCATGGAAACACTATATACAAGAATCATGAGGGAGTGCTTAAAAATCGATGTCTGCCTACTAATTTTTGTCAAGTATGACAAAATGGGGGAGAAATTAGTAGAAGCTATAAGAAATCAAAATCAATTATGGGAAGTAATTGGTGAAGCCTAGGTGCTGGGCCTCTAGGAAGAGAGAGCCATAAAAAAGGAAGAATATGAAGAAGCCAATGGACATAGGAGAATGTCTATGCTTGGAGTTTGGAAGATCAAACTCAAAGAAGATTGGGGGAGAAAATCTAATCTTCTCAACACTGATAGCTTGGATAAACTATGGGCAGTGCTGATTGCTAGGAAATCTTTGGTGTATGGGGGAGAATGATTGCTAATCTTACTTAGTCCATGGATGCATATTTATATTTTGGGACTAACCCCTCTAATGATTTTCTAGTGTTACTTGCTTATGTGCTGAAATAGGAAATCATGATTTAAAGCGAGCAAGAACAAGAATATGCGAAGATCATAGTCTTGTTGTTTCTATTTGAATATATACATGTAAAGCAATATAATATTTTTGTATTCAAATGAGATATAATAAGGGTGGGATTGTAATTGGGTTAACTTCTAGACTTTGTCATGAAATTGACAAAGAAGGAGATTGTTAGTGGCCCGACTTTGCCGAGTCCCTGTTTGTCAATTCTATGACTCAGGAAGAGGCACTTGCTTGAAGCTTGAAGACCCAAGGTAATCAAGAGTGAAGATCATGCTCCACCGGATTGAAGCTCACCGTTATTGTAATGGCCCGAAATTTTTAAATCAATAAATATGTGAATATTATTTATTTTAATGATGAAAATTGGAAATTGGTGGAATAAATGGTAAATGGGCCAAAATTTGGACAAAGGCCCAAATATGGCCCAATAGACCATGGATTGCATTTTAAAGTCATTTAACTGGTCAATGATGGCCAATTGGGCCATGGGTGGTCAAATTGGGTCAAATAACCATTTGCGACCCAATGGGTCAAGATGGTTAAGCTCTAAGGTAAATGGGTAAGATGGAAATGTAATTGGGCCATGGGCCCAATGATGATCCAATTGGTTGTAGTGGGCTTAATAAAATTTAAATCACCTAAGTTATTTGGAATTAAACCAAGGTGATGTGGCCAAGTGGGACCCACCTCCACCTCATCAAGTGAGGTGGCGTGTGGGCCAAGGTTTGGTGGGACCGGCCACCATAGTTGATTTGGTCAACCATGGGTGGAGTAATGGAGTTAGGTTAAGTACAAATGGATTAACCTAAGGTAATTACCTAATTGATTAAATAATTAAATTATTTAAAATGGTGGTTAAAAGTGGTCAAAGTGGGGCCAAGAGGTGAAGACCCACCTCATTCCAACCTCAAATATGAAACACGTTGGGCTTGGTGGTGGTTTAGATAACCACCACCATAAAGCAATTTAAATATCTCAAAAATATCTTAAGGTTGGTGAATGTAATTAATGTAAAGTAAAAAAAAATGGGGATAAGCCTCATCTTTTCCTTTCTTTCTCTCTTTTCATTCTCATTTCAATCCTTCACTCTCTTATGGCCGTCCCACACTAGGAAGGAGGAGAGAAGAAGGAAATTAAGGAAAGGAAGCTAAGAAGAGAAGGAGAGAAGAAAGAAGTAGAATTTTAAGGAAAATCACCCTAAGATCAAGGTGATCATCTCCCCTCTCATCATCTCTCTCTCTCCCTCTCTCAATTTAAACCCTACCTTGGCCGATCCTAAGGTTGGGGGTTGCCACCATGGATCAAGAATCTTGACCTACCAAAGATCAAGAGGAAGGAGAGAGGAGGCTAAGGAAACCGACGGGAGTACCGGAAGTCGGAGGAGACGACGGATTGTAAGTATTTCTTAAACAAGAAAATTTGGATTTTTAGGGTTTAAGAATTGGAATTTATTTTTGTGAATTTAATGGTGGTTACATAAGTTTATGCCATGGATTTTAAATCCATCAAATGGAAGGAATGGTAAGTAATGTATGTTTTTTTTAGGATTTTGAGAAAATGGAAGATGGAGAAAACCCTAAATGGGTGAATTAGGAGTAGGGAAAAGAAATAAATAAGTGATTATGTGCATTAGGTAATTTATGAAATTAAGCATGGAAGTGGATGATTGGAAGAAAAATCATAGGCCATAGGGTTCGGCCATGTAGCATGGCCGAACCCCATGGTGAGTGATTAGCTAATTGATATAATTGGTTAAGGTTTTGATAAGTGGAAGAAAATGAGAGTAGCAAATGAAAATTAGGATTTTAAATGGGTCAATGTAGGTGTTTGGAGCAATGAATAGTGGATCATGAACCATGGATTCGGCCATGGTAAATGGCCGAAACCTATGGTGGTGTAATGGTGATCAAATGATGGGTTTAAGGGATGCAAAAGAGGGATTAATGTATTAATGAGTTTAGGGTTTTGAATGAGTAATGTTGTGGCCTTAAGAGGCATAGAAAAATAATGGAACATGAACCATGGGTTCGGCCATGGTGTATGGCCGAACCCTATGGTCATGTATTACAAATTTTAAAGGAGTTTAAAAAGGATGGAAAATGGGAAGATTCAATGGGTTAAGTATGTTTGAAACCATGAAAAGATGAGGGGGAATGTTATTAGTTTTGATGGGCTCAAGAGATGAAACAAATGTTGATCAAATGAATGATCTAAATAAATGATGAAATTCCCATATAGAGGGATTTGTGATAAATTAAAATGTGAGCAATGGACCCAAGAAAAAAAAATGGGAAAAGGACACCATGGGTTCGACCATGGTGTATGGCCGAACCCATGGCCCATTTGTGAGCCTTTTGATGGGTTAGATTGGAGTATGAAGGTGTTTAAATTGATTGGGATTAGGTTAAGTTAATGACTTATTTTTAATAAGTTCATATTATGGTTGATAGGTCACTAATAGATCTAAGTTATGGATCAATTTTGGACTTAAGTGTGGCTAAGTTAATAGACTTTAATGTGGTTAAGGGTGATGATTCAAATGTATAAATAGGCCAAAGAAAGAATGGGGTAAAGACATCATGGGTTCGGCCTTGGTGTATGGCCGAACCGATGACCCATTTGTGGGTAAACTTATGGATAAATTTGGTATGATGTATGTGAGAAAGGAATGAGGATTAGAGTGTTTAAGTGGCTAATTTTTAGTGTTGATAGTTGTAACGGAAGTGTGATTAAGTAATGATAAGTCAAGTGTATGGTTTAGGTTCTCTCAATGGAGGGACTTATGATGAATTTAATGTGTAACCAAAGACCAAGGACAATGGAGATTTGGTTAAATTTAAAGGGCTGAATTTTAATGACTCAATTGTAGATCATTATGGCCTAAGGTTAATGTGTTTGTACATGTTTAAAGTAATGTACTTTAGGTTAAATTAAGTGGCTGACTTTATTGATTTTAAGATATGGGTGATGGGTCATTGATGGATCCAAATCTATGAATCATCTATGGACTTAATCATGCATGGATGAATGAGTGATTAACCATGGAGAAGAGGTAGTGGCAAAACCGTAAATAATGGCTAAAATGAAGAACTCCATGGGAGATGATCATGGGTTTAGGGATTCTAAGTAATAGCATTATGTAGGGTAAAATAAAGCCTGGGAGGCTGATTTTACACTCATGTAATTAAAATGTGGACTGATTAATGTGTAATAAGGTACTGGACATCGCAAGCGGTACGCGTGTCGGTAGCTGGACTGTCGGACGGAAACGAAAGAAAGAACGCTAGTCGGTATTTGGTAGGATTCTAACCTTTTTGTAAGCCATGGATGGAGTGATGGTTTCTTTGAATTACTTTGGAAATTATATGGTTTGGTTAAGACTGGTTTTGAATTATGTATTACGTAGGGGTTTTCATTTGATTTATTCTGGTAAGTATTTGATTGGTTTATAAATGGGTTTTAAAGCTATGATGTGGTTATTGAGGCTTTTCTTGATCTATTTTTGATAATCAAGTTATATGTTTTATGGATGAGATTTTTTAAATGTCATGGTTTGTTATTATATTCATTACATGGCATATGACATCTACATCTCATGCATGGCATGGGAGGGATATGACAGGGGAAGGATGAAATGAAACCGGAGTCCATGCTCCGTCGGGGCGACCGATAAACAGACATGGAGATATTTTAATGTATTTGATTTATCAGGGATGTTGTATGAAATTATGATACCTTGATGATGGTTCTTCCATCAAGGGGGATGATTTGTGATTGGTTATATCTGGACGAGGTTTTGTCGTCCAGGGGGATGATTTGTGATTGGTTATATCTGGATGAGGTTTTGCCGTCCAGGGGGATGATTTGGGATTGTGTATATTTTGACGAGGCCGTGCCGTCAAAGGGGTTATGGCATCGGGATACTAAAGATGATGGGTGGGATTCATAACACAGACACCCATGGCATGACATTCATCTTATAGTTTTTTTGTTCCTTATATGATTTCATATGTGTTTGTTATCACTAATCCATGTGTTAGCCCTACTCGGAGTCCTACTGGGCGCGTTGTCTAACGCCCTACTTCTACCCTAGCTGATGACGCAGGAGGTGGCGAAGCGGAAGGAAGAGACGGGAGCCAATCTAAGGAGCTTGGAAAGGCCTGCTAGATAGTTACTAATGTTTATTTCGGATAATGTAATTTGCAATAGTTTAGCTTGTCGGAAATGTAATAAATTAGATTACTTGCTATGTTTTGGGATTATATTTTGGACATTATGATTTTGAGGTATTTTAGTAATTTAAATGGATGTTATCTTCCCTGCGATCTCAAATTTGTAGGATAGTCCTTATTGTTAATTCCGAATATAGTTGTATTATTCCTTGATGCTTGTTGTCTACGTGTGAACTGTTCTCCGTGGACTTCGTTCCACGCACACGTAGGGTTGGCCAGTTAAGGGCCGGGCTTTAGAAGCTCGGACTTAACTCGCGTCGTGACGTCCGTACTCTTTGTCACTCTTTATTAAAAAAAAAAAATAGACTCTGATTTTAGGTGAAAAGGGACGGGCGTTACAGTTGGTATCAGAGCGAACTTGGAAGAATGAATCTCTCGAAGTAAGATTAAGACGGTTGCATGTCTCACTGGCAGCTAAGAATCCCAACCGACCGACTTTTCGGAGTCCGCTGCACGGGGGCCGGGTTAATTTACTTCGATTGACTCAAACTGAAGTATTCAGTCTGAGAACAACATTTGACGAAAAAGAATGATAGCAAGGGAAGAAAGATTCATCCTAAGTTAAATTTATCAAACGTAGCAATATAGGGCTTATTTCCCCCGAAAATGAAAACACAGTACTTTGATACTTAGGAAATTTTCCCCAAAACAAGGTGTGATCACTTAGAAATCTTTCCCCCGAATTGATGAAACAATGATAACTTTATCAAACGTAGCGAAAATAGGATGTGTTTCCCCAGTATTCTTAAGTTGAACAACAAACAGTAGGAGTTTAGAGATTCTCCCCCCAGAAACCAAGGAAAACCAAGTGTGCTTATTTGGCAACTTTCCCCCAAATGGAAAAAAAAAAACAGTGATACTTAGGAAAATTTCCTCCAAAATGAGAAAACAAATCTAGTTTTCCCCAATTAATGGAACAATGATGGATTTGTCAAATGTAGGAAAATTTCCCCCATCTCACCAAATGGAACAAGCATTGGTACTTAGGGATGTTATTCCCAAAACTGAGTGTGCTAGTTTGGAAAATTTTCCCCAAAATACGTTGTGTTATATATAGGAAAATCCCCAAAACCTAGATTGGTTTTATTGGAAACTGCTGTGGATGGTGTTTGTGTATTCTATTGTATTTTATGATATAGATATGTCAAATGACGGGGAGTATATGGAACCGTGGGGTAAGGAAACCCCTAGCTGTCCCGTAGATTTGGTGTCTGCATCTAGCATAAGCAGTTAGCCTGGACTTTCAGGAGGGACCTCCCGAGGAAGATGAAGGGGATTTATCATCTCTTCCTGAAGAGAATGTGGAAGACTTTCCGATGATAAGAAAGTCGGTAGGGGAAGTGGGACCCGATTATAGGTACGAGTTGTGCAACCAGGTTGGGCACAACTGCGCATATTGTCCCTACCCTTTTGAAGTGGTATGCCCGGTTTGTGGGCTACATGGACATGGGAAAGAAAGGACTAACTGTCCTTATGTTGGAGGACCAGGGATAATATCTTGGTTGACATGTGAAGTACTGGGTCACATGTCGGTGTCATGCCCTGACAGTTCCTTTGTGTTTGAGGATGATGCAGGGTCTTCTATGGAAGATTAGGATAAGAAAGGGTAAGGAAATATCGGGGAAAAGGAAAAGATTTTGCAAAGGTTGTGGATACGTTATAAAAGGTTTGTGCTAACCCTACCAAACCTTGTAATGTGATGAAAGTTCGAATGATTTTCAATAAAGTATTCAAATGTAAGAGTTTACAAGGATATTGAGGCTCATAATGATTAAGTGTAGTGATATCTTCTTTTAGGGATCTTGAATGAAGAAATTCATGAAGATGTAAAGTGGTTTATATGGTCTTAAAAGACATGAATAAATGGTTGACCATGAACCATGGGTTCGGCCATGGTGAATGGCCGAACCCTATAGTGAGGTGTTGTAATGATTTTTGGGTGTGAAATTGTGGAAGTTAATGGTTGAAGGTTAAGGTTTCTAATGATCTTAAATGTCACCAATGAATGATGAACCACGAACCCCATGGTGGTTGATTGAATGATTTTAGTAAGGTTGTGAAGAATGGAAGACATGGAAAGAAATTTGGGAATTTTAAGGTTTAAAACCATGAAGAATGGTTAAGAATTTTAAGTGCTTAATGATTAAATGTTGCAAATTTTAAAAGAATTATGAGGGCGTTTAGGAATGATGCGAATGACTTGGTGGCCTTAAAAAGGCATGAATGGATGATGAACCCTAGGGTTATGTGGTTGTAAATTTGAAGGGTGTAATAGTAGGAAAAAATGATGGAGAGGGTGCATTGTTTTAAGTGGAGTTTAGGTATTATAAATAGGGTTTTAAAAAAAATAAAACCATGGAGAAATTTTGGTGAACTTAGGTGTTTTGGAATCATGGAAAAAAAATATATTGGGGGAGTATTGGTAGTTGGTGAAATTTGTAATACTTTGGAATATTTTTAGTGGTGAATGGATATTATTTGACATAACCTAAGTAAGCTTAGACCACTATTTTTAGGAATCTATGAATATGTGTTGAATAATTCAGAGGGGTAGGAAATTAGTATTTATATGATTTGGATTGATGCCGGACAATGGCATTATGATAGACATTTTTGATTTCGTAGTCGACGCATGGGTTGTATGTTAGACCTGCTAGCCCTATGATCGACAGAATAGTTCTACGAAGGTATTAGTTAAGCCCATGAATGGATTATACCCATAGGAGGGTTATATTCATGGATGGTTATAAACCATGGATGGGGGTTCCCATGGTGGATTGGATTGATGTCAGGTACTGGTATGGTAGAAGTTATGAACAAAAAGGGTTAGTCACATAGTGACTTGTGTGCAAATGAAGAGGTGTTAAGTTTTGGAGATGTAATTGATGGGAAAGATAAAAAGTCTAGTGAAACTCGAATGGGAAGCTATGGGCGACTGCCGAGTTAGTCTAGCTAGCTGACTCTGTAGTTAGCCGATGGAGTTCCAGGAGAGTGCAGCTAGAAACCTAGTTGAAATGGAATCAGCCAATGACTTGAGCATAGGCTCGTACTGGCAGGCTACTTCACACAGAGAGTAGACGAAAGAACGTGTTGAATGAGTACGGATGGGAAATATCTTGGTAGCAGGTAAAGTGAAATAGAATACATTAGTCTGCATAAGATCGCAAATGGGTTCGTGAGGGAAAGAGATAGCAGGAGACAGAGTAATTTCCGCAAGAATGAAACTCATAGGTTGATATGAGTGGTGTTGATGTAATTAAGAGATACTTGACACGAATGAACGGGAACAGCGAATAGGCCCAGAAATGGAGGAGCTATGGACTAAGATGTCTACCAGTGAGGTAGTACCGGAATAGGAGTTACGACCGGGACAAGGTCTTGTATTCCGAGGTAGGACGGATGTGCCTAGGAGCATGCAGTCGGCTATGGGGACCGATGTGTTAACCAGCACAGCAATCCACCCACAGACTGATGGACAGTCGGAGAGAACAATACGTATTGGAGGATATACTGAGAACATGTGTACTGGATTTCAAAGGTGGATGGGAGAATCAATTGCTCCTGGTGGAGTTCTACTACAATAATAGTTGTCAGGCAAGCCTCCAGATGGCTCTATTTGAGGCCTTATATGGTAGGCCGGGTAGATCGCCAGTGTGTTGGACAGAGGCCGGTGAGCCTGCGCTGATTGGACCAGAGATGGTTGCGGAGACTACAGCGCAGATCAAGGTGGTATGGGAACGACATGGCAATGAGGAAACCACCTGGGAACTAGAGTCAGAGATGAGTGCCACTCATCCAGAACTCTTTGTATAAGATGATTTGAACCCCTACTTCGCTCGAATTTTCGGGACGAAAATTTTAAAAGAGGATTGTATTGTAATGGCCCGAAATTTTTAAATCAATAAATATGTGAATATTATTTATTTTAATGATGAAAATTGGAAATTGGTGGAATAAATGGTAAATGGGCCAAAATTTGGACAAAGGCCCAAATATGGCCCAATAGACCATGGATTGCATTTTAAAGTCATTTAACTGGTCAATGATGGCCAATTGGGCCATGGGTGGTCAAATTGGGTCAAATAACCATTTGCGACCCAATGGGTCAAGATGGTTAAGCTCTAAGGTAAATGGGTAAGATGGAAATGTAATTGGGCCATGGGCCCAATGATGATCCAATTGGTTGTAGTGGGCTTAATAAAATTTAAATCACCTAAGTTATTTGGAATTAAACCAAGGTGATGTGGCCAAGTGGGACCCACCTCCACCTCATCAAGTGAGGTGGCGTGTGGGCCAAGGTTTGGTGGGACCGGCCACCATAGTTGATTTGGTCAACCATGGGTGGAGTAATGGAGTTAGGTTAAGTACAAATGGATTAACCTAAGGTAATTACCTAATTAATTAAATAATTAAATTATTTAAAATGGTGGTTAAAAGTGGTCAAAGTGGGGCCAAGAGGTGAAGACCCACCTCATTCCAACCTCAAATATGAAACACGTTGGGCTTGGTGGTGGTTTAGATAACCACCACCATAAAGCAATTTAAATATCTCAAAAATATCTTAAGGTTGGTGAATGTAATTAATGTAAAGTAAAAAAAAATGGGGATAAGCCTCATCTTTTCCTTTCTTTCTCTCTTTTCATTCTCATTTCAATCCTTCACTCTCTTATGGCCGTCCCACACTAGGAAGGAGGAGAGAAGAAGGAAATTAAGGAAAGGAAGCTAAGAAGAGAAGGAGAGAAGAAAGAAGTAGAATTTTAAGGAAAATCACCCTAAGATCAAGGTGATCATCTCCCCTCTCATCATCTCTCTCTCTCCCTCTCTCAATTTAAACCCTACCTTGGCCGATCCTAAGGTTGGGGGTTGCCACCATGGATCAAGAATCTTGACCTACCAAAGATCAAGAGGAAGGAGAGAGGAGGCTAAGGAAACCGACGGGAGTAACGGAAGTCGGAGGAGACGACGGATTGTAAGTATTTCTTAAACAAGAAAATTTGGATTTTTAGGGTTTAAGAATTGGAATTTATTTTTGTGAATTTAATGGTGGTTACATAAGTTTATGCCATGGATTTTAAATCCATCAAATGGAAGGAATGGTAAGTAATGTATGTTTTTTTTAGGATTTTGAGAAAATGGAAGATGGAGAAAACCCTAAATGGGTGAATTAGGAGTAGGGAAAAGAAATAAATAAGTGATTATGTGCATTAGGTAATTTATGAAATTAAGCATGGAAGTGGATGATTGGAAGAAAAATCATAGGCCATAGGGTTCGGCCATGTAGCATGGCCGAACCCCATGGTGAGTGATTAGCTAATTGATATAATTGGTTAAGGTTTTGATAAGTGGAAGAAAATGAGAGTAGCAAATGAAAATTAGGATTTTAAATGGGTCAATGTAGGTGTTTGGAGCAATGAATAGTGGATCATGAACCATGGATTCGGCCATGGTAAATGGCCGAAACCTATGGTGGTGTAATGGTGATCAAATGATGGGTTTAAGGGATGCAAAAGAGGGATTAATGTATTAATGAGTTTAGGGTTTTGAATGAGTAATGTTATGGCCTTAAGAGGCATAGAAAAATAATGGAACATGAACCATGGGTTCGGCCATGGTGTATGGCCGAACCCTATGGTCATGTATTACAAATTTTAAAGGAGTTTAAAAAGGATGGAAAATGGGAAGATTCAATGGGTTAAGTATGTTTGAAACCATGAAAAGATGAGGGGGAATGTTATTAGTTTTGATGGGCTCAAGAGATGAAACAAATGTTGATCAAATGAATGATCTAAATAAATGATGAAATTCCCATATAGAGGGATTTGTGATAAATTAAAATGTGAGCAATGGACCCAAGAAAAAAAAAATGGGAAAAGGACACCATGGGTTCGACCATGGTGTATGGCCGAACCCATGGCCCATTTGTGAGCCTTTTGATGGGTTAGATTGGAGTATGAAGGTGTTTAAATTGATTGGGATTAGGTTAAGTTAATGACTTATTTTTAATAAGTTCATATTATGGTTGATAGGTCACTAATAGATCTAAGTTATGGATCAATTTTGGACGTAAGTGTGGCTAAGTTAATAGACTTTAATGTGGTTAAGGGTGATGATTCAAATGTATAAATAGGCCAAAGAAAGAATGGGGTAAAGACATCATGGGTTCGGCCTTGGTGTATGGCCGAACCGATGACCCATTTGTGGGTAAACTTATGGATAAATTTGGTATGATGTATGTGAGAAAGGAATGAGGATTAGAGTGTTTAAGTGGCTAATTTTTAGTGTTGATAGTTGTAATGGAAGTGTGATTAAGTAATGATAAGTCAAGTGTATGGTTTAGGTTCTCTCAATGGAGGGACTTATGATGAATTTAATGTGTAACCAAAGACCAAGGACAATGGAGATTTGGTTAAATTTAAAGGGCTGAATTTTAATGACTCAATTGTAGATCATTATGGCCTAAGGTTAATGTGTTTGTACATGTTTAAAGTAATGGACTTTAGGTTAAATTAAGTGGCTGACTTTATTGATTTTAAGATATGGGTGATGGGTCATTGATGGATCCAAATCTATGAATCATCTATGGACTTAATCATGCATGGATGAATGAGTGATTAACCATGGAGAAGAGGTAGTGGCAAAACCGTAAATAATGGCTAAAATGAAGAACTCCATGGGAGATGATCATGGGTTTAGGGATTCTAAGTAATAGCATTATGTAGGGTAAAATAAAGCCTGGGAGGCTGATTTTACACTCATGTAATTAAAATGTGGACTGATTAATGTGTAATAAGGTACTGGACATCGCAAGCGGTACGCGTGTCGGTAGCTGGACTGTCGGACGGAAACGAAAGAAAGAACGCTAGTCGGTATTTGGTAGGATTCTAACCTTTTTGTAAGCCATGGATGGAGTGATGGTTTCTTTGAATTACTTTGGAAATTATATGGTTTGGTTAAGACTGGTTTTGAATTATGTATTACGTAGGGGTTTTCATTTGATTTATTCTGGTAAGTATTTGATTGGTTTATAAATGGGTTTTAAAGCTATGATGTGGTTATTGAGGCTTTTCTTGATCTATTTTTGATAATCAAGTTATATGTTTTATGGATGAGATTTTTTAAATGTCATGGTTTGTTATTATATTCATTACATGGCATATGACATCTACATCTCATGCATGGCATGGGAGGGATATGACAGGGGAAGGATGAAATGAAACCGGAGTCCATGCTCCGTCGGGGCGACCGATAAACAGACATGGAGATATTTTAATGTATTTGATTTATCAGGGATGTTGTATGAAATTATGATACCTTGATGATGGTTCTTCCATCAAGGGGGATGATTTGTGATTGGTTATATCTGGACGAGGTTTTGTCGTCCAGGGGGATGATTTGTGATTGGTTATATCTGGATGAGGTTTTGCCGTCCAGGGGGATGATTTGGGATTGTGTATATTTTGACGAGGCCGTGCCGTCAAAGGGGTTATGGCATCGGGATACTAAAGATGATGGGTGGGATTCATAACACAGACACCCATGGCATGACATTCATCTTATAGTTTTTTTGTTCCTTATATGATTTCATATGTGTTTGTTATCACTAATCCATGTGTTAGCCCTACTCGGAGTCCTACTGGGCGCGTTGTCTAACGCCCTACTTCTACCCTAGCTGATGACGCAGGAGGTGGCGAAGCGGAAGGAAGAGACGGGAGCCAATCTAAGGAGCTTGGAAAGGCCTGCTAGATAGTTACTAATGTTTATTTCGGATAATGTAATTTGCAATAGTTTAGCTTGTCGGAAATGTAATAAATTAGATTACTTGCTATGTTTTGGGATTATATTTTGGACATTATGATTTTGAGGTATTTTAGTAATTTAAATGGATGTTATCTTCCCTGCGATCTCAAATTTGTAGGATAGTCCTTATTGTTAATTCCGAATATAGTTGTATTATTCCTTGATGCTTGTTGTCTACGTGTGAACTGTTCTCCGTGGACTTCGTTCCACGCACACGTAGGGTTGGCCAGTTAAGGGCCGGGCTTTAGAAGCTCGGACTTAACTCGCGTCGTGACGTCCGTACTCTTTGTCACTCTTTATTAAAAAAAAAAAATAGACTCTGATTTTAGGTGAAAAGGGACGGGCGTTACAGTTATGGCCATCACAAAAACAAGTATTATGGCCATAGATGACTTTAGGTGGTACCCACACCTTAGAGAGGCCATTCCTAGGCTTAGTTGAATATGTTGGTAATGGACATAAAAAGCCTAGAGAGGAAGCTGGACAGTAAATTAGAACCCAACTTGGAAATATGTATTTAGTTTCACTGTCAGCTCTTTCAATCGCTTTCACCGACCCTCGATGGAGACAGGATCAACCCATCATGGTCAAGGACTGGTATGCCAGATTGATAGAGATTCTAGATCAAAGAACTGTCATTCTGGGTACGCCTCCGACCGAGAGTCTCTTATGCATCGACCCCTCGGTAATGAACTTAAACGACCCCTCGTGGTCGACTACTCATCGGTAAAATAATTGTGAGTTCCAAAGTGTTAACTCAAGTGGGCTCTAGAAGAAACAGACATATCGCTCGATCAAGACCGATCGAGAGTACTAGGGCAGATCCCTCGGTAAAGGGCGACAAGTCGTTCTGGGTAAGACAGGTTTCTAGACTTGAAACTACTATCAGCATGGTGTTGCCCCAGATCGAGACCATCATATGGACCGACCTCTCAGTGCCATGAAGACCCGTTGACGACAAGGACATGTCAACCAGGAAAGAATTATACTGTTGGGAGCGCCTTAATGCGCAACGGTCGGCTTGTTGAACGGTAACATTTCTAGTCACCGACCCCTCGGTGCGCCTGAGTTGTTGGTACATTACCGTTGCAACAACTGGTTGCCTTCTCTATATAAACCAATCTTTATGCAACCAGTTGACATCCTTCGGCAAAATGGTTGGACCCTCATGATTATCAGTGAGCTTAAAAAAGGGCCAAGAAAGGATCACTCTCTCTCTCGTGCCTTAACTTTGGGAATCTAATACAACCAATCATATGGATTGAGCTTGTGAGAGAGAAAGGAGAAATGATATTAAACTAGGAAAGCTTTGGTAAAACCAGTTTCCTTGTCACCCTGGATTGTGATTGCTTTACGACTGCTAAAAGGAGGAGCATCGACACACATTGGGTGGGATATTCAAGAAGCACACATCAACGTGAAAGAGCTTCAAAGGCAAGTGCTTCTTCATTTTAATTTAATTTTTATAACCTTTGTCCAGAAAGTGGATTATTCCATTAGAGAACCTACATCTCCTTCTCGGGTACCAATCAAAGAAATTAAGAGATGAAGGTATAGGAGGAAAAAGGAACATAACAGAGGGAAGAAACAAAAGACGAGTCTGACAGAGCTCTTATAAGACAACTCTATTTATTCCTTGAAAAATGTCGGCATTTGGAAAGAAAGATTGATGACTTTGTGAACTTCATGAATAAATCAATCCAAATCCTCACTACTTTCATGGAAAAACTCAAAGAGAGTTCCCGACGAAAATCCCCTTCCCCTTCAGTGTCTCCTCCTCCGAATGGCTACGCTTAGAATAGTTTTTCATGTTTTTATCTTTGTATTTTGGAAAAACTATGTTGATGTTTGTATAAGCATCCATAATGCCCCCTCCTAAACCATATGTACTGATTTGTTTATAAATGAAATGATATGGTTTGATTTAGTGTGCGTGCTAATTTGATGAAATGCCTTCTATCTCATGTCTATTGCTAGCATGGATTTTGTTAAATAGACTAACATGTAGGATCTGATGAGTTGGTTTCATATTGACATGTAAGGGAGATAAGGATCAAGCAGTGATATTGCACACACATTGGAGTTTGGGGGAGCACAAAATATGTGCTAATTAGTACTTGTCACTGGTCATGACAGTGGAAAGAGGAAGATTGATGAAAGCCTGAAAGTAAGCATGGAGAAAAATAAAGTTAGAGGTAGCTAAGTTTATGGGGGAGCTAGGTTGAAAAAGCTAGAAAAGATAGCTTGGTAGTATGGGGGAGAAGTCTCCAAAAAGGGAAGCTAAGTGAGCTAGCTTGAACCTAGTGGGAGAATACCTTTAAGACAACACAGATCTTAAAGGGAAAGAAGAAGAAAAACAGTAATGCACAAAAAATGTGCATTGATGTGATGGAGACCCATGAGTTGGAGAAGAACTCATGGAAACACTAAGTGAAAGACACATGGAGGAGTACTTGAAAATCGATGTCTGCCTAGTTCTTTGTCAATTGTATGACAAAATGTGGGAGAAATTAGTAGAAACTAAAAGACATTAAAACCAATTATGGGTAGTGTTTGGTCACTAGGAAATCAGGGTGTATGGGAGAGCTTGAATACAAATCTTGTTTAGTCCATGAATACATATTTATGTTTTGGGAGTAACCCCTCTAATGATTTTCTAGTGTTGCTTTCTTATGTGAGGAAAACACGAAGTGAAGCAAGTTGAACAAGAATATGCGAAGATCATATGCTTGTTTTCCATTTGAATATGTACATGAAAACAATGTAATATTTTTCTATTCAAATGAGATGTAATAAGTTGTGATTGTAATTGGGTTAGCTTATAGGTTTTGTCATGAAATTGACAAATGGAGAGATTGTTAGTGCCCCGGCATTGCCGTGTCCCTATTTGTCAATTCCATGACTCGAGAAGAAGCACTTGTTAGAAGCTTGAAAACTCAAGATGATCAAGAATGAAGATCACACTCCACTGGATTGAAGCTCATCGTTATGACAATCACAAAAAAAAGCAATATGGCCATAGATGACTTTAGGTGGTACCCGTATCTATAGAGGACTATCCCTAGGCTTAGTGGAACAAATGATAAAATCATTAATAAAGCATAGAGAGGAAGTAGGGCAGTGAATTGGAACCTAACTTGGAAATATATTTAGTTTCACTGTCAGCTCGACCAGTCGTTCTCACAGACCCCTTGGTGGAGACAGGATCCACCCATCGTGGTCAAAGACTGGTCACCCAGATTGAAAGAAGTTCTGGAGCATAGAACTCTCATTCTGGAAAAGACTCTGACCGAGAGTCTCGTATGTACCGACCCATCGGTGATGAACTTAAATGACCCCTCGTTGTCGACAACTCGTCGGTGAAAGTTTTGTGAGTTCTAGACTTTGAACTCAAATGGGCTCTCCAAGAAACAAACATCTCGATATATCAAGACCGATCGAGAGTACCAGGACCGACCCTCGATAAAAGGCGACAGGTCGTTCTGGGTAAGACATGTTTCTAGACTTGAAACTACTGTCAGCATAGTGTTGCCCTAGAAATCATCTCACACAACAAGATTCTACCAATTTAAAATCTGAGATGAAAACAAAGAATTCAAGCACATACAAGCGAGACATGAGGCAATGCACAAAGTCCATCCATTCCCAAAATATAACGTAATACATGGGATGAGATGAAACAACATATATTCGAATGATAAAGCATAAGTGCAAGCCTACATGAGAACACATGGCATATAGAACTATGTTACTATCAATTAAAAACATATATGCCACACAAACATCTTGCACATGACTATTCCAACAATCAAATAAGAACATGGAATGAAGGCAATATACCAAGGGTGATTCCAAATCATGCTTCAAATGTGATACCAACAATGGTAGCCCTTCACACATTTGAGCAAACATTGTGGGACTAAGAATCTAAGTCCACAACTCTATGACCCTTTAAGCATGATAAACATTATAGCCAGGAAAAGTGAAATCAAGTACTTGCAAGAGGTCAAATGTGCCATGCCACAACATGTAATGCCCCGCCCTCTCCGAGAAATCAGAGTCTAATTTTTTTTTTTAAAAGTAATAATAAAACATCGAAAGAGAGCGGGAGGCGTCACGACGCGAGTTAAGTTCAGACTACCCAAGTCTGAACCTTAACTGGCCACCCATGTGTACATGGATTAGACCATGATAATGAATCACACATGGAACTAACATTAACATGCGGAATAACCTAGATTATTTGCGGAATAGAAAGACTAGATAGCAAGTAACAGTCTTAAACATTATTTATCATTGATCAACCATCCAAAGTTATTATCCTAATCAAACCATAGCAAGTAATGACTTATTACATGTCCAACAAAAGTATTCAAATGACAGTAATATAAATTAGTCCAGTCCATCATTCAAGCGCTTAGGCTTGGCTCCCCTCCCGGTCAACAGCCTTTTCTTTCCATTTGCTTGTACCTGCAT
The DNA here is from genome assembly GCA_013350335.1 of Chimonanthus salicifolius. Lineage (NCBI taxonomy): Eukaryota > Viridiplantae > Streptophyta > Magnoliopsida > Laurales > Calycanthaceae > Chimonanthus > Chimonanthus salicifolius. The sequence goes on along the minus strand of CM023537.1, from coordinate 43,281,205 downwards.
ACTCCTCTGAGGATAGAATTAGGGCGTTAGATCAACGCGCCCAGTAGGTTCCCGAATTAGGGCTACCACATGTTAGCATATAAAACATGCATATATATCATATTACATGATCATTAAAAACAGTAAAACCATGCTATGAAGTATGCACATGCAATGAGCAACCCCCATCATGTACCCTTCATAGCCATCACTTGACGTGCCTTGCACCGTCAAGGTAAATCACAATACAACTCCCATCTCTTCATCATTGACTGATTCATATCACGTATTAGTCCTCCTGGCGGGACTCTCATCGCCTAAGGAGACCAATGTGACTATGATCATCATGTTACTCCTCCTGGCGTGACTTGCACCACCTAGGAAGACGTAACCCATAAATTGTAACACTGTAGAACCTTATTCATTATCCCATGTCTATGCATGAGATGCCAATGCCTGTATGCCATTTGTTAATGCATAATATAACTTTTGAAACACATAAGATAAAACAAGAGTCTCATAAGAAAACTGGGTAAAACTGTGGTTACAAGTAGGTAGGAAACCTACTGAAGAATCACTTTAGCGTCCGTTCTTTCTTAGGCTTTAACCGGTCACGACTCGTTCGTCGTTCAACTTTCGGTACCTTATTATGCAACAATAAGTAAATCATAATCTTATTTACATGTCCATTCACATATGAGACCTAAAACACCTTATAAGTCCTTTTGATCAATCTCTTCATTTGGCTTGTATTCACAGATTTGCCATTGCCACCAATACCTTGATTAAATTCTACAACCTTAACCGTAACCTTAACATGGTTCAGTCATGTTTTGGCCGACCAAATCTGCAAACATAATTCCATTTTTAATCACACCCACATCCATAAAATGACCCATGAAAGCGGTCCATGGGGTTCGGCCATACTCATGGCCGAAACCCTTATGGTTCTTTTACTCAACAATGTCCTTTATTTACATACTAATTGGCTCTACCCCTTAGCCATATTAAGCCCAAGCCATCCCATGGTCAACCCAAAATCAGTAACCTTATCACATAAAAATCTCCCAAAAACAGTCCACAAAGGTCTATGGTTTCCATGTTTTCCAATCATGAAAACCAGCCCTCTTTTACATGGGGTTCGGCCCTCCATGTTGGCCGAACCCAATGGCTATGTTTACTATTTTTAAACTTAAGATAATAATATAATAACAGTATATTAAAATCAGGTTTTAACTTTCAAACAAACCATCCAAAACAGTCCATAAAAAGTCTATGGTTTACATGTTTTTCCAACATGAAAACCAACATCCTTTTACATGGGGTTCGGCCCTCCATGGTGGCCGAACCCAATGGTTAGGTTTACTGTTTTTACATCCCAGATAATAATGTGATAACAGTATATTAAATCAGGTTTTAACTTTCAAACAAACCATCCAAAACAGTCCATAAAAAGTCTATGGTTTACATGTTTTTCCAACATGAACAACAACATCCTTTTACATGGGGTTCGGCCCTCCATGGTGGCCGAACCCAATGGTTAGGTTTACTGTTTTTAAACCTCAGATAATAATGTAATAACAGTATATTAAATCATGTTTTAACTTTCAAACAAACCATCCAAAATAGTCCATAAAAAGTCTATGGTTTACATGTTTTTCCAACATGAACACCAACATCCTTTTACATGGGGTTCGGCCCTCCATGGTGGCCGAACCCAATGGTTAGGTTTACTGTTTTTAAACCTCAGATAATAATGTAATAATAGTATATTAAATCATGTTTTAACTTTCAAATAAACCTCCAAAAATTAGCCCATTTTCATAGGGTTTTAATTTCCAAAACTATCAAAAACAGTCCACAAAATCCATGGTTTTCATGTTTCCAAAACATGAAAACCAAGCCATCTCTTACATGGTTTAGACCCTTGTCAAATTCGGCCATAGCATGGCCAAATTATGACATTCAAATTCATGCTTTCAATCTTTCCAAAGTATGTATCTTAAACCTCTAAAATCAGTCCTATACTTGCATGGTTTAAATCTTACAAAACCATCAAGATTAACCATAATATTTCATGTGGTTCGGCCATCCAAAGTGGCCGAACCCTATGTCCATGATTTCCATCTAATTGGGCATAAAAAAATCATACTTTAACCCTTTGATAGATTTGACCATCACATGGCCGAATCATGTCTTATTTTACCCATTTTATTAAACATAAATCAATGGGAAAAACTTACCACTTTCCTTTGCCTTTTGCTCTTGACTTTTAATCCTTGTTTCCTTAACTCCTTGCTGGTTGTATGCTTGAATATTTGGTACCAAAAGCCTCTGCTGTTCCAGCTGAGAACACCAATTGGAGAGAGGGAGAGAGATGGGATTGTAAGGCTTTCACAATGGTAAAACACGCCCAAAATGGTTGCTTATTGCTTTTGTATTTTCAGCCACCACATCACCATTTACTCCTCATCAAGCCTTGCACAAACCAATGGGTATTGGGTGCCATCCAAGGCACCCCTTGGCAGCTACCCATGCAGCCATTCAGATTCCCAAGCAACTCACCTCAAACTATGCATTTCATTTATCATTGATCATGGAACTCACCCCAAACAAGTCCCCAACGTGTGGGACTTGTTTTGGGTGGTTAAAGCTGAGCAAAACTCTTCCAATTCCCAGTTGAGCTCACTGATTTACGGTCCCATGGGTTTCCATTTTGACTCACCCAACTCAAGGTATTTTTATTCCAACCAACCTCATCACATTTAATGCTTTTCATTCAATGCACATAAGTTGACTCATAAATTGATTTAATTTCAACTCACCTCAGTCCCACTCAACTGATTTAACTCGTGTTTTAGCTCCCTTGAGGGTTCACACGGTCAACAATAGTCAACTCGACCCGTTGGGTCCACTTTTAGCTCCTTGACCCGTTTTTTGACTCCATGACCCAATTATGGGTATTTTGGTCATTTGTAATCGGTTTTTGCATATGGGTCAGGGCTACCCATTTCTTCTCTACTTGATTTCCAATCAAATAAGCTTAACCCCATTTAATTTAAATTCACAAAATGGTCAAATCATCGATTTTGACCCAGTGGGTCCCATTTGGGCCCTTTGACCCATTTAGCCATTTTTGACCCAAATGATGAAAATTACCCATCCAATCAAGCTTAACACTCATAATGTGCTCATATGATTTTAATTTGAGCAATGGACCCCACTATTTCCTTACTTATCATCACAAAATAATTAATTTAACAACCCAGGCGCATTTTGGTAATTTTCCACTTCATTGAGAAATTGGGGTGTTACACAACACTTGGTTGTTTGAACTCACTTATACCAAGTTTGAGTTCAACTACAATTGGTCTAGAGTTTCACAAATTAAACTCAAGTCTCCGACCAAAGTAGGGCATGGGTAAGGTCCTATCCCTTGGGGACGTTTGAATTTTAAATCCAGACCTTTACTCTCAAATCTTTGGAAGTTGGGCTTTTTCATCATTCCATCTTGTGCATTTGGCCCAAGTCCAAAGGTTTGAGACAAGACTCTCCTTCTCATATTTCTAACCATAGTATGAGGAAGTCTCGGTCTATCCCTTTTTTATTTGCCAATTAAGGGACGATGTGAATTATGAGGTGAAAAGTGTTTTCAAGGAACATTAACAAATTGATTTACCTTTTTCTTCTTTGCATGGTGTGGATTTCCAATCACCTCATTTTTCCTCTTCCTTACTCTTTGAGGAAGACCCTTAACCACCTTTGATATAACCTTCATTCTTCTTATCTTGCACTCATGCTTGAAATGCCCGGTTAATCCCCAATAAAAATATTTAATATTTGGAGTGTGTGTGGTGTGGCTTTTTCCCAACACGGATTGGAATATGAGTCTCTTTGGGTTAGATTGAGAAATACCATCCCAATCACAATGAGGTTTCCTTGAGTAACCATGTCTTGAGATTTCTTAATATTTTATCTCCAAGACTTTTTCCAACGTCCTTGAGCTTCAATATTTCATTCTCATAAACTTTTAAAGTTTCTTGAAGCCCATTTTGTGATTCTCCCAACTTCACAATTTCAACATTTGCATTTATCAAATTTGTTGATAGAAGATCATTTTCAATATTGACACATTGGAGTTGGCTAGAGAGTTCGGCATTCTCATTTTTTTGCCTTATTAAGATCCTTAGCCATTCTCATACCTCTAAGAATAGGGCTTTGTAGGATTCTTGGAGGTCATCTTCATCCTCGTCAAGATCCTCTTTACTATCCTCATCTTCACTTGAGGATCCCTCTTGAACATCACAAACAGAGGCTATGAAACATTTCAAATTTTCACCTCTCTCATGATTCTACAATTTGTTATGAGAGGTGGAGCCTTCCACTGAGCTATCTTGAATTCACTATGTGGGGTCTTACACCCTCACAAATAGAGTAGGACTTCCACCGTACTCAATTGATTGGGAATTCCACCCAGTACATGTGCCAGAGACAATGCTCTAGATTTTTTATAGCGGTTCTGGAGCCAAGCCTCCTTAATCCACTTGTCCTAGATTTCTAAAGGTTCAACCAACCCAAGGTTTACTTCCTTATCCCTCTATTTTTTTATAGTGGTTCCAGCTTCCTTTCCTTAGTCCACTTCACAAGATGATTTATAAAATAAAATCACTAAGAAACACTTACCTTTGTATGAGCTCACTTGTAGATGTATGCTTCTTAAAGATTTCTCCTTCCCAATTTGATGTTCAAGCTGTGCAATCACAAGTTGAGAAAAGGTTCCTAGGATATGGATTTGCAAGTTGATCCTAGGCTTAATTCTCTCTCTCTCTCTCTCTCTCTATATATATATATATATATATATGTATATATATATATATATAGAGAGAGAGAGAGAGAGAGAATTAAGCCTAGGATCAACTTGCAAATCCATATATATATATATATCAATTAAATGGTTGATTGGTAAATGATTCACCAAGGCAAAGACTTCTGGAGAGGATTTGATCACACAAATGATTTACCAAGTGTTTAATGTGTGTTTGAGAGAGGTTGGGAGAGGTTTGGGATCTTTGGGATTGCCTTGAGATTTTTCAAGTTGAAGGGTCCAACCAATACCTCCAAAATCTGGAGTTTAAATAAGCATCCCGAAGTTTTTCTAAGTCCTAGTCATCGAGGGGTCGTTCTAGTCAAGAGGTTGGTGCATAAAAATGACCAATGGAATATGACCGTTGAGAGTTGAGTGCGTTTGCAACGGATATAAATCGTATGCACTCGACATGTCTGTATCCACGAGGGGTCGGTCCTGGGTTCACCGATAGGTCGTGATCCCACAAGAGTCTCTGTCTAAGGATAAGTGAAAATGTAACACTTCGGAATTCCATGTTATCCATATTTATGGAATTTGCCATTTTTATTGTGAATTAACGGATATGAACCTTAGATGGGTAAGGTGTTGGGTCAATGGCCCAATTAGGACCCAACAGTTAAGTTATAAGGTCCAATTTAAATTAAATGGGGCTGAAGTGAAATGGTAATGCAATATATCTATAAACAAGGGATCTAGATTAAGTGGCATGGGCATAGAGGGAACATGGAAGATTGCAGACGGTTGTAGAGACTTGGAGGGGAAGCCAAGATAAGGATATGCGTGTGAGGTGTATGATGATAAGGTGTCAACGGATGTGAGGTTTTAGGATGACATGGAAACGTATATTAACTAGATTTTAGGAGTTTTAGTTGAACAAGGATTGCCTAAGATGGGCAACACGTCTAGATGAGTTGGGATCAAGCAATGACATCTGATTGCCTAATCCAAATAAAGAAGATGTCTAAAATTAGATAGGTTGCTTGACCGAGTAGGAGATATGCGCATCCACTGTGATGTGCTAGAATATCTTTAAAAGGAGTCTTTTCCTTTGTCAAAGAGCGATACTAGTAAGGTGCTAAATGGAGAGGATATCGGCAATCTTTTAAAGATAGGACCGATTGGAAGTATTACAAAACAAAGGCAGCCGAGCAAAGGAAAGGTAGTGCATACCGACGCTACATTCAAAGAGAGATAGCATAAGAAGGAAGGGGCGCACGGCACACACAAAATTCAAGGGAAGGGATTGACGCTGGGTGCTCTGGCAAGAAGGTATTCTCAGCAGTGTGTAGAGAAGGTGAGCGCAGCCAGCCATGTGAAAGATCAAGAAGAAAGAGACCAAGGAAGGAAAGGATCGGATGAACAAATCGGAGCGAAGGAAAACCGGAGGAGTCGAGGAATCGGTAAGTAAATGATTAAGTTTACATAATCAAGAAAAGAGGGTCAAGGACAATGGCCGAACCCAAATTTTATATGGTTAAAGACCCATTGATGAACCAACATGGCCGAACCCCATGAAAAGTGATTAAAGAATTTATATGGGTTTTAAGGATTTTTAAGAGGAAGTAATGAACCATAGGGTTCGGCCATATGGTATGGCCGAACCCCATGGAAAGGATAATAATGAATTATAATGGATTTAAAGGATGGAGAAATTATAGATGTATGTTGATGAGATTAAAAGGTTTAAAAAGGGTTTAAAAGGATGTATCATTTAGTTTAATGGAAATAATGATTTCCATGGAAGAGAAATTAATGGCTGAATGGGAACTATCAAATGATGGTTGTATGATTTCTAAAGAAATTAAGGAACCATAGGGTTCGGCCATGGTGTATGGCCGAACCCCATGGAGGTGTATTGGTATGGTTAATGGATTTTGAATGATGAAAACTATGGGTGTTGGTTAATAATTTTATTGGGTGTCAAAGCATAAAAATTATAGATGTATGTGAAGAATTTTTAAAGGGGGTTTAAATGGATGTTTTATGATGGAGAAAATGGAATTCATACATCATAGGGTTCGGCCATACAATATGGCTGAACCCCATGAACCAATTTTTATGGGTCATGTATGGACCTAATTTGTTTAAAGGAATGGAGGATTATGATAAGTAATTAGCCATGATAAAAAAAGTAATGGCAATGTTGTAAATAGGTAAAAATCATGGACACCATGGCCGAACCCCATGGGGAAGGTTTGGTGGACTTAGATTTTTATCAATGCTAAATAATTATGGTATAATTGATTAGATGTATGAATTAAGGGTAGTATGATCTTGGTTTTAAATTAATGATCAAAGGACTATAAGAAAGGCACCAAAATAAGGAAGTGAGGTTCGGCCATGTTGTATGGCCGAACCCCACAAGGTTGTATTTTTTGGACTTAGGTGGCTACCAAGGTAGATGACTAATTGTTAAATGATTAACTAAGAGGTGATGGAGTAATAAATTCAAGAGAGGCACTAAAATCAAGTTAGTGAGGTTCAGCCATGGTATATGGCCGAACCCCACAAAGTGTGTTTATGGTTTTGGACATTACTGTAAATCAAATGGGACATGGTTTTAATTGATTGATATATTATAAGGTAACGGGACCTCACAAGTTGTGTACGATCGTGAGCGGTTACCGGACGAAAGTCCAAGGACACGATAGTGGTCTTTGGTAGGATTCCACCTTTTTGAAACCATGGGTTTATGTAAAATGTTTTTATCTTATTTTGATGAATTTATATTGTAAAAGATATGTTCCAAATGTGAGTTTTAATGCTATGTTTATAAGGTAAATAGCATGTGTTTCATTAGCATCTCATGCATGGCATGGGGTGAAGGATATGTAACCAAAGGGGCCACACTCTGTCGGGGCGTTCGAAAAACCTATGTGGGATACCTTGATGTGCATTTCCATCAAGAAGAAACCAGAGGGGCCACACTCTGTTGGGGCGTCCGAAAGACCTATGTGGGGGTACTTATATGTACTTGTGATAGGTGGGACTCATTGAATTTGACATCATGACATGGCATGGTTTATATGGTTTTTGACATTATGATATTATTAAATATGTTTTGTACTAACCATGTGTTAGCCCTAAATGGAATACCTACTAGGCACGTTTTTCTAACGCCCTACTTCTACCCTAGTGGATGATACAGGAAACGAAGGAAATGATGAACGCGAAAAGGGCCAAGCATAGGAGCTTGGATGCTTTTAGTTTTTATTTTGATTAAGTTACTTATGAATTTGTAATTTGAGTAAATCGACTTCGGGCATATAATAATTTAGATTAATTGCTATGGTTGGATATTTAGTTGGATAATTATGTTATGTTAATTATTGATTAAAGACTTGAAGTACTTTGCTATCTAAAATGGAATAGAATTTGGTTCTATTATAATTCCGCAATTATGATTTTAATCCGCATGTGTATATTGTTATGTGTGAACCGTTTTCAAGGACTTAGTCCATGCACGTATAAGGTTGGCCAGTTAAAGGTCGGACTTTAGAAGTTCGGACTTAGGTCGCGTCGTGACGTCCCACTCTCTATCATTTTTTTTTAAAAAAATAGACTTTGATTTTCGGAAAGCAAAGAGTTAAAAAGGGCGGGGCGTTACAATTGGTATCAAAACGAAACAGAAAGATGAATCTTTCGAAGTAACATTAAGACGGTATCATGTCTCACTAACAGATAAGAATCCCAACTGACCGACTCTTCGGAGTCTCTGCATGGGGGCCGGATTAATTTACTTCGTTAGACTAAGACGGAACATTCAATTTGAGAACAACAATGAATGATAGCAGAGGAAGTACAATCAAAATAAACGGATTTATCAAAAATAGCAAACTAGGATATATTTCCCCAATATACCCAAATTGAGAAACAAATAATAGTTACTTAGGGAATCGCCCAAAAACAAAGAAAAATCAAGAATGCTTATTTGGAAATTTCCCCGAAGATAGGAAAATACAAACTTTACGATGAAAACTAAGTCATGATATTTTTCAATGGCTTAGGGAAAAATGCCTCCAAAGAGAAATACAAGACAAAACCAGAAAAGGAAGGAAAAGGAGGAAGAAAAATCTCAACATGAAGAGGAGGAACGATAATCTCGACATGAAGAGGAAGAACAACCATCCCACCAAGAGGAGGAGGAACAAAGCAGCGTTAATATACAGGTGGTGCCTCCTGAACTACAAAACTTGGTTCAAGCGGTGGTCACTTCGGTGCATAAACAGCACTTGAATGGGAATGGAACCACCAACGAGACCAATGACAGGAGCATGGTCAGGGACTTCTAGCAACAACGCCCTCCTTACTTCAAAGGGAGAGAAGGGGCTGTCGGAGCAGAAATTAGCTGAAGAAGATCACTCAGATCTTGACCCTACTCAAGATCATGAGTCATGCTGACAAAATTTTACTGGCCACGTCACAACTAATCGATGATGCCGGTAATTGGTGGGAAGTGGTAGAGAAGCAGCAAGCACTCCTTCCGGAAGGAGAGAGGACTGCGATGACTTGGGATCAGTTCTCAGCTACCTTCTTGGACCATTATGTCCCTGAGGAGGAGCAGGAGCGCCAGACTCAAGCTTTTCTATCTTTGGTACAAGGTACCATGACGGTGGCAGAGTACCACCAGGAATTTCTCAGTTTGTCTTGCTATGCATTTATATGGTGCATACAGAGTATCGGAGGGCACGTAAGTTTGAGCGGGGCCTACGGCCAAGCATAAGGGCCAAGGTAACCATATTCAAGGCAGCTACATTGGCAGAGCTGGTCAGAAGGGCCACTATAGCAGAGCAAGAGATGACTGAGTTAGCTCGTTTTGACAACCGCCGAGCTCGGAGTGGGAGGGGTACTTTTCAACCCAACAAGAAGTTCCGACAGAACTTTAGCAGACCTCACCATCCACTGGGTCAACTGGGGGCTTTCGTCCCAATCATCCCTCCCCATCTGCATCAGTCACTCAGGCTCCCAGAAGGGTGAACAACTACTTTCATTGTGATCAACCGGGCCATTTTAAGAGGGAATACCCACAACTCAGTAAACCCTCTAATTCAAGAGATTCATTTCGTTCACCAGCTAGGCCAGCTAATTCACGAGGAGGCAGAACATTTAATCAGGCGGGAGGGACGCCTACAGGATCTGGACGGTTGTTTACCTTAGCTCCTCCAACAACAGTGGATCACTCTGTGATTCAAGGTATGACTGTAGTCAGTAGTTCCTACGCCTTTGCTTTATTTGATTCTGGAGAATCCCACTCTTTCATATCTGCTGCATTCATATCTGCAACTGGAACTTTAATACAAAAGCTGTCCACATCACTCACCATTATATCCCTCGTCGGAGACACATCATTGGGGCTTATATGCACAGCAGTGAATACTGAACTCGCTGGACTCAGATTTGAGTTCAACTATTTGGTACTCGATATGACAAAGTACGATATTATCTTCGGCATGGACTGGTTGGCTAGCTTTCAGGCCAACATTGATTGCTATCGCCGCAGAGTGACATTTTGGTCACCCGAGGGAAAACAACATGTGGTGCGTACTGACAAACAAAGCAGACTGCATGAAGGGTTGAGTCATCTGGTATTGAACAGTATCAGAATCAACAAGGCACCAGTGGCTGAACTTCCGGTAATAGTAAAGGACTATGCGGATGTATTCCCAAAAGAACTCCCTAGCTTGCCTCCCATGAGGGAGATTAATTTTGAAATCAAGCTGTACCCTGGCACTGTACCAGTGTCGTTACCACACTACCGGATGGCACCAACGGAGATGTCCGAGCTAAAGAAGCAGATTGATGAACTGCTCAGACTGGGTTGCATCCGGAACAGTACATCGGCTTGGGGAGCTTTGGTTTTTTTTGTGAAGAAGAAGGATGGTTCACTCTGTATATGTGTGGATTTTCGAAAATTGAACCAGCTGACGGTCAGAAACAAGTACCCTCTACCCAGGATCGATGATCTATTTGATCAACTTAGAGGTTCCAGTCATTTCTCTAAGATTGAACTGATGTCCGGATACCATCAAATCCGGGCTAGGGAGGAAGACATAGAAAAGGCAGCCTTCAAAACGCGGTATGGACTATACGAGTTTGTAGTCATGCTATTTCGACTCACCAATGCACCAACTGTGTTCATGGATCTAATGAACAGGATTTTCCGTCCTTACTTGGACTAATTTGTCATTGTATTTATTGATGACATTTTGATTTATTCCAAAACTAAGGAAGAACATGCTAAGCACTTGAGGATAGTTCTGGACACTTTGAGGAAGAACGAGTTATATGCCAAAGCCAGCAAGTGTGAATTCTGGCTACCCAAGGTTAACTTCTTGGGACATGTCATATCAACAGAAGGTATAGCCGTGGATCCGGCTAAAGTGGTGGCAGTGGGAGAATGGAAAGAACCAAAGAATGTAACCGAGATCCGTAACTTCTTGGGTTTGGCTAGTTAGTACAGGAAGTTTATCATGGACTTCTCCAAGATAGCATCTCCACTTACCCGGCTCACTCAGAAAGGAGTCAAATTTGAGTGGTCAGATGTGTGCAACCAGAGTTCGAGGACCTGAAAGATAGACTTACAACGACTCCTATATTGATTTTTCCAGAAAGAGGCAAGGGTTATGAGGTACAATGCGACGCTTCAGGAGAGGGACCTGGGTACGTCCTCAGTCAAACTCATCGTGTGGTGGCTTATGGTTCAAGACAATTGAAAATACATGAATGCCTCTATCCTACGCACGATCTTGAACTAGCCGCAGTGGTCTTCGCTCTCAAAAGCTGGAGACATTATCTATATGGCGAGAAATTTGAAGTGTTTTCAGATCATAAGAGCTTGAAGTACTTGTTTGATCAGAAAGAGCTCAACCTGAGGCAGCGCAGATGGATGGAATATCTGCAGGATTATGAGTTCGCACTTCGTTATCACCTTGGCAAGGCGACCAAGGTGGCAGATGCCCTCATTCGCATATCACATGCATCAGTGGCATGTTTAATCAGGACAGAATGGGAAATGTTGAATACCATACGAGAGTTCAATCTATATATCAATAACCATGGGAGTATGTACAATTTGATCATATGGTCCAACATGGTTACTAAGATTGAACAGGAACAACGGATAGACCCGGAAGTGGAGGAGATATGGGCCAAGATGTCTACTGGTGAAGTCATACCGGATGGGAGTTACGACCAGGAAAAGGTCTTGTATTTCGAGGAAGGATATATGTGCCTAAGAGATGCAGAAAAGAGTTACTGATTGAGGCACATCAGACCAAACTCTCTATTCATCCAGGCAGTACCAAGATGTATCACGACCTGAAGAGACATTACTGGTGGCATTGACTCAAGAGGGATGTGGCAGAATTTGTGGCTCATTGCTTAACGTGTCAGCAGGTTAAGATGGAACATCAGAAGCCACCAGGGTTACTCAAACCCTTACCAGTGCCGGAATGGAAATGGGAACACATCTCCATTCATTTTGTGACAGGGTTGCCAAGGTCTTCAAAGGGCAACGATGTGATATGGGTCGTGGTAGACCGACTGACCAAGTCTACACATCTCATTCCCATCAGGATGACAAACTCATCTGAGACTTTGGGTCGGCGGTATATCAAGGATATCATCAGATTGCATGGTATACCTCGGACTATTGTGTCCGACAGAGATGGTCAATTCACCGGCAGAGTATGGCAGAGCATGCAGTCGGCCATGGGAACAAACCTACTGACTAGCACAGCATTCCATCCACAGACTGATGGGCAGTCTGAGAGGACAATACAAACATTGGAGGATATGCTGAGAGCATGCATGCTGGATTTTAAGGGTGGATGGGAGGATCACTTGCCGTTGGTAGAATTCTCATACAACAACACTTACCAGGCAAGCCTCCAGATGGCTCCATTTGAGGCATTATATGGTAGACCATGTAGATCACCCGTGTGATGGACAGAGGCCGAAGAGCCTGCACTGATTGGACCCAAGTTCGTTGCAGAGACTACAGCGCAGATGCAGTTGATACGACAACATCTATTGGCTGCGCAGAGTCGTCAGAAGAGCTATGCTGGCAAGAGGAGGAGGTTCCTTGAATCTGAAGTGGGGACATGGTGTTCTTGAAAGTCTCGCCACGAAAGGGATACATGAGATTTGGAAAGAAGGGGAAATTGTCGCCAAGATATGTGGGACCATTTTCAATCATAAGAAGGATGGGGGACGTAGCTTATCAATTGGCACTCCCTTCATAGTTGGCATATTTACATGATGTGTTCCATATATCAATGTTGAGGAAGTACAATCCTGATCCTTCTCATGTACTGAACATACAAGACATAGAGGTCCAAAGTGACGTGACGTACGTCGAAAAGCCTGTCCGAGTGGTGGACACAAAACAAAGGGTATTAGGGAACCGAGCGATCCAGTTTGTCAAGGTAGTATGGTATCGACATGGCATTGAGGAAGCCACTTGAGAACTCGAGTCGGAAATGAGAACAGCTCATCCTGAGCTATTTATGTAAATGTTTGAAACCCTATTTCACTCGATTTTCGGGACGAAAATTTTAAAAAGAGGGTTGTATTGTAACACTTCGGAATTCCATGTTATCAATATTTATGGAATTTGCCATTTTTATTGTGAATTAACGGATATGAACCTTAGATGGGTAAGGTGTTGGGTCAATGGCCCAATTAGGACCCAACGGTTAAGTTATAAGGTCCAATTTAAATTAAATGGGGCTGAATTAAAATGGTAATGCAATATATCTATAAACAAGGGATCTAGATTAAGTGGCATGGGCATAGAGGGAACTTGGAAGCTTGCAGACGGTTGTAGAGACTTGGAGGGGAAGCCAAGATAAGGATATACATGTGAGGTGTATGATGATAAGGTGTCAACGGATGTGAGGTTTTAGGATGACATGGAAACGTATATTGACTAGATTTTAGGAGTTTTAGTTGAACAAGGATTGCCTAAGATGGGCAACACGCCTAGATGAGTTGGGACTGGGCAATGACATCTGATTGCCTAAGCCAAATAAAGAAGATGTCTAAAATTAGATAGGTTGCTTGGCCGAGTAGGAGATATGCGCATCCACTGTGATGTGCTAGAATCTCTTTAAAAGGAGTCCTTTCCTTTGTCAAAGAGCGATACTAGGAAGGTGCTAAATTGAGAGGATATCGGCAATCTTCTAAAGATAGGACCGGATGGAAGTATTACAAAACAAAGTCAGCCGAGCAAAGGAAAGGTAGTGCACACCGACGCTACATTCAAAGAGAGACAGCATAAGAAGGAAGGGGAGCACGGCACACACAAAATCAAGGGAAGGGATTGAAGCTGGGTGCTCTGGCAAGAAGGTATTCTCGGCAGTGTGTAGAGAAGATGAGAGCAGCCAACCCTGTGAAAGATCAAGAAGAAAGAGGATAAGGAAGGAAAGGATCGGAAGAACAAGTCGGAGCGAAGGAAAACCGGAGGAGTCACGGAATCGGTAAGTAAATTATTAAGTTTACATAATCAAGAAAAGAGGGTCAAGGACAATTGCCGAACCCTAATTTTATATGGTTAACGACCCATTGATGAACCATAGGGTTCGGCCATGTTGTATGGCTGAACCCCGTGAAAAGTGATTAAAGAATTTATATGGGTTTTAAGGATGTTTAAGAGGAAGTAATGAACCATAGGGTTCGGCCATGTGGTATGGCCAAACCCCATGGAAAGGATAATAATGAATTATAATGGATTTAAAGGATGGAGAAATTATAGATGTATGTTGATGAGATTAAAAGGTTTAAAAAGGGTTTAAAAGGATGTACCATTTAGTTTAATGGAAATAAGGATTTCCATGGAAGAGAAATTAATGGATAAATGGGAACTATCAAATGATGGTTGTATGATTTCTAAAGAAATTAAAGAACGGTTTCGACATGGTGTATAGCCGAACTCCATGGAGGTGTATTGGTATGGTTAATGGATTTTGAATGATGAAAACTATGGGAGTTGGTTAATAATTTTATTGGGTGTCAATGCATAAAAATTATAGATGTATGTTAAGAATTTTAAAGGGGGTTTAAATGGATGTTTTATGATGGAGAAAATGGAATTTAGACATCATAGGGTTCGGCCATACAATATGGCCGAAACCCATGAACCAATTTTTATGGGTCATATATGGACCTAATATGTTTAAAGGAATGGAGGATTAACATAAGTAATTAGCCATAATAAAAAGAGTAATGGCAATGTTGTAAATAGGTAAAAATCATGGACCATAGGTTCGGCCATGGTGTATGGCCGAACCCCATGGGGAAGGTTTGGTGGACTTAGATTTTTATCAATGCTAAATAATTATGGTATAATTGATTAGATGTATGAATTAAGGGTAGTATGTTCTTGGCTTTAAATTAATGATCAAAGGACTATAAGAAAGGCACCAAAATAAGGAAGTGAGGTTTGGCCATGTTGTATGGCCGAACCCCACAAGGTTGTATTTTGTGGACTTAGGTGGCTACCAAGGTAGATGACTAATTGTTCAGTGATTAACTAAGAGGTGATGGAGTAATAAATTCAAGAGAGGCACTAAAATCAAGTTAGTGAGGTTCGGTCATGGTATATGACCGAACCCCACAAAGTGTGTTTATGGTTTTGGACATTACTGTAAATCAAATGGGACATGGTTTTAATTGATTGATATATTTTAAGGTAACGGGACCTCACAAGGTGTGTACGATCGTGTGCGGTTACCGGACGAAAGTGCAAGGATACGATAGTGGTCTTTAGTAGGATTCCACCTCTTTGAAACCATGGGTTTATGTAAAATGTTTTTATCTTATTTTGATGAATTTATGTTGTAAAAGATATGTTCCAAATGTGAGTTTTAATGCTATGTTTATAAGGTAAATAGCATGTGTTTCTTTAGCATCTCATGCACGGCATGGGGTGAAGGATATGTAACCGAAGGGGCCACACTCCGTCGGGGTGTCTGAAAAACCTATGTGGGATACCTTAATGTGCATTTCCATCAAGAAGAAACCGGAGGGGCCACACTCCGTTTTGGGGAGTCCGAAAGACCTATGTGGGGTACTTATATGTACTTCTGATGGGTGGGACTCATTGCATTTGACGTCATGACATGGCATGGTTTATTTGGTTTTTGACATTATGATATTATTATATATGTTTTGTACTAACCATGTGTTAGCCCTAAATGGAATACCTACTGGGCACGTTGTTCTAACGCCCTACTTCTACCCTAGTGGATGATACAGGAAACGAAGGAAACGATGAACGCGAAAAGGGCCAAGCATAGGAGCTTGGATGCTTTTAGTTTTTATTTTGATAAAGTTGTTTATCAATTTGTAATCTGAGTAACTAGACTTCGGGCATGTAATAATTTAAATAATTTGCTATGGTTGGATGTTTAGTTGGATAATTATGTTATGTTAATTATTGATTAAAGACTTGAAGTACTTTGCTATCTAAAATGTAATAAAATTAGGTTTATTATAATTCCGCAGTTATGATTTTAATCTGCATGTGTATATTGTTATGTGTGAACCGTTTTCAAGGACTTAGTCCATGCACATATAAGGTTGGCCAGTTAAGGGTCGGACTTTAGAAGTTCGGACTTAGCTCGCGTCGTGACGTCCCTTTCTCTGTCACTTTTTTTTTTAAAAAATAGACTCTGATTTTCGGAAAGCGTAGAGTGAAAAAGGGCAGGACGTTACAGAAAAAGACAGTATTTTGACAAAAATGAGTTTTTTCACACCGGCACGTCGTTTCCACCGAGGGCTCAGTCCTGGGTCCACCGACGGGTCGTGATCCACGACAGGTTGGTCCTGGGTTTTTCAGCAGAACTCCCTTTCACTAAAATGGTCATATCTTGGGCTCCCAAACTCTGTTTTGAGTGTTCTTGGGCTATGTGAAAATCTCTTTCAATGATATATACAACCATGGTGTTCTTACTAGTGCATTACAACATTTCTTTGGTTGAAAGAGTCTTCCAAGTCAAGACATTTTCACACTCAACATTTTTGTCAAGATTTGTTCATAGATGCTCCAAGTCCTTGGTCCATTTTATCTAGGCGTACTTATGTTTTACTAATATGAGTTCTAAGCCTAGGAAAGACCTTCTCTAAGGTGTTGGGTACCACCTAAAATCATCTATGGCCAATTATCTTCGTGATTGCCATACACAGTGATGATGAAGCCACACTTGATCCTCCAATGCTTGAGTTCTTGATTCAATCTTCATCACTTGAGTCTTGATCATTGCTTCAACACGTCCAAGACAATGCTTCACCTAAGTCATGAAATTGACAAATATGTGACTCGGCAAATTGGGGCACTAACAATATGTATTGAGTTTCTGAGAGAGAGGGGAAATGATGATCAACTAGGATAGATATTGGTAGAACCAATTTCCTAGTCACCCTGGAACTGTGATTTCTTTATGACAGCTACAAGGTGGACGTCGGCACACATTGGGAGGATCTAGAAGAAGCACACGTCACGAGTAAGAGATCAAAGGCAAGTCTTCTTGGTTTTAATTTTATTTAACACCTTTGTCCCGTGAAAGTGGATTAAGGAGTTTTGGCTTCGGAACCACTATAAAAAATCTAAAGCGTCATCTCTGGCACATGTGATGGGTGGAATTCCCAGCCAAATGAATAGGTGGAATTCCTATTCTACATGTGATGGGTGAAATTCCCAGCCGATTGAGTGAGGTGGAATTCCTACTCTAATTGTGAGGGTGTAAGTCTCCACTTAGTGGATTTGGGGATACCTCAAGGTTGAGTTAGCCCTAACAGTGGATGTAGGTTGGATAACCGAACCACTATAAATTTGGTCTTATGGTGTTTTATTATTGTGTTTTTGTATTTAGTATTTAAGTACTCTTCTCAACACACATCACTTTGCACTTGATTATCTTATTTTATACATTGTGCACAATCATCAATAATCAAACAATATGCAAAGGGTTATAAAATTAGTGTGATCATTTAAGGAATTAGAAACAATGTATCACACTAAGCAAATCTCTTAATTAATATTGTCATTCCGCTGCACTTAAACTTTAAACAATCAATGAATTTGTAAATACCATGGAAACTGGGATTGACCTATTCACCCCCCTCTAGGGTCAACCATGTTCTAGCACAGAACGAAACTTTCACTATTGAAATCCACATGTAGAAAGTTAGAAAATTGAATTAAACATGGAAAAAATAAACAAACCCTATCTGGATAATGTTGCATTACTTTAATTATAAAAAGGGTGAATAGTATCCCAAAGACTAAAAAAAAATCATAAAATCACTGAATTGAAGTTGTTTAGCTTTAAAACTCACACACACGGATGACCTTCAGGTGCCATACACTTTGAATTTCTAAGATTGTGTGAACGTTTACCGATTTTTCAAAAAGCTTTGGATTCGCGAAACTTTACCTTCCATGGAGAGAATTTAAAGAAATGAGGCAGGTGTTTTTTGGTACTTTGGAAGAATTACAAAAATTATAAATATACCTCTTCTATAACCCATGGACGAATTTTGCAATGCACTTTCTTCTCCTTTGTGTTTTCTCTCCATTTTCTTGGTAAGTTAAATTTATTTTTTAATTAGTTAATTAATTTATTTTTTTCTTCTCTTTAATCTTAATTCGTTTCTTTAATTACTATTTCTTGCAAATCTCTCTCAAGAAAATTTGACCAACATGATATAAGAAATTGGTGCAATTCGAACATGATAGAGAAAGAGAAAAATCAAAATTTCAAACCATGGAAATTTATTTTGAAACCACCATGGATTAGATCTAAAATTTCGACCTTGGAAGGTTGGATTTTTGGGTTTAAAAACTTGGGGCTTTTGTTAGTTGATTTTGATTATGTAGAAATTGATTTAAAACCATGCAAATTCATGTGCAATTAACGACTTTCACGGATTAAAAATTTGGAAATTTAATTTCTATGGATGGAAAATTTTATTTTGGGATTCCAAACCATCCAACCTCTCCATGGACAGGTTTTACATGATTGGGAATTGATTGTAGAATGTAGAATTCGAATTTGTTAAATTGATTTAGGTCTATGGAAAATCGGCCATGAAATTTGGGGTTTTTTATTCCAAAATTTGTATTTTTATGGATTGATGTTTGTTAAATGAACTGGTTCATGTGAGGAGTAAAGAGAGGAAACCGGGCTTGTTGTTCAAAATTGATATGGAGAAAGCCTACGATTGTGTGGATTGGTCTTTTATTGGTTACCTGTTTGAAAGGATGGGCTTTGGTGCTAAATGGAGGAGATGGATGAAGGCTTGCATGGAAAATACGAGTTACTTGGTCTTAGTGAATGGTTCTCCTACAACTCCAATTTTTACTAATAGGGGCTTGAGATAGGGGGACCCTCTCTCTCCTTTCATTTTTACAATGGTGAGAGAAAGTCTAAATAGGTTGGTGCTCAAGGCTAAGGATTTAGGTCTCGTGAGGGGTTTCAAGGTGTGCCTTGGGGGGCCAGTGACTACTCACCTTCAATTTGCAAGCGATACTTTATTCTTTTGTGATTATGACAAGTCAGAAATTCTTGGTTTTCGAGCCATCCTTAGTTGTTTCGATTTGGTTTCTGGGCTTCAAATCAATTTGGGAAAAAATACAATCATCGGGAATGGGATAGAAAGTGCAGTGGTCAAAGATTGGGCTGAGGCGGTAGGCTGTAGTGTTGGGAGACTCCCTCTCTCTTACTTGGGCCTCCCTATCGGCGGTAACCATCGGTTTAAAAAGTTTTGGGTCCCAGTAGTGGAAAAGATAAAAAAACAGGCTGGGTGGGGTAAAAAGTACCTACCATTGGGTGGTAGGTCACTCTTTTAAAATCAGTGCTGATCAATCTTCCAACTTATTTTTTCTCTCTCTTTGAAATCACCAAAGGGATGGCCAATACTGTGGAGAAAATGTTTAGGAGGTTCTTGTGGGGAGATCAAGAGGAAAAAAGGAGAGTGCACTTGGTGGCTTGGACCGAGGTTTCAAATGCTAAATATAATGGTGGTTTAGGTTTAGTTCCTATTCGGATGAGAAATGAGGTTTTATTGTGTAAGTGGGGATGGCGCTTTCGGAGGGAACAAAATGCCTTGTGGGTTTGACATGTGTCCTCTTTGAATTAATTTCTCCCCAAGTTTCTCTGATTTTCAATCTCCAAAAATTTGTGTAACTTGACTCTACATCTCCAAATTTGAATTTAGCATTAATACTGTCCAAATACATTGCATTTTCTTCTCCAATAATCACTCATCTCCACATTAGTTTCATTTGCACAGTACTCCATTCGAATTTTATTTATTGACACTGGCAATATCCTATTTCATGCGAATTTTCACTAGGCCCCACTTAATTTTTGTTGTCTTCGTTCTTGGGCCTCAAACTTGGATCACAACTTGGGCTTTGGATTACAGGCTTGGGCATCTGGGCTTCAGTTTGGCCTTGACACTGGTGAACTTTGGCTCATGGACTCTGACTTCAAATGAGCTTTGACTTCAGACTTGGATCAGATCAGTGGGCCCATTTGTGTGTTTATAAATTTTTATCACCTTTGCAATTTAACAGAGTCTAAGCTTATTATTATAATTCAAACTCTGATATCTGGATCTAAATTATAATAATTTACATTAAATCCAAAGTGAAATTAGGTGGTAAAAATTACAAACTTTCTAAAATTATGAATATGTCCCATTTTTCTGTATTTCTTTTTATTTTTAGCTCAATTTCTTGTAATGTCCTTATTTTTCCTACAAAACTCAAAAATAATATTAAACATATCTAATATACACAAAATCAAGACTAACTAATCCGATAATCAAAGGTAAAATTGTCATTTTTCAGTGCTCAACAGATACCCCAAACTTAGATTTTGCTAGCCCTTGAGCAAAACTAAACTAAAAACTAAGACTTAGAAACTTGAAAACCTAATCTAACCTAAAGTACACCACTTTCGTTGGTATTCTCGATTGCATTTAGCATATCCAATGAGCCTTTAAAACCCTAGGTTACCCCTAGTGGACGAGTTATAGTCTTGTGAGGGCTTGCAGTGATGATACCCACAAACATCAATTTTTTTAACAAAAACATGTAAAAAAAAAATCTACACATCATACAATTCTAAAATTCATTTTACAAAACTTATACTTAGAATGTAGTGTGTGATTAGCCATTATTTAAGTAACCCTCACTTTCCAAATAGACATAAGTTTTGTATCAACAACAAAAAATGTGCTTTGACTTCAAACATCACCAGATATATCTCTTAGAAAGACTAACGCTCAGAGGTTTGGGTTTATTTTTCTCTTAAAGGTATATGTGAGCGGAGTTTATGTATTCTAAATTAAATTCTCACATATGTATTTAGAAAGCCGACACATATCTGAAAGTTCCCCTAAGTGCTTAGAATCGGATTAACCTTATAAGGGGTGAATAGGGTAATCACAAATTATGGCCTCTTAAAATTTTATTGATTAATAAAGTGCGGAATTAAAAAATTTAATTAAGAGTGTGTGTTATGCAATGTGTACAACGTAAACAATCAAGTAGACAAGAGATAATACACGATTTATAGTGGTTTGGTTAGCCAACCTACATCCACCATAGAGACTTACTCAACCTTGACCTATCTCCAATTCACTAAATGTTGGAATTACGCCAACACAATAAAATATGACTTTCTGTAACACCCCGGATTTTCAAGCTATGGATATATATATATATGGAAATTGTCCTTTTAATTTGTAAATTAATGGAGATGGACCTTAGATGGATAAGGAGTTGGGTCAATTGCCCAATTAAGACCCAACGGATGGTGGATATGGTTCAATGGCATTAAATGGATGAGGTTCGGCCATCATGTATGGCCGAACCCCATCAAAGGATTATAATCTCAGATACATGATTTTTAAATGGGAATGATGAATCCCATGGGGAAAGTTTTATGGACTTAGGGCTTTTATGAATGTTAGATGATTAACTCATGTATGATTGGTTAATGTAAAACTAATGGAATGATCTTGGACTTAATGTAAAGATCAAAGGACTAAAAAGAGACACAAAACCAAGTGAGTGAGGTTCGGCCATGTTGTATGGCCGAACCCCACTAAGTTATCTTTATGGACTTAAACATGGTTGGAAATCAAAGGGGTCTTTGGTTTGACTAATTTATATGTAATAAGGTAACGAGGTCTCACAAGCGTTGTATGATCGGCTAGGCGCGATCGGTGAGTGGTTTCGGACAAAAACGTAGGGACACATAAGTTTGTCATTGGTAGGTTTCCTACATCATTGAAAACTATGGGAAGTGTACAATGGTTTTAATTCTTATTTTGATGAGTTACTTTGTATCAAATGATATATTTCAAATGTGAGATTTTAAAGGCTATCATTGTATTATTGCATAGCATATGGACATTTGCATCTTATGCATGGCATGGGAGCGATGATTTGTAACCGGAGGCCATGCTCCGTCGGGGCGTCCGTAAGGCATCTGTGGGAAGACCTTGATGTGCATTATCCATCAAGAGGTGACCAGAGGCCACACTCCGTCGGGGAGTCCGAAAGACCACTGTGGGGATAGAGGTAACCGGAGGCCACATTCCGTCGGGGCGTCCGAAAGACCACTGTGGGGATACCTTGATGAGGAGTTTTCATCAAAAGGATACCATGTGTTTGTGATGGGTGGGACTCATTGCATATGATAGCATGGCATGGCATTGAATCGGCATGATTATCATCTTTATTATCATGCAATGTTTCTAGTTTTTATCTGTATGATTAGATCTCTATTATCATACACTATTTTGGATACGATGCTTTACAAGTATGGTATGATATATTATATTTGGATTTTTGGTACTACCCATGTGTTGACCCTAATTGGAATACCTACTGGGCACGTTGTCTAACGCCCTACTTCTACCCTAGTTGATGACACATGGAATGGACTGAACGAGGAACGAGATTGGAGCCAAGCTTAGGAGCATGGATGATTAAGTTATATTTTGTTTAAGTTATTCATGGACTATATATTTGAAAAGCTAGCATTCGAGATTATAATATCGTAGGTATATTTGCTATGGATTGGATGGTTAATATTGGATATTTAACTTAAGGTAATTATTATTAAGTGATGGATGTCCTTACTATCTAAAATGGAATAGGATTGTTATCCTATTGTAATTCCGCATGTATGATTTATTTCGTAAGTTAACTTGAGTACGTGTGAACCATTTTAGTGGATTTGGTCCACGCACACGTATGGTTGGCCAGTTAAGGGTCGGGTTTTGGAAGCTCGGACTTAGCTCGCGTCGTGACGTCCCGCTCTCACTCACTCTTCTATTTAAAAAAAAAAAAATAGACTCTGATTTTCGAAAAGCGAGTGAAAAAAGGCGGGGCGTTACACTTTCACCTACCAAATTGACTGAGCCTTTCATCCAATTCCTATCCCACTATTTTTAATAGTGGTTAAAGAAAAAAACTATCTCTTTAATCCACTTCACATTATGTTGATTTTTAAAGAAAAATCTAAACTAAGTACTTGCCTTTGAATCCTTTGCAAATGAAGATGTAAGCTTTCAAACGACCCAATCAAATATGTTCTTGTACAATCTCGATGTTGAAGAAGACTCACCGTGTAGAGCAACCACAATCCATGGGTATGTCCTTCTAGAAAATTGGATTCCAATTTCTATCCTACAATCTTTAGCTTAATCCTTCTCTCTTAATCTCAACCACAAGGGATTGGATACTTGAATGATGTGTATTTGATTTTCCAAGAGAGAATAAACCAAGAGGTTCTGCATTTGATCCTTTGGAGAATTCCTCACTGGTAGGTGGCTCAAATGAATGTACTTTAATCCTCTACCAACTCCCAAAATAGTGTTTGTATTGATAGGCAACATAAAGAATTTTGTCACCTCGGTACACACGATCGATCGCCAATACACTATCGATCATCCGTGTTTAAAATCCTGCTCACCAACCCGACTGTTGCACATTAAATGCACAGTAACGATAACCTCACAATTGATCATGCCACATGATTGATCATCCGTGTTTCTGTAACACCCCGCCCTTTTCACTCAAAATCAGAGTCTATTTTTTTTTTTTAAACTAAAGTGATAGAGAGCGGAGTGTCACGACGTGAGCTAAGTCCAAGCTTCCAAAGCTCGACCCTTAACTGGCCAACCATACGTGTGCGTGGACCAAGTCCACTAAAATGGTTCACACGTACTCAAGTTAACTTGCGGAATAAATCATATATGCGGAATAACAATAGGATAACAATCCTATTCCAGTTTAGATAACAAAGTAGTTCAACACTTAATAATAATTATCATAACTTAAATATCCAAACATTAACCATCCAATCCATAGAAAATAAAACTACGTTATTACAATTCCGAATAACATAAACAACATATAGCTTAATCCAAGCTCCTAAGCTTGGCTCCAACCACGTCCTCGTTCCGTTTCCTTCCTGTGTCATCAACTAGGGTAGAAGTAGGGCGTTAGACAACGCGCCCAGTAGGTATTCGAATTAGGGCTAACACATGGGTTAGTATATAAAATCCAGATATAATATACCATATCATACTTGTAAAACATCATATCCAATACAGTGTATGATAATAGAGATCCAATCATACAGATAAAAACTAGAAACCTTGCATGATAATAAAGATCATAATCATGCCGATTCAATGCCATGCCATGCTACCATATGCAATGAGTCCCACCCATCACAAACTCACAGTATCCTCTTGATGGAATTCTCCTCATCAAGGTATCCCCTGATGGAATGCTCATCACCAGGGTATTCATACATAGTATCCTCTTGATGGGATTCTCATCATCAAGGTATCATACATAGTATCCTCTTAATGGAATTCTCCTCATCAAGGTATCCCCTACAAGTGCTTTACGGATGCCCCGACGGACTGTGGGTCCCCGGTTAAAATACCCCTCACGACTTACGGACGCCCCGACGGAGCGTGGGTCTCCGGTTATATTCCATCCCTCCCATCCCATGCATGAGATGCAAATGCCAACATGCTTTAGAATATTACAAAATATAGCATGAAAATCCCATAATTGCAACATATTGTTTGATACAAAAATAACTTATCAAACATGAAATAAAATCATCACAAGTACATAATACATATCCATGGATTCAATGATGTAGGAATCCTACCAATGACAACTAGTTTGACCACGCGTTCTTGCCCGAAAACCGTTCACGACCGTATACTGTTTGTGAGGTCTCGTCACCTTGTTACATAACAACAAGTCAAACCAAATTCCCATTTGAGTTAATATCCAAAATCATATACACACCTTGTGGGCTTCGACCATACACCATGGCCGAACCTCATTTATTTTGTTTTAGTCCCTCCTTTGAGTTCTTAAGTCCATAAACACACTTATGTGGGGTTCGGCCATACACCATGGCCGAACCTCACATACTTTGATCTTTGCCCTTCTTTCATTTATTTAATCATTCATCACTAAACAAAGTACTTAACCCTTGGACCAACAAAATCCACCTTAGTGGGGTTCGGCCATACTACATGGCCGAACCTCACCATCTTATTTTTGGTCCCTCTTTCAAGTCCTTTAGTTCCTTTTTAATTAAATCCAATCACTAAACCATTAATCCAATCATTTATACATTAAGTATCTAAAACATATAACAACATAATTCCATAAAGTATTACTCATGGGGTTCGGCCATACATCATGGCCGAACCCATGATTCATCAATTTACCTTGTATTTACGGTTTTGCCATTGGTACAAAATCCATAACCAAACATTCCTTATTTAAGCATACATAAGTCCCCCATCATGTCCTTCCATAACATGATATCCTTTATCATTTTCCATAAAACAAACCCTAGTGGGGTTCGGCCATACCCCTTGGCCGAGCCTCATTCATTTAACTTGGGTCCTCTTTTAATCCTTGGTCTATTATTTCCACCCATTAACTATTTTAAAACAGTCCATTAAATCTAATATCCAACAACCTTAAGTCCATACATATTACTTGGTGGGGTTCGGCCATGGACCATGGCCGAACCTCATCTCTCTTCTTTTGATCCAAGCAATTATTAAAAACCTTTTCTAATGTACCAATCATCTTAAATTAATTTAAACATAAAAACATTATCCATCATTATCTCTCCATGGGGTTCGGCCATACACATGGCCGAACCCTATGGTTCCTTATTTCCATTTAAAAATTGTCATGCATCTTTAATTGGTTCCCATACCTCCATCCATCTAAATCCTTTTAAGACTTTAACAAAATCAAACACATACCATTGTGATTTCCTTCCTTCAAATCCAATAATATAAATCCAATGTCTTTACATGGGGTTCGGCCATACAAGATGGCCGAACCCTATGACCCATGTTCTTCTATTTTTATGCATCATTTTGAACCATGAAAACTCCCTTGACTTTTTCCATGGGGTTCGGCCAGGTTCATGGCCGAACCATGTCTTAACCATTTTCTTATTTACAATGACTTTATAGAGCACTTACAAATTCAGCGACTCTTCCAATTTGTTCTTCTCTCCATCTTGTTTCCTTTCTTTCCTTAGCCTCTCCTTCTTTTCTTGATCCTTTGGCCGATTGTGAGCTTGATCAATATAACTCCTCCAAAAATTGTTCGGCCAAGAGGGTATAGGTTTGAGAGATGGAGGTAGATTTCAGCCTTGCATCTAGTTTGAAGTCAAATACTCTTCCTTTGATCTTGATGAATGATCGGCTTTGTGTGAGGGAGGGAGAGAGTAAGACGAGAAAACAACTCTAAGTATTTCTTTGTCTTTGAGAGGTGGGAACGGCCAAGAGGGAGAGGAAAAGTATGGCTTAAAGGTGCGATCTTATCTTGGTTAATGAGGGTTGCCAATGGTGGTGACCTTGATGACTCTCCTTGGTTACTCCCATATCCCCCCACCTTCCTCCTTTAAGATGGAGCACTCCCAACGTGTGGATCTTGGGTTTCCATCATGAGATGGAAACCCTCCAAGCTCCCAATGTAATCTATCTTGTTGTAGTTTGTGCACTCCCACCAATCAACCCACCTTCCATTGAAGTTTCATGCATGGGATACCATTCCCAAGCATCCAATGTAACACTCTGGAATTTCAAAATTATCAGTTTATATGAAAATATTCATATTTACGGAATTGCCATTGTGATAAAAATTGATTTGAATTTAAATGGGTCAATGGCTCAATGAAGACCCAAAGGATGATAGTTGGTTTACAAAACAAATAAATGGGTAAGATAAATTTAAACGGGTCAAAAATCATATGTGGGTCAAATTTTGATAAATGGGTCAAAATGGCTAGATGGGACCCAATGGGTCGTGTGAATGGCATGATTAACCATGGATTGAGTTCAAGCTTAGTTAATTTAAGTTTATTAATTTCTTGAGTTTGGTTTGAGTTGAAATGAATGATGGGTTTAGTTGAGTTGAATTTATTAGTTAAATTAAATGAATGAGTTAGGTTGGGTGAGTTGAATAAATGAGTTGAATGAATATGTAATTTTTAAATGAGTAAGATGTAGAGATAGAAGGATTGTAGGCTGATTCAAATTCAAACACTAAAAACGTTGGCTGCATGGGAAACTTATATGCATGTAACTCCCACCCAAGTTAAGAATGGAAATGACGTTACATGGAGTTACATGGGTGAGAGTTGAGTTTTCAAATCATTGTGCACATTGAAGATGGTATAGGGTTTATGCCTTGCTTGGGTCTTCAAAAGACAGCCAATGCATGGAGTAATGGTTCATGCATGTAACTCCAAGGTTGGAGAATAAAATGGGTAGCTTATTGGAGGAGTTACACACAATAGATTATGGCATTCTATGGCATTCCAAATTCAAATTAGATACTAGACCAATGGGGGTTACAAAGTGTGTTCACACTTGGAGGAGGGGAGTTTTATTCCCATGATAGAACTCCCACATGGGACGTTGATGAGGGCTGAATGGAGCTGCTGTTTGTGGAGTTACATATAGGAATGATGGCTGTTACATAGGCCAAAACATAGAGGCAAACAATGGAGAATGGTGCAGCACATGGGAGTTACATTTCAATATGAAACTCCCATGTGAGAACCTAAGAAAAGGGGGGGTTACACTAGTCCAACTGCAAGGGACGTTGGCTGCTTGGGGTGTTTCATTTCATAGATGAAACCCCCAAGTAACATAAAGAACCTTGATTGAAGAGAGGGAGTTACACAAGGATTAACCTTGGGGCTGTTTTTGGTCAAGCAAAGGATTGTCATTGTTACTCTCTCTATCTCTCTATCCCTCTATCACTCATAGACGTCCTCTATCTTTCTAAACCAAGAGCAGCAGCTGGTTGTTTATTTTTCAATTAGTTTTGGGTAATACTTTCATCTAGACAAAAATCAGCAAAAGGATTTTGGCAACAAGGATAGCAATTTTATTCAAGACCAAAGTTCCCTTTCTCTCTTTCTCTCCCTCTTAAGTCCTTGTCACCTGGCTGAATTATCTCAAGGAGCTTGCATCAAGATCAGTCTCAGCCCAAAGAACAGTAAGAGAGAAGGAGAAGTCAAGGAGATAAAGGGTCAAAGAAGGAGTCAAAAGAACCGAAGGAGACGCGGTATTAGTAAGTGCATTTTGAACCCTTGTTTAAAAGATTGGATAAGAAAATGAGATTTGGCCATTGTATGGCCAGATCCATCAATGGTTCAGATTTAGAATTATGATGTTTAAAATGATAAAATATGGACCATAGGGTTCGGCCCCATTGGATGGCCGAACCCCATGGAAAAACTTGGTGGATTCTATGGTATTTGAAAGTCAAAATCCATATTTTGGAGTGAGGATTTTAAAAGATTTTTATATGGATTTAAGCTTGCTGTTTTGGAGTGGATATGACATGACTGAACCATGTTTATCTTATGTTAATTTGCTGATTAATTTCATAGATAAATATGGGTGGATTTCCATTAAGAGAACCATAGGGTTCGGCCATGTGTATGGCCGAACCCCATGGACTGTTTTTAGATGATTTTAAGTGTGTATTTTAAAGAGGTTAAAACATAAATAAGGAAGTTATTTTGGACATAGAGGAATGATTAAGAAACTCAAAAAACAAAGGACATAGGGTTCGGCCACCATGGAGGGCCGAACCCCATGCAAATAATGATATGGTTGTGATGTATTTGAAACATATAAGCCATGAAGTATGTGGACTGTTTTGGGTTATTATTTAAGATTCAAATACATGCTTTGAAAAGGGTTAAAAGCATGGATCTGTATGACAAAGGACTGAAGTTAATATGGTTTAAAACAGAGGTCCAAAACTGATGAAATGGATCATCTGGATCGGCCATTTTGGATTGCCGAATTTCATGAAATAATATGGTCATTTGGGACAAGTAGATGAACTGATTTAGATGGTGTTTAAGAGGTATAATGGCAGCAATATTATATTGATATTGTATGTGTTAATAACACCAAAAACATGTTTTAGAAGAACAAAACATGGACATAGGGTTCGGCCACCTTGGATGGCCGAACCCCATGTAAGTATTTGGTTGTTTGGTTGGCTTTCAAAAAGATGGAAATTACATCAATTATGGATTTAGGTGATGATGGAAAATAGGATTAAAATCTTTAGGGTGAGGTTCGGCCATGTTAGGTGGCCAAACCCCACCAATTGTCATGTGATGGACTTTGTTGTCTAAGGAAAAAATTAGGCAAAGGATAGTATAATGGCATTATGGTAAATAAGGGTGAAAAGATGAAAAGATCAAAAGAATGGACTTATGAGCCCAAAACCTAAGGTAGTAAGATTCGGCCATGTAGTATGGCCGAACCCTACCAAGTATCATTTGAAAAGTTTGGGATACTTAGATGGTATTAAGTAAATAAAAGATTTATCAAGTTTACATGTGTGAGGTTCGGCCATGGGGTATGGCCGAACCCCACAAAGTGGATTTTTGTGATTCAAATCAAATTATAATGGTCAAATGATTAACTTGCTGCCATCTATATAGGGTATTCGGATTTCTAGAACGGTGTACAAAGTTGTGATCGAAAGACGGTCCAAAGGAAGGGTCGAACAAAGTAAAATATTGTAGGTTTCCTACCTTGTTGTAGCCACATAACTTATTTGCTGTTTTATGTTTATTTGAATAAGTTATTTGAATCATATGTTATATTTACAAATGGCATGTTGCATAGACATCTCATGCATAGCATGGGATGATGGGGAAGTAACCGGAGGCCACACTCCGTCGGGGCGTCCGAAAGACCATTGTGGGGTACCCTGATGATGAGAATCCCATCAGGAGGAATCCGGAGGCCACACTCCGTCGGGGCGTCCGAAAGACCACTGTGGGTTACCTTGACGATGAGAATCCCGTCAAGTGATGGCTATGTTGAATGGTGATGGGTGGGACTCATTACATGTTCATTTCATACATAGCATATTTTTATAGAATTTGTCACACATGTATAACTATTATTCTATTTGCATGATTTTGACTAACCATGTGGTAGCCCTATTCGGAAACACTACTGGGCGCGTTGATCTAACGCCCTATCTATACCTTTAGTGGATGATGCAGGGAAAGGAAAGAACGTGGTTGGAGAAGAGGACCAAGTACGAAAACTTGGGCGATTTGAATGATTGCAATGGACTATGCATGGATTATTTATGGACTTATTAGTTGATTTATTTGGAACAATGTAATTTGTTAAATTAGATGTTGGCATGTAATAAGTAGTTAAGTAGATGCTATGGTTGGATTTATTTGAGTGGTTTGGAATGAATAGTAGACTAAGGTCATATAATACTTTTGGAAAATAAATAAGGTACATTGCTATCTAAAAATGGAAATTGGATTAATCATAGGTTCTATTATAACCTCAGTTAGATCTAGACTAAGTTAGTTCCGCTAGATATATATGTACCATGTGCGGATGAGTTTTATGGACTTAGTTCATACGCACATGGGCTTGGCCAGTTAAGGGTCGGATTTAGAGATCCGAACTTAACTCGCGTCGTGACATTCCGCCCCGATCACTTATTGATTATTATTATTTAAAAAAAAAAAATAAACTCTGAAATATTAGAGTGAAAAGGGCGGGGTGTTACAGTTGGTATCAGAGCGAACGGGAAGTTGAATCTTCCGAAGTAAGATTAAGACGGTTTCATGTCTCACTGACGGATAAGAATCCCAACTGACCGACTCTTCGGAGTCCGCTGACTGGGGGCCGGATTAATTTACTTCGTGGACTCAGACTGAACAAATCAATCTGAGAACAACAGTGAAAGATAGCAAAAGTACATTATTATAATTCATCTATCAAACGTAGCAAAATAGGATATACATTTCCCAATACTCCCCAATTGAGAAAAACAAACATAGGGAATTTAGAGACTCTCCCCTCAAAAACAAATAGAAAAAAAAAAAAAAAAATCAAGTTTGCTTATTTGGAAATCTCCCCAAAATTGTGAAAAATACAAACTATATGAGGAAACTAAGTCAATAATGTTTTATGACTTAAGGAAATGGCTCCAAAGAAAAAGATCCCTCAGAATCAGAAAGGGAAGGAAAAGGTGTTGCAAATCACGCAACATGAGAAAGTGTTATCGCAACACGAAAAATCTGTGCATGAGAAGGAGCCGTCTATACATGAGAAAGAGGTAACCCAACCTGATGAGGAGCAACCTGTTCATGAAAAGTCTCACAATGAGGAAGAATCACAGCACTCATGGAGGGAAGAAAAGGGGAGTGAGAATGCATCACAGAAGGAGGGAGAAGGAAACAGTGGTGTACATATACCACATGTGCCGCCTGAGCTTCAGGGATTAGTCCAAGCAGTGGTAACCTCAGTACTCCAGCAACATATGAATGGGAGTGAAAGTTCCAGGGATGCCAGTGACCGTAGTATGGCACGAGAATTTCAACAACAGCGTCCTCCCTACTTCAAAGGGAAAGAGGGGGCTGTCGGAGCTGAGCATTGGCTGAAGAAGATCACTCAGATCTTAAAATTACTTAAGATCTCGAGTCATGCTGACAGGATTTTACTGGCTACTTCACAATTGATAGAAGATGCCGGTAAATGGTGGGAGGTGGTGGAGAAGCAGAGGGAACTCATACCAGTTAGGGAGAGGACGGCCATGACATGGAATGAGTTTTCAGCAACCTTTCTGGAACATTACTTTCCGGAGGAGGAGAAGGAGCGACAGACGGAACTTTTTCTGTCCTTGGTACAGGGCTCTATGACGGTGGCAGAGTATCACCGTGAATTTCTCAGTTTATCCATTTATGCATTCTATATGGTGGACACAGAACTTCGCAAGGCAAGAAAGTTTGAGAGGGGTCTACGGCCAAACATCAGGGCCAAAGTGACCATATTTAAGTGCACCACATTGGCTGAGGTGGTCAGCAAGGCCACAATAGCAGAAAAGGAGTTGAATGCAATAGTACGGTTTGACAATCGTCGAGCTCCAAGTGGGAGGGGTGGGTTTCAGCCCAACAAGAGGTTCCGTCCGAACTTCAGTAGACCCTCACCATCTACTGGGTCCGCAGGGAGCTTTCGTCCCAACCAGCCCTCCCCATCTGCATCAGTCACCCAGTCATTCAAAGGGGTGAACAACTGTTTTCACTGTAACCAGCCGGGTCACTTCAAGAGAGACTGTCCAAAGCTCAATAGGCTCTCATATTCCAGAGGATCTTTCCGTCCACCAGCTAGGCCAGCTAACTCCCGAGGAGGCAGGACATATAATCAGGCGGGACGGGCGCCTACTCCTACTGGATCTGGACGACTATTTGCTCTGGAACCTCCTGAGGATGTGGATCATTCTGTGATTCAAGGTATGGCCGTTGTCAATAGTTCTTATGCTTATGCATTGTTTGATTCTGGAGCATCGCACTCTTTTATATATGCATCCTTTATAACTGCTACTGGAACACTAGTACAAAAGCTGTCCACCACACTCACAGTAGTATCCCCTGTCGGAGACACGTCTTTGGGACTCATATGCACGGCCATAAATACAGAACTCGCTGGACTCAGATTTGAGTTCAATTATTTGGTACTCGACATGACTGAGTACGATATTATATTTGGCATGGACTGGTTGGCTAGTTATGAAGCCAATATTGATTGTTATCGCCGAAGAGTGACATTTTGGTCACCCGAGGGAAAGCAGTATATAGTTCGTGCCGACAAGCAAAGCAGATTGCAGGAAGGGTTGCATCACTTGGTATTGAACAATATTGTCATCAACAAAGCACCAGTCACTGAACTTCCAGCAATTGTGAAAGAATTTGTTGATGTCTTTCCAAAAGAACTTCCTGGTATACCGCCCATGAGGGAGCTCAATTTTGAGATCAAGCTATATCCTGGTACCTCACCAGTGTCTCTACCCCATTATCGAATGGCACCAGCAGAAATGTCCGAGTTGAAGAAGCAGCTTGATGAATTACTCAGACTGGGTTGCATTCGGAACAGCACATCGTCATGGGGAGCTCCAGTGTTGTTCGTGAAAAAGAAGGATGGTTCACTTAGAATGTGTGTGGACTACCGGAAGTTGAATCAGCTAACTGTCCGGAACAAGTATCCTCTACCCAGGATCGATGATTTATTCGATCAGTTGAGGGGATCCAGTCATTTTTCCAAGATTGATCTGATGTCCGGTTATCATCAAATCCGGGTCAAAGAGGAAGATATCGAGAAAACAGCTTTCAGAACACGGTATGGACTATTTGAATTTGTAGTCATGCCATTTGGGCTTACCAACGCACCGGCTGTGTTCATGGACTTAATGAACAGAATATTCCGTCCATATTTGGATCGGTTTGTTATAGTGTTCATTGACGATATCCTGATCTATTCCAAGAGTCAGGAGGATCATGCTGAGCATCTTCGAATAGTATTGAACACCTTGAGACAGAACCAGCTGTATGCCAAAGCAAGCAAATGCGAATTTTGGCTACCTGAGGTCAAATTCTTAGGGCATGTTATAACAGCAGATGGTATAGCCGTTGATCCGGCTAAGGTGGCAGCAGTAAGTGAGTGGAAAGCGCCAAAGAATGTCACCGAAATCCGTAGTTTTCTGGGTTTTGCTGGATATTATAGGAAGTTTATCATGGACTTCTCCAAAATTGCATCCCCATTGACTCGACTCACGCAGAAAGGAGTCAAATATGAATGGTCAGAGCTGTGCAATCAGAGATTTGAGGAGTTGAAAGAGAGACTTACAACTGCTCCTATTCTAGTTTTGCCGGAAAGGGGCAAAGGTTATGAAGTACAATGTGATGCATCAGGAGAGGGACTGGGATGTTCACTCATGCAACGTAATCGGGTGGTGGCATATGGTTCAAGACAACTAAAGATACATGAACGCCTCTACCCCACACATGATCTGGAATTAGCTGCGGTGGTCTTCGCTCTCAAAAGCTGGAGACACTATCTATATGGGGAGAAGTTTGAAGTATTTTCAGATCACAAGAGCTTGAAATATTTATTTGATCAGAAAGAGCTCAACCTGAGGCAGCGCAGATGGATGGAATATCTGGCGGACTATGAATTTGCACTCCGATATCATCCGGGAAAGGCCAACAAAGTGGCGGATGCTCTCAGCCGCATGTCTCATGCATCAGTGGCATGTTTGATCAGGACTGAATGGGAGATGTTGAATTCCATTCGTGAGTTTAATCTATACATCACAAACCATGGGAGTATGTACAATTTGATCATACGATCCAACATGGTTACAAAGATTGAACAGGAGCAACGAACAGATCCGGAAATGGCAGAGACATGGGCCAAGATGTCTAATGGCGAGGTTGTACCGGATTGGGAATTACGACCAGGACAGGGTCTTATGTTCCGGGGTAGAATTTATGTGCCAAGAAGCTGCAGAAAAGAATTATTGATAGAGGCACATCAGAGCAAGTTGTCCATTCATCCGGGTAGCACAAAGATGTATCATGACTTAAAAAGACATTATTGGTGGCATGGACTCAAGAAGGATGTTGCAGATTATGTGGCGCATTGTTTAACTTGTCAGCAGGTTAAGACGGAACATCAGAAGCCACCAGGGTTACTCAAGCCCTTAGCAGTGCCGGAATGGAAATGGGAGCACATTTCCATGGACTTTGTGACGGGGTTGCCGAGGTCCTCGAAGGGCAATGACGCTATATGGGTTGTGGTAGACCGATTGACCAAGTCCGCGCATTTTATTCCTATCAAGATGACAGATTCATCAGAGACATTGGGTCGTAGATATATCAAAGATATCATCAGATTACATGGTATTCCACAGACTATAGTGTCTGATAGAGATGGCCGATTTACCGGCAGGGTATGGCAGAGCATGCAGTCGGCCATGGGAACCGATCTACTTATTAGCACAGCATTCCATCCACAGACCGATGGACAATCGGAAAGAACAATACAAACGTTGGAGGACATGTTGAGGGCGTGCATGCTAGACTTCAAAGGTGGATGGGAGGATCATTTGCCATTGGTGGAATTTTCTTATAACAATAGCTACCAGGCAAGCCTCCAGATGGCACCATTCGAAGCTTTGTATGGTAGACCATGCAGGTCACCAGTGTGTTGGACCGAGGTCGGCGAACCTGCACTGATAGGACCTGAGTTGGTTGCAGAAACTACTGCACAGATCCAGTTGATACGTCAACATTTGTTGACCGCACAGAGTCGGCAAAAGAGTTATGCGGATAAAAGGAGGAGGTTTCTCGAATTTGAAGTGGGAGACATGGTATTCTTGAAGGTCTCGCCACGAAAAGGGCACATGAGATTTGGGAAGAAAGGAAAATTGTCGCCAAGATATGTGGGACCATTTTCAATTATCAGAAGGATGGGAGATGTAGCCTATCAGTTGGCACTTCCTTCGCAATTGGCGTCTCTACATGATGTGTTCCATGTGTCGATGCTGAGGAAGTACAACCCTGATCCGTCTCATGTTTTGAATGTGCAAGATATAGACGTGCAAAGCGACGTCACTTATGTCGAGAAGCCGGTCGGAATATTGGAGAGTGAGCAAAGGGTGTTGCGTAACCGAGCGATTCAGTTCGTCAAGGTGGTTTGGGATCGACATGGTGTTGAGGAGGCCACTTGGGAATTGGAATCGGAGATGAGAACATCTCACCCTGAATTGTTTGTATGATTTACTTTGAAATCCTACTTCGTTTGATTTTCGGGACGAAAATTATAAAAAGATTATTGTATTGTAACACTCTGGAATTTCAAAATTATCAGTTTATATGAAAATATTCATATTTA
This sequence comes from Chimonanthus salicifolius, assembly GCA_013350335.1. Classification (NCBI taxonomy): domain Eukaryota; kingdom Viridiplantae; phylum Streptophyta; class Magnoliopsida; order Laurales; family Calycanthaceae; genus Chimonanthus; species Chimonanthus salicifolius. The sequence continues at coordinate 43,245,027 of CM023537.1, read as the reverse complement.
CGGAATTGCCATTGTGATAAAAATTGATTTGAATTTAAATGGGTCAATGGCTCAATGAAGACCCAAAGGATGATAGTTGGTTTACAAAACAAATAAATGGGTAAGATAAATTTAAACGGGTCAAAAATCATATGTGGGTCAAATTTTGATAAATGGGTCAAAATGGCTAGATGGGACCCAATGGGTCGTGTGAATGGCATGATTAACCATGGATTGAGTTCAAGCTTAGTTAATTTAAGTTTATTAATTTCTTGAGTTTGGTTTGAGTTGAAATGAATGATGGGTTTAGTTGAGTTGAATTTATTAGTTAAATTAAATGAATGAGTTAGGTTGGGTGAGTTGAATAAATGAGTTGAATGAATATGTAATTTTTAAATGAGTAAGATGTAGAGATAGAAGGATTGTAGGCTGATTCAAATTCAAACACTAAAAACGTTGGCTGCATGGGAAACTTATATGCATGTAACTCCCACCCAAGTTAAGAATGGAAATGACGTTACATGGAGTTACATGGGTGAGAGTTGAGTTTTCAAATCATTGTGCACATTGAAGATGGTATAGGGTTTATGCCTTGCTTGGGTCTTCAAAAGACAGCCAATGCATGGAGTAATGGTTCATGCATGTAACTCCAAGGTTGGAGAATAAAATGGGTAGCTTATTGGAGGAGTTACACACAATAGATTATGGCATTCTATGGCATTCCAAATTCAAATTAGATACTAGACCAATGGGGGTTACGAAGTGTGTTCACACTTGGAGGAGGGGAGTTTTATTCCCATGATAGAACTCCCACATGGGACGTTGATGAGGGCTGAATGGAGCTGCTGTTTGTGGAGTTACATATAGGAATGATGGCTGTTACATAGGCCAAAACATAGAGGCAAACAATGGAGAATGGTGCAGCACATGGGAGTTACATTTCAATATGAAACTCCCATGTGAGAACCTAAGAAAAGGGGGGGTTACACTAGTCCAACTGCAAGGGACGTTGGCTGCTTGGGGTGTTTCATTTCATAGATGAAACCCCCAAGTAACATAAAGAACCTTGATTGAAGAGAGGGAGTTACACAAGGATTAACCTTGGGGCTGTTTTTGGTCAAGCAAAGGATTGTCATTGTTACTCTCTCTATCTCTCTATCCCTCTATCACTCATAGACGTCCTCTATCTTTCTAAACCAAGAGCAGCAGCTGGTTGTTTATTTTTCAATTAGTTTTGGGTAATACTTTCATCTAGACAAAAATCAGCAAAAGGATTTTGGCAACAAGGATAGCAATTTTATTCAAGACCAAAGTTCCCTTTCTCTCTTTCTCTCCCTCTTAAGTCCTTGTCACCTGGCTGAATTATCTCAAGGAGCTTGCATCAAGATCAGTCTCAGCCCAAAGAACAGTAAGAGAGAAGGAGAAGTCAAGGAGATAAAGGGTCAAAGAAGGAGTCAAAAGAACCGAAGGAGACGCGGTATTAGTAAGTGCATTTTGAACCCTTGTTTAAAAGATTGGATAAGAAAATGAGATTTGGCCATTGTATGGCCAGATCCATCAATGGTTCAGATTTAGAATTATGATGTTTAAAATGATAAAATATGGACCATAGGGTTCGGCCCCATTGGATGGCCGAACCCCATGGAAAAACTTGGTGGATTCTATGGTATTTGAAAGTCAAAATCCATATTTTGGAGTGAGGATTTTAAAAGATTTTTATATGGATTTAAGCTTGCTGTTTTGGAGTGGATATGACATGACTGAACCATGTTTATCTTATGTTAATTTGCTGATTAATTTCATAGATAAATATGGGTGGATTTCCATTAAGAGAACCATAGGGTTCGGCCATGTGTATGGCCGAACCCCATGGACTGTTTTTAGATGATTTTAAGTGTGTATTTTAAAGAGGTTAAAACATAAATAAGGAAGTTATTTTGGACATAGAGGAATGATTAAGAAACTCAAAAAACAAAGGACATAGGGTTCGGCCACCATGGAGGGCCGAACCCCATGCAAATAATGATATGGTTGTGATGTATTTGAAACATATAAGCCATGAAGTATGTGGACTGTTTTGGGTTATTATTTAAGATTCAAATACATGCTTTGAAAAGGGTTAAAAGCATGGATCTGTATGACAAAGGACTGAAGTTAATATGGTTTAAAACAGAGGTCCAAAACTGATGAAATGGATCATTTGGATCGGCCATTTTGGATTGCCGAATTTCATGAAATAATATGGTCATTTGGGACAAGTAGATGAACTGATTTAGATGGTGTTTAAGAGGTATAATGGCAGCAATATTATATTGATATTGTATGTGTTAATAACACCAAAAACATGTTTTAGAAGAACAAAACATGGACATAGGGTTCGGCCACCTTGGATGGCCGAACCCCATGTAAGTATTTGGTTGTTTGGTTGGCTTTCAAAAAGATGGAAATTACATCAATTATGGATTTAGGTGATGATGGAAAATAGGATTAAAATCTTTAGGGTGAGGTTCGGCCATGTTAGGTGGCCAAACCCCACCAATTGTCATGTGATGGACTTTGTTGTCTAAGGAAAAAATTAGGCAAAGGATAGTATAATGGCATTATGGTAAATAAGGGTGAAAAGATGAAAAGATCAAAAGAATGGACTTATGAGCCCAAAACCTAAGGTAGTAAGATTCGGCCATGTAGTATGGCCGAACCCTACCAAGTATCATTTGAAAAGTTTGGGATACTTAGATGGTATTAAGTAAATAAAAGATTTATCAAGTTTACATGTGTGAGGTTCGGCCATGGGGTATGGCCGAACCCCACAAAGTGGATTTTTGTGATTCAAATCAAATTATAATGGTCAAATGATTAACTTGCTGCCATCTATATAGGGTATTCGGATTTCTAGAACGGTGTACAAAGTTGTGATCGAAAGACGGTCCAAAGGAAGGGTCGAACAAAGTAAAATATTGTAGGTTTCCTACCTTGTTGTAGCCACATAACTTATTTGCTGTTTTATGTTTATTTGAATAAGTTATTTGAATCATATGTTATATTTACAAATGGCATGTTGCATAGACATCTCATGCATAGCATGGGATGATGGGGAAGTAACCGGAGGCCACACTCCGTCGGGGCGTCCGAAAGACCATTGTGGGGTACCCTGATGATGAGAATCCCATCAGGAGGAATCCGGAGGCCACACTCCGTCGGGGCGTCCGAAAGACCACTGTGGGTTACCTTGACGATGAGAATCCCGTCAAGTGATGGCTATGTTGAATGGTGATGGGTGGGACTCATTACATGTTCATTTCATACATAGCATATTTTTATAGAATTTGTCACACATGTATAACTATTATTCTATTTGCATGATTTTGACTAACCATGTGGTAGCCCTATTCGGAAACACTACTGGGCGCGTTGATCTAACGCCCTATCTATACCTTTAGTGGATGATGCAGGGAAAGGAAAGAACGTGGTTGGAGAAGAGGACCAAGTACGAAAACTTGGGCGATTTGAATGATTGCAATGGACTATGCATGGATTATTTATGGACTTATTAGTTGATTTATTTGGAACAATGTAATTTGTTAAATTAGATGTTGGCATGTAATAAGTAGTTAAGTAGATGCTATGGTTGGATTTATTTGAGTGGTTTGGAATGAATAGTAGACTAAGGTCATATAATACTTTTGGAAAATAAATAAGGTACATTGCTATCTAAAAATGGAAATTGGATTAATCATAGGTTCTATTATAACCTCAGTTAGATCTAGACTAAGTTAGTTCCGCTAGATATATATGTACCATGTGCGGATGAGTTTTATGGACTTAGTTCATACGCACATGGGCTTGGCCAGTTAAGGGTCGGATTTAGAGATCCGAACTTAACTCGCGTTGTGACATTCCGCCCCGATCACTTATTGATTATTATTATTTTAAAAAAAAAAAATAAACTCTGAAATATTAGAGTGAAAAGGGCGGGGTGTTACATCCAACGTGTGTGCCTTTACTTGTCTTTGAAATCATCACAACTCCTCATCTTCTCATTTGACTCACTTAAAATTAAGGTCTCCATAGCTTCCAATCTAACTCATTCAACTCAACTTATTCTTTTAGCTCAACTCACACGTTTAATTCTACTCATTTAATTCACTTGAGTCAACTCATTTGTTTGATTCCATTTCCAACTCAATTCAGCCCCACCCTAATCAAACTTGAACTCATTTGATGGTCAATATGGTCAACCACGACCCATTGGGTCCCCATTGAACTTCTTGACCCAAATAGGCATCATGGCCCATTTAAATATAACTTACCCATTTAAATGTAGCTTACCCATTTAAATGTAGCTTACCCATTTAAATGTGGCTTACCCATTTACATATAGCTTACCCATTTACCCTTCATTGAACTCTCATTCCATAACCATCAGGTCTTAATTGGGTCATTGCCCAACACCTTACCCATCTAAGTGTAACTTGCCCATTTAAGGTCCATTTCTATTAATTCATAATTTAAATGAGCAATATCCGTAAATATTTATAAACTAAAAATCTAGGGTATTACAGTTTGTAGTGACAGATCGTGGGTTGGCGAAAGCATTGGCCTGGGACTCACTATATTTTCCAGTGTCAAGTCTCATCCAGGCCCAGGGCTGTAACACCCCGATTTTTCAAAGATATAAATATTTACAAAAATGCCATTGGAATGGTAAATTAAAAAGATATGATCGTAGATGAGAAAATGGTGGGCCCATTGTTCAAATTAAGACCCAATGTGCATATTATACTGATCAAATTAAATTAAATGGTTATTGTACATCTAATTGGGTCAAGGTGGTTTTTAGGTCAAAGGACCCAACAGGGACCCAATGGGTCATGGTAGACTTATTTGACCCTTGCATGGGTTCAATTTTAATTGGGTTGGACTGAATTGATTGGGGATTTAAATGGAGGATAAATGGGTAGGCTTGATGCAAATGTGTAAACCACATTTAAATGGGTAAACCACCCATAAATGGGTCATGGCTTCAAATTGGATCAATGAGCTAAATGGGGACCCAATGGGTCGAGCTGACCATGTTGACCATGGTTGACCGTGTGGACCCTCAAGTGAGCTCAAAGGGTGAGTCAAATCAGGTTGAGTTGGGGCTGAAGTCAGTTGGATTTAAATTAAATAATGGAGTTGACTTGAGGGCATTAAATGAATGGTATTAAATGGGGTGAGTTGAGCTAATGAGTTGGGTGAGTTAAATTTGAAACCAAAGGGACCTTGAATTCCATTGAGTCAAATGGGGAGGTGAGAAGTTTCCTTGATCTCAAACACCACAAAGACAAGTCCCACACGTTGGTGGCATGAGGAGTAGTTTTCCATGCATGAAATTAAATGGGATGGTATAAGAATTACCTTGGGAGCTTGGAGGGTTTCCATCTCATAATGGAAACCCAAGGCCCAACATGGGGAGATGAAAGGGTGGTCTAAGCTTAGGCCAAGTGTCCCATAGTTAAGCCATGGGACTCCTTGGTTAGATCAAGAATTCATGAAGGTAAGTGAGAGGCTGGAGGGCTGCTTAACAAAAGGGATTAACCACACCCTTTGGCCGAATTTGATCACAAAGAAATCATAGAACTTCATCTCTCTCCCTCTCTCTCAAAACTTATCTCTTTGGCCGAACCATCCTTTGGTGTTTTCACCATTGATCAAGCACACAATCAGCTAAGGACTAAGGGAGCAAGAAGGAGCCAAGGAAAATTGGAAGAGTTGTGGATTGGTAAGTACTTCATTTTGTTAATTATCATGGTCAAGGATCATGGTTTGGCCTTTGGCCAAACCCTAAGTTATAAGTGTAAGAACCTTCAAAGATAAAAATGGTGGATGAGGTTCGGCCATGGGTATGGCCGAACCCCATCAAAGAAGGTGATCATTCTAATCTAACTGTATGAAGAAAAGTAAATAACCATGGAGGGTTTTTCGGATATTGTAAAGGGTTTTAAATCATGGATTTGAATGTCATGATTTGGCCATGATATGGCTGAATTTATCAAAGGGTTAGACCATGGAAGATGGTGTGTAAAAGGGTTGGAAATGGATCATAGGGTTCTGCCACTCTGGATGGCCGAACCCCATGAAATAATTTGGTTATCTTAATGGTTTTTGAAAGTTAAAAACCATGCAATATGATGGACATTTTTAGATGTTGTAATTAGACATAAGATGTATGTTAAAGGATTCAAATCATGGGTCATAGGGTTCGGCCACTTTGGATGGCCGAACCCCATGAAAGGATTTGATAAGTATTTAGTTATTTTGATGGTTTTGAGAGATAAAAACCATACAAGGTATGGAATTATTAAGGTGTTAAATATGGAGATAAGGTGTATATCTTGGGTCGGCTATGGGATGGCTGAACCATATTGTTTTTATGGCTAAGTTACAATGAATGAACTATGTATAAGTATTGGGAGATGTAACGCCCACCCCTTTTCACCGAAATCAGAGTCTATTATTATTATTATTTTTTAAATAAATAGTGACAAAGGGCGCGGACGTCACGACGCGAATTAAGTCCGAGCTTCTAAAGCACGGCCCTTAACTGGCCAAGCCTACGTGCGCGTGGAACGAAGTCCACGAGAACGGTTCACACGTAGACGTAAG